>CM053625.1:111363122-111384209 GCA_028646595.1 Phalanger gymnotis | reverse complement strand
GAAGGAAGGAAGGAACGGAAAAAGAAAAAAAATGATGGACTGCCTATTTCTCATACCATTACCCATACAATAACCCTGTGATGTTAAACTCAGAGATTGTGTCCTTCCACCCTCTCCTCCACATCTTCCCTATCATTCTTCTCCTTTGCAGAGCAAGTGGATACCATCTTCTTTAGCCTTCCCCTGTTTGGCCCACCCATACCCCAATGTTTGGGCTGCAGTCCCTAGCCCACTTTGAGATTGAGTCTGAGCACAGGTGCTGAGACTCTGGATGGGTCCCCATTCTGATGCTCCTGCCTGGGAAAACTGCCCTCAACAAACACATTTGATGCTCATACATTATCTGTTGGCTATCTACCCACATGCCCATCTGTCGACATGGCAGCCTGCCTGCTCCTGGCCCTAGTGCCAGTTTCATTAAACAAAGGTGCCAATCACAGGAGAGGTTGCTTCTGGAACCATCTCCTGAAAAAGGGTTCTTCTCACTCCCTCTGCTCCCCGTCTCTGCCCTGGCAACTCCAACTTAGCTCTTTTACGTCAGGAACACACTTAGACATTCTGAGATCCCAATGTAGTTTCCAGACTGGGACTTGGTAGTCCTTGGAATGTCCCATTTTCAGTCCTGTGCCTTACAAAGGGTTTATGCTCTGTAGAGTATGAGGTCCCAAGGTCTGGGCTGAAACTCATAGTTTGGGGATATCAGGTACGAAAGGCAGGTAGAAGAATTAGATTTCAGAACTGAAATAGAATGTGCTATGTTGAATAGATTCTTTTTTATCAGTGGAAGCTGAAAATTTGGGGAAAAAGACTTAAGTGGTGAGTGGTAGAAATAAAGGTGGCATAGTCTTCTTCTCCCAGTCACTCTGAATAGCTGGGATACTACTAAATCACTATACTATAATTTGTCATGATTAAATAAAAGAGTGTGTGTGTGTGTGTGTGTGTGTGTGTGTGTGTGTGTGTGTGTGTGTGCGCAGGCATCTCCCATGTCTGTGTCTTAGCATACACTATATCCCATCCCTCCCTGTAATGTATTTTTTTTTGTCATCTCCACTTTCATCCCCACAAGCCTCCACTTAGGTATTGCTTGTTCTGTGCCATTTACCTTTACCTCAGATTTTATCTGGATCATGCCTTTGCTCCCATTATGACTCGACCTTGTATTTAAATTTCTATGTGCTTGGTATATCCCTTCCTGAACTCCTTGAATATAAATTTCTGGCATCACCAAAACCTAATATAGTGTCTTGCACATGCTTATAATATATTTGTTGAATTGAATTGAGGGTAGAGGCTATCTTTTTTGTCCCTGTATTTCTAGAATAGCAAATCTTTAAAAATGTTTGTTGAATTGAATTTAATCAAATTATGTGTGTGTGTGTGTGTGTGTGTGTGTGTGTACAAAGATATGGCACAGATGTTCTCTAGGCCTACAACCAAATCCAAATTTAGTGTCCTCTACACACAACCCAAAGTACTACATACAATAAAGCTAATACAAAACAGGAATATCTTGTTTTGGAATTATTTTTGGAATTTTGGAGAATGTTTTGGGAATATTTTAGGAATTTGGGGGCAATATTTTAGGAATATTTTTCTTCATACTTTCTTCTTTGAGCATCTTCCTTTTCTGTCTTAATTATTGGTTGCTCTGTTTTGATGATATTGCCATGTGGGCAGAAGGGGGTCTTGAATTTACTTTGCCATGATATCATCTAGCACCATGGCTTGATCCTCAGTTTTCTTTGCAAGGGAAAGAATCATGGAGTCTGTTCTCCTAGAGACCTACCTAAATGAAGAGATCCTTAAAAGGTTCCTTCCAACTCAGAGGTTCTGTGAATTGGAAGCCATGGTATATTTAAGTCCTACCCAAATGGTGGGTAGGACCTTTTGAGTTCCTACCACTTCTTTAAAGTCAAAGTCAGATTTCATCTCTTCTACAAAAGCTTCCTTGATCTCTCTGGTCTATGGTGAACATGTTCTTCAGTCCTCCTGTACCACTTTCTTTTCGACCTCTATAATTCACTTATGAATTATTGCATAGAACAACTACTTATGCTTCTGTTTTATTTCCCTACTGTGAACATTCAGAGGACTATGTCTTATCCAAATTTTGTATGTTCTCTAATGTCTAGCCCAAGGCCCTATAAAAAATAGTCCCGTAAGAAATATCTCTTGAATTAATGTAAGAACTAGGAATAACCAAGGTGATATTTCCTCTGACATGGAGTTTTATATATGTGTGAATTTTTTTTCCAAGGGATAGAGAAGGAAGTTCATCTGGATTTAAAGAAATGCAATCAGAAAAAGAATAATCATCTTGAATGATGAAGAATTGGTTTCTAATCTAGCTTTTAGGATCACCCTGACTTTTCTGAGATACCTTTAATAACCCACGATGCAGTGACATCTGCTAAGGCGACCATCTCCATTTAAGACAACCATTATTAAGAAGACAATTGCACAGCAGCAATCTGCATGATGGGCTTTAAGTCAATGGATAATGGAGATAAGTCATGTATATGATTGAGAATTTGTCTGAGAGTCTCTCACAACTTTCTGAGCATAAGGTGCGCTTCCAAGGCCCAGCAAATCAGTTTAATGGACATTGTCAGCAGTTATTGGTTTTCTTCCCCTATGATTAAATTAGAGGTGGGTATTTTCTTTTTCCTTATTAAAGTTTAATTGATGGATTTTGAATTTTACATTGTAGTAAATTCTTGGTGTATTCCCCCACTCAATAGAACCCTCCTTTGTAACAAAGAAAAATAGTTTTGTCAAACCATTTGGCAAAATAAGAGTGTCTGACCATCCACATAGCATTGTGCTTCTATGCCCTACCTCTTTGCCTAGAAGTGTCTCATCATCTGTTTTCTGGAACCAAGACTGGTCATTGCAATTATTCTGACTTCCTGCAGGTGACATTTTTTTCACTGACCAAGAATAGGGGCAGGAGATAACATCAGTTCGAAGAAGGGGTGTGTGTATGTGTGCATGTGTGCGTGTGTATGTGTGTGTATGTGTGTGTGTGTGCACATGTGGGAGAGGGAAAGAGAACAGATATTTGGATATCCAACTAATAAAATGTGCAACTTGTAACATTGGTCTAAAATTTCCCTGGTATGTAAGCATCTATAAAAGAATGCATTATGCATATGCAGAGCTTTCATAATTTTCGGAACACCTTTATAGCCATTATTTCCTTTGATTCTCCTAATGGTACATTGAAGAAGGCAGGGCAAGAATTCTTCTTAATGTCAGATGAGAAAATTAAGGCTAGCTTCCTTCAATTCAACTCAGCACGTGCCTACTGAATACCTCCCATGTGCCAAGTACTGTGCTAAATACTTTGGGGGAGTGCAAAAACAGAAGTCGTTAGTTCTGCCCACAAGGAAAGTGTAATCTAGATGAGGAGAGAGACTGCAGTCACTAAATATTCAAGTGGCAAAACAAGGCATAGTTGAATTAAAGATTAAATTGTGTGGTGGGTACAAAAGATTAGGAAAGCTATAAATGTTGTCTAGAGTCATGGGAAGGATTTGTGGAGACTTGAGATGGTTATTTAAAGATGCATAGGATCTGAGTAGGTGGAGAGGAGTGGAAAATGGGAATTAATTATCAGTAGGAAGAATGATGGTTAGATGGCTCAGTGAATAAGGTGCTGCGGCTGGAGTTGGGAAGACCTGAGTTTAAAGGTGACCTTAGACACTTACTAGTTGTGTGATTCTGGGCAAGTCTCTTTGCCTCTGTTTGCTTTTAATCCACTGGAGAAGGAAATGGCCCAGGGAGAGAAGAATGGCAGCACTGGGTCTTCAGACTTATTTTTCCCCAGACAGAGAGGCAGGCAATAAGTGATAGTCAAGATTGGAACCCAGGTTTTTTGACTTTTAATCCAGTACCTGTTCTACTATACCACACTGTAAGTACAAGTTTGTGGAAGGCCTTGAAAATCTGCTTGAGGAATTTTTGCTTTATCCTGAAGCCTGTGAGAATCCTATAAAAGCTTTTGAGGGAGAGAGAACAGGAAAGTTTAAATGTCTAGGAACTGGCAGTGGTAAGATCGAATTGTCAGTGTAGTGGTGATAGAAAGAGGACTAAACTTGGAGCCAGAGTCCTGGGTTCGAGTTGTGATTCAGACCCTCACCAGTTGTGTGACCTTGGATAAGTCATTTAATTTTGATGGGCCCCGGTTTCTCATTTGTAAAGGGTTTCATGATGGCATGGAACTGTCCTTGGGTTTTTGAAGCAGCAGTGTAAAAGCTCTGTCAGGTTGGAAGGACTTTGAATAGTATGCCTATCTTCCAAGGATCAGCCTAGATATGGTGGTCAGATTGGCTAGAAGGAATAGACTTTTACAGCTTTAGCAACCCTTCAAAGATATCATAAACAGACTGTGATCTGACATTATGTGCAATATTCCATAACCATGAAGTTGCACCTCTGCAAATGAGAGGAGAAGGGAAGAAAGCCAAGCATGATCATTGTTTTAGCGGTGTTTCCATTGACATTATTGTAGCCATGTGTATATTGTTGTCCTGGTTCTGCTAACTTTACTCTGCATCATTTTATGTAAATCTTTCCATGCTTCTTTGTAGTCATCATGTCTGTTGTTTCTTATAGCATTGTAATATTCAATTACATTCACTAATCACTGTTTATTCCCCAATCAATGGTATCCACTTTATTTCTAGTTCTTTGCCACCATAAAAAGTTCTACTATAAGTATTTTGATTTATCTAGAGCCTTTCTTGTCAATGACCTTTGGGGTATATGTCTAGTAGAGAAATCTCTGGGTCAAAGGGCATAGGCACTTCAGCCACATTATTTGCGTAATCTCAAATTCCTTTCTAAAACATTTGGACCTATTCACAGTTCTACCAACATCGCATCAGTATGACCATCTTTTCATTAACTCCACTTGACTATTCCCATTTTCATCACTTCTGCCAATTTGCTAGGTGTGAGATGAAACCTCAAGATTATTCTGATTTAAATTACTTTTATTGGTGATTCATTCATTCTTCTATATAGTTAATCATTTGCAATTCTTTTGAGAATTGTTCATATCCTTTAAAAACTCCTCTATTGGGGAATGGCTGTTGGTGTTATAGATTTCTGATATTTGTTTATACATTTTCATATCAAATCCTTATCTGACATTAATCCATAAGTTCTATAGAAGCCACTAGATGTTCCAGTCTATAGAATGTTATTCCTGAAGTCAGGGAGACCTGAGTTCAAATCTGTACCCTAGGCAAGCCACTTACTGTCTGCTCAGTTTTCTCACATGCACCTACCTTCCAGGCTTGTTGGGAAGATAAATAGAGGTAATATTTCTAAGGCACTTTGCAAATATTAAGTTGTTATATAAATGCTACTAATTATCATTATTGCTGTTATTACATGCATATTTCCCAATAGTTGTAGCATCTTCCACCTGTAGCAAACGAACTCAATATTTATCCAGGTAGATAGTTCCATGAAAACTGGATAGAAAGGATAGTCAGAATTCATACAAAGTCTTCTGGCCATGTGCTAACTTGCATGGCTGCCCTTAGTAACATTCCTGAGTAGACTTGACATGGTACTTGTCCATTCCTTGCTCTTAACCTCACTTCTGACACTTTAAATCTTGGGAAGCCAAGTTCTTCTGTTTTATATACATTACATTTCCTAATAAAGTTGAAAGACATCTTTTTTTGTTTTATTTATAGCATAGAAATGCAACAACCCCTGATAAACCACACTTGGACAAGGATTTTGTTAGTCGCAAATGAAAATGAAATGTTTGATGCCGGTGTCAACTCCAGAGGGCACTAAAATGTGCTTTGAAAGTCATGGCATCCTATGTTGGATCAAGATACTCACCTTCACTTGACTCTCATAAAAATCGTCTGACACTCAAGCTGTTTGAGCCTTGGGGGGAAATTTAGTTTTACTTCTAGTCTTCCAAGTGCTTCCTGATGTCTCTTCTTCCTTAGTCCATTCCATAACTCCAGCTGGCAGGAAACAGCTTATTGGACCAGTGAGAATAGTAGGCATCAAGAGAATAATGGAATAGGAACAATCATGCAGCAAAACACCGGAGAATAATCTGGAATTTAAATTTAGATGTTCTTAATTCTCCCTCCTGTTCTTCAATAGCCCATCCTTCACATTTACTTGACTTTCAGAAGGACATTCAATTTTCCTCTAAGGTTTAGAAAAAAAGAAGAATGGATCTATCTATCTTCCCATTCTCTTCCACTGCTGCCATAAGATCAGTCAGTTAATCCCAAACCTGACCCTGGACAAGGGCAGAAGAAAAGATATTATTTGTAATGCCTAAATTGCTCTCGGTCGTCGCCTTAGACCATGGATGGAAATGGACAGACAACCATTTTTTGTTGTTTAGTCTTTTAGTTGTATCTGATTCTTTGTGACCCCATTTAGGGTTTTCTTGGCAAAGATACTAGAGTAGTTTGTCATTTTCTTCTCTAGCACATTTTACAAATGAGGAAACTGAAGCAAACAGGGTTAAGTGACTTGACTAGTGTCATACAACTAGTTAAGTGTCTGAGGCTGGATTTGAATACAGGACCCTTTGACCCCAGACCAGGCATTCATTCCACTGCACCACCCAGAAGCCCATTTTTACTCCTCTCTTTCTATCCCATTACTCCTTTAGTACTTTCTCTTGACTTTCACCCGCTCAACCTCAAGATGATTATAGATATTTGAGAGGAAGCAGAGTGTTACTATGGGAAAGGTCTCCCACAGAAGGTGAGATTTAAGCTAAATCTTAAAGGAATCCCAATAAAGCAGGACATGGAAGGGGATGGGGGAAGAAGGAAAAGCATTTTAAGTAGCCAGTGAAAATCCGAAGAGTTGTGAGATGGAAGATCAAGTGCAAGGAACACCGAGGAAGCCGCCCATATCTCAGGATTATAGAGTACCTGAAGAAGACTAGAAAGATAGGGAGGGGCCAAGCTGTGAAGAGTTCTAGATACCAAATCAAATATTTAATATTTGATTCAGAAGGTAATAGGGAGCCACTGAAGTTTATCGAGTCTCATGGTCAGACCTATGTTTTAGGAAAATCACCTCTTCTGCTTTTTTTCCCCAGAATTAAGTAACTAATATTTATGTAATACTTTAAGTT
Organism: Phalanger gymnotis; assembly: GCA_028646595.1. Classification (NCBI taxonomy): domain Eukaryota; kingdom Metazoa; phylum Chordata; class Mammalia; order Diprotodontia; family Phalangeridae; genus Phalanger; species Phalanger gymnotis. The sequence continues at coordinate 111,377,068 of CM053625.1, read as the reverse complement.
TTACAAAGGGCTTTACATGGATTATCTCATTTGACCCTCAGAACAATCTTGGGGAGTTGGTGCTGTTATTGTCCTTCCTGTTTTACAGAAGAGGAAACTCATCTATAAAGACATAGGTTAAGTGGCTTCCCGAAGGTTATACAAGTAGTAAGAGTCCGAGGCTGGATTTGGACTCAGGCCTTCTTGACTTCAAGCCTAGTGCTTTATCCACCATGTCATCCTAGATGCCTGTGCCTCTAAGGTGTTCAATTTTATTTTTCTCCCTCAAGAGCTTTATAAACTTTAATAGCTCTTTCTTGGTTCCTTCTACTGGTATCACTTGTCCTCACATGAATCACCACAATTGGATAGTGGTTGTCAGGTTTAACACTTCTCGAGAGGCTCTCTGTCACGCCAAGGATACGTAGCCTTGTAAGGAAGCAGACTTCTGTGTTGTTTTTGTTAGGTCTACAGATAGCTGCCTCAGCGCCTTTCAGCAGGGAGTTGTTCATCACCACTGTTTGCCTCTTCTTCCTCTGACAATTATTGGATGACCTCTCCCATGATGGAACCTGTGAAGCCACATCATTATTCTTTGGAACCCAAGAAGTTGTTTCTTTCACAGATTGTCCATTTTCTCTGTCTAGGAAGAAATGCGTTCCTCTTCTGTGGCTCCAAAGGTCAGCTGATCCTCCCTCCTTTCCTCCTCTGTGCCATACCTTCTCTTTATGACCTCCTGACATGATAGTAGAGACTATCCCCTTATGCTTTACATCACCTTTCTTCTATGTTTCTTCCTTGTAGCACTTCTTGGGTTCTTTAAAAAACCCATTCTTTTCTCCCTAATAACCTGAAGAGTAAAGATGCATTCCTATAGCTCTTTCACTCTCTCTTCTAGGATGCAGACCAACTTGTGCTTTGTTAGAGGCTATATGGTACTGGCAGGAACACAAACAATATGTTCTCTAGCTATCATCATCATCATCATCATCAATAATATTATTATTACCCACCTGTGAGATGGGTAGTAGAAGTATCAGCATGCCCATTTTATAGGTGAGGAAACTAAAGTTCTGAGAGTTTAAATGACATTCTACAGTTCCACAGTTAATGTCTGTAATGGAATTGGAACTCAGGCCCCTGAATTCAAAGTCCAATGGTCTAACCACTTCACCATGCTGCCTGTCAAGGAAGGTTCTGGAGAGAAGAAACAAGGGGAATCAAGACAAATAAATGTCATCAGATAACTGTGTTTTCACAATTTACAACAGAATTCTCTTCACCCTCCACACTTATTTAAAGGAAGTTGCATTATACTTTGTCTTTTTTTTTTTGGATAGTGCCTTTGGCCAGCTTTTATGGCTAATATCTGCAACAAACTGCCTATTTGTCAGATAAATGTAATGAGATCTCTCTTTCATTTCACCTTGTGTGTATATGTGTGTGTGTGCACGCATGCCGTGTGTTGTGGGAGTTGGAATGGGCTTAATTTATTTAGCAGATAGAAGTAGTTTAATCACAAAATGAAACGCAGTTTCCACTCACATCATGTATCCTTGCCACTCTTCTCCAGAACCTCTCCTCTACTCTCTTGAGTACTAGGCTGTCTGGCCCCACTTGCTGGGAAGGGGCGGGGGGACGATTATTAGCAGATAGAAACAGACAAGATCCAAGGATAATCAAGGAAACAAAAAAAATCCCATTATCTAATGATATTTACTTGTCTTGATTCCCCTAGTGTTTCTCTTCAGAACCTTCCACGACAGGCATCATGGTGAAGTAGATAAACCATTGGACTTTGAATTAGGAGGCCTGAGTTCCAGTTTCATTGCCGATACTAACTGTGTGACTGTAGGAAAGTCATTTAAACTCCCAGAACTTCAGCTTCCTCGCCTATCAAATGGGGATACTGATATTTCTACCACGCACCTCATTGGGTTGTTGCCCAGGAATAATAATAGCTAACATATACACAGCCCTTTGAGGTTTGTGAAGCACTATACGTATGTTCTTTCATTTGATTTTCACATGAGGGAGACACTATGCTTATCTCCATCTCAAAGATGAAGAAACTGAGGGCTGAGATTAAGTGACTTGCCCAGAGTCCCACAGCTAGTGTCTGGAGACAGATTTGAAGTTAAGTCAGCCTGACCCCGAGTCTAGCACTCTATCCGCCGTGCCAACTAGCTGCCTAAAGAAATGTGTTATTATTCTATGGTCACTAAGTTCTATCTTGATCTTGATTGAGCTTCACATCTTCTCAGTTTCCTTATCTGTAAGTGTCTACATCATCTATTTCGTGGGCTTGTGAGGATCAAGTGAGATAATGGATGTAAGAGGCTTAGGAAATGGTAAAGCACCCGTATACGTGTGAGCTGCTTCTTTAATTAAAGGAGGCATGGTATAACAGGAATAATTAGAGACTTGCATTTAAATTCTAATTGCTATTTACTGGCTGTGTGACCACAAGCACTTAAGTTGGTTAACCTCTCTAAGCCTCAGTTTCCTCATCTGTGAAAATGGGGATAATTATATATCTTTACCGAACTTTACCTTTAGGATAATAGATTTAGGTTTGGAAGCTAGATGGAAATGTATACTCACCATTAAATGAACTTCTTCAAGTTGTGGATGGTGTCTTCTTCCATTTTCCTATGCCGTCGTTTTTTTTAGTCACATCCAACTCTTCACATAGGATTTTCTCGGCAAAGATGCTGGAGTGGTTTGCCATTTCCTTCTCTGGTGGATTAGGCAAACAGAGATTAAGTGACTTGCACAGGGTCACATTGCTAGTGAGTGTCTGAGGCCAGATTTGAACTCAGGTCTTCCTGACTCCAAGCTCAGTGCTCTATCCACTGAGCCCTCCAGGTGCCTCCATTCTCCTCTAGGATACAACTTTTTATGTTTAGGTCTTCCAGTCACTTGAATCTTATTGTGATGTGTGGTATAGGATGCTGGTCTAACTCCAACTTCCACTAAAATTGCTTTCTGGTTTTCTTAGCAGTTCTTATAAAACAGGCAGTCCTTTCCCTGGAAGTTTATGTTCTTAGATTTATCGAGTGTGGCACTGGAAATTATGGGTGCCTTGCATCGCATACACTGTCAGACGCAGTCAGTATATGAATTGTTTTCCCATAACGATTTTGTTCCAAGGGAGAGTTTTTAGTTTTAGTCATGAGGGTGGTGGTGTGTGCTATCCATGCTTGAGAATGACTATTTATGACTAAATATTTCTTAAAAACCATCAATAATATACTTCAAAGTGGAAGACTAAGCCATTTTTTAGCAGAGGAATGGATTTTTCTTTTCTACATCTTCCTGAAATGGATCATATCTTGCTGCTCTTAACTAGATGTTTCCCTGAGAGAACTTAAGAAAGTCTTTGATGTGCTCCATGGCTTCAGAAGGGGGAATACCTTAGACCTGAAATGCTCCTTTTGGTTTGAACTGTCAGGGCCAATGTGGGAACAACACTGTGCCGTGTGAACATGCAAATCGACGAGGTCAAAACCACCCTAGGGACATGAAGAAATATATTTATATAGGGACGCAGTGAAATTTGTCTGCAATTAAGTTTTACCAAAACCATCAAATCTGTTGTTTAGTTTTAAGCAGATGTTGAAAAGGTTTATCCTGGATCCTGTCCTTTTTGATAGGATGTCTTTTGATCTGATGCCAAATAAGAAATCTGGATGTTATTTTGGATTGGGAAATTTCCTTTAAATAAACATATTAGTTAAGTATGTAAATCTGCTTATCATCACTTAGGGCACATTGCCAGAGTGAGAAACATCTGGGGCCTGGTGTCAGCTGACTTATTAATTCATACTCTGAGTATGTTTCATGCAGGCTATTGCTGAATATTGTTATCTTGATTGCCTAAGTCAGCTGTGTCTTGACAAGAGTTAGCTACAAGTTCTGAGGTTTAAATTTTGACTCATGAGAAATCCACGGAGCAAGCAAGGCCTGTCTGGGTCTAGTGATTTAGGTTTCTAGTGCCTTTCAGGATTGAGCTGGAAAATTAATTGTTAACATTTCGGATTATGAATGGCACAGATCTGCTTTATTTATCTGAACTGGCCAGCATGTAATTCTGGGAAGGGATTATATGACCTATTCCTGATAAGCACTGAAGTCTGGTCATTAATACAACTTTCTGCCATAAAGCTCCTGCCACATTAAGGAACTCTCTCTCCCTCAGGTTAAAAAAGATACTCAATCTACTTCAACTTTTAAGTCGAGAGTGAATCATTTGTATATGATAAAGCTTTCGAGGCTGGCGGATGATAGATGCTTCACAGCGTTCTTCCTAATACAGGTAATACAGTATATAAATCCACAGTGCCCTTTGCACTGTGCTCTGGCATTCAAAGGAAGGCAGCCCGAAAGAACACAATGGAATGTGTTTGTAGAGCATCCTAATGAATGAAGACTTTATGCTAAATGGTGGAAATAGTTCAGGCCATTTGCTGGGTGAGCAGCTGAAATCCAGGATCAAAGAGGCAGGAGAAATGGAGTACAGATAACAAGAATGTAGCTGAGCCTTTTAAGGAAGTTCATTTGATGGTGAGTGCACACTTCCATCTAGCTTCTGACCAGGTCAGTCCCTATTTAGCTCCTGAGAGACTTTCTTAGTCTTACGATAGGCTTCCTGGCTGGATAAGACAGTAGGTGCCCTGCTATACCAGGTAGTGTAAATTTTTATAGTGGCCATCTAGAGACAACACCCTAGCTTTTGTTGTTTGCCCCCAAGGAGAAACTTGAATGGCAGAAATTTCAGTCCACATAGGAGAAAATCATGGTTCTATGGCAGGCGAGTGGTGGGGAGGTTTGGAGCAAAACATTTAAGAATCCCCCCAAAGCACATTATACAACTGATGTGCCTTCGGCCAAAGTATAAGGACCTCTCTTCTCCTGCTCTTCACCTTCTACCCTGAGATTTAGATCAGAAACCTTTACTTTTCCTGACATAAGTATAACAGCACACCAGAGAATACCCTCCTTCTGGGCAAAATGGAATCACAAAATAGCTCATGTGTCAGTCACAAACCTATAAGAGGTCTCAGCATCAATCGCTTACTTGCAGTGAACTAGTTGGTCTTGCTAATGAAATAATGCCATAGGTGGGCTTACTTTCCCAGCATCTACGCTAGGAAATCTTGCTCTCCAAGGGACAAGGATAAGAGAAGTCTATCCACAGCCACTACTGGTCTAAGCTATCAGCAAGTCCCTGAAAGGTACACAGACGCACACACAGGAATGACGTAAGGCAGGACATTAGACAGTCACACCAGCTACAACACAATGACACAACTACAACGCATCACTGTTATTCACAGTCCCAGGCCCAGTGCCATATACTGGGAAGCCAGTCAGTAGGCTGATGAAGGAGTCAAGGGGGTAAGGGAAGAGATATAGAGGAGACCATAACTGTCAGCAAGGAGACCTTCCCTTTGTTTATTTATAGTCCCTGCTGCTGAGTGGGCTGACAGCCACTGCCTTTGATTAACGCAGTTGACCTGTGACATTCTTCAGGCAGGGTGCAGCCCTGGCAGCTTGAACACACCTGCTGAGCACCCTTTCTGCAGCGTCAGGGCCTAAAAGTGCTGACATCAGCCCCCAGACTGCCTTAGGAACCTGAGCCAAATATTCTGTTTTAGTATCTCCTTACTTAAGAGTGGGACACTCTACTGGGTTCTTCTTCCTCTGAAAGTCATATGGCAGCTGATTTTTAAGCCACCAGAGGTTAAGAGGTTGGAGTTTGTCTTAAATACTCAACATAGTATTACCTATAGACCTCAACTCTTAACCAAGGTATTTTGATGATGATATTCTGTAAATCATATATATCTTATGATATATATATATATATCTTTGATATCACATATATCTTATGAAATCCTTTGTAGGGAAAACAGAAGGAGGACAATCAGTGGGAATGGGATTATAGCTCATTTTATTTAATACTACTTTCTATTTGAGGTCCCTAGAACTGATACATTTTGGAGGGAGAGAGGGAAGGAGAGAGAGAGAGAGAGAGAGAGAGAGAGAGAGAGAGAGACTGGTTTTGTGTGCAATACAACCATTTCTTGGTCCATATGGGGGGATGGCTGGCATCACATTGGTTTGAATAGAGGAAGAGATACAATTTGTCACTGGTTGGCACTGCTCATGAACTTATGAATTAAGTTTTGCTCCCTCCCCTGGGAGTAGCTAGGATAAAGGAAAGGACTCTCCTGAGACTTGAGGAGAAACACCTGGAGGACAAAGAATTACCAAGGCGATAGAATTGCTGCATGAGCCAGGATTTCCATTAGCAAAGGTAAACACATGATGATGATAGATGGTGACGCTAATTTCTACTATGTTCATGTATGCATATGTATGTATGCCCACATATATTCATATACATTGTCCTCTAAAATACCATCTAACTCCACAAAAACCAGTGACAAAGATTATAGGAGCTGAGGATTGAATCAATGAATCAACAAGCATTTATAAAGTGCCTACTACATATGAGACCCTATGCTAAACATTGGTGATACAAAGACAAAAATGTTGAAAGGTCTCTACCCTCAAAGAGCTTACATTCTACTTTAGTGGGGGAGATAACATGAACATATATGGGTATATACAAGATATGCACAGAGTAGATACCTACAGGTTAACCTAGAGTAACTTGGAAGAAGGAAAGGCACTAAGAAGCTGGGGGTAGAGGATAAGGAGCAACAAAGAAAGACCTCCCACCAATGTGGCTCTTGAGTTGGATGTCAAGGAGGAAATCAGGGATTCTAAGAGGTAGAGGTGAGAAGTGAAAATATTCCAGGAATATGAGACAACCAATGTGAAGGGATGGGAGATGGAACCCTATATGTGGTCATAGATGTAGAGCTGGAAGAGCACAGAAGTCATCTAGCCCAACTCCCTCATTGTATGAATGAAGAAACTAATGCCTAGGGAGGTTAAGTGATTCATTGAGCAGTTACCCAGCAGTTTATAACTTTCAGAGCAGAGATTTGAACCTGGACCATTTGGTTCCATACCCAATGCTCTTTTCACTATACTCTGCTGCTTCTCATTAATGCAGATTCCTTCAGTGGCTAGATTATAGGTAGGAAGGGACCTGGGGAAGGAACTGGGTTTCTTTAAACTAGTTTATTAGTCAGACAGAGCTGCAGGGACCACAATGGCAGCTGAATTTGTTCTCTCTTCCTTAGGTCTCCTCCTTTCCTCCTATGCCCCTGGAATACCTCTATCGCCAGCCACCAACACACCTGCCAAAAGGTGTAAGAGAGACCTATGCAATCCTTCATCTTGAAAGTGAACTTTAGATCTTCATATACATTCATCTATTCATTCATTGAACAAACACTGACCGATTTCCAACTTTGGATGGCACACTGGGCCAGGTGCTCTCGGGGGAGCTACACTGAATAAGTAAAAGACATGCATGTTCCAGAGAGGAATGGAATATTTGTTCTAAGTAAAAAACAAAAGAATACTTGGAGAAGAACTTGTCTCCCCTTCCTAAGATGATATGGGTGCTTAATTCAAATATGTATGCTTAATATGCTTTTTTCCATTCTTCCACTTTCCTTTCTTTGAACAGTTCTACACCCTTCCCTTTCTTTTGCTGGGAGGAGTTATTGAGTTCATTTCATCCATTCCTCTTCCCTTCATGCTGTGATCCTTTGCTTTCCCTCCGTTGCCCTTCTCCTCAAGAGCTTACATTTTCTGCTTTCCAACTTCAGCTACTTTCATTTTTGTTTTCATCATATTGGCCCAAAATTTCCTAAAATTTTGTTCTTCCCATTTTGTGGGTTGACAAACTGAGGAACAGAGAAGTTGTGATGGTCTTAGTGTACCAATGTGGAGCTTTTTACTCCTTGAAGAAATTCATGTGCTACTAGTGATTGCGGGTGGGGGAGAGGCAGGGAGACTGTGTGTGTGTAATTTATAATAGGAAGAGCTTCGAACTTGTCTAAAAGACCTGACTTCAAGTCCTGTCTCCATTACTGTGTGACCCTGGGAAAGATATTTAAACACTTTTAGCCACAGATTCCTTGTCTAAGTAGTGATAACAATATCACTCATCTCCAAGGGTTGTTATGAGGATGAAATAAGACAGTAAGTGTAAAGTGCCTTCTACTCACTATGATTATGGACTTAGAGCAAGAAGGGAGTTCTAAGGCCCCTCCATCGTTCAGATGAAAAAACTGAGATCCATGAAGATTCAGTGACAAAGCTAATATCACCTTGCTGCTTGTCCTTCAATCTCAGAGAGGACCACGGCATCAGGAAGGTGCACTTCACTTGCAAGTGACTTAGATTTAGGAGAAGGAAGGCTGTGCAAGATCACCATCCTCTCTTTCTCCTCCTCCAGAGCCATCTGGGCCCAGTGGCCAGATATAGCCCAGGACACTGGAGATGGCCCAGGATGCAGTGGGAGACCTTGGCTTTTCAAAGCTAGGGTTTTTCCCAGATCTTAGTTTGACTGAAGCAACACTTGGTATATATGGGAACTTCCTTTTTGTCATTGATCTAATGGGTTACATGCCTAGCAGTAGAATCTCTGGGTAAGAGTATGGACATTTTATTCACATCATTTGCATCATTTCAAATTGCCTTCTAGAATGTTTGGATGCATTCACAGTCCTATTAACAATATTTTAATGTGCCTGTCTTTTCATCACCCCACCAACCTTGATTAATCTCATATATTGTCATCTCTGCCAATTTGCTGCATAGAAGCTGAAACCTCAGAATTATTTTCTTTTTTTTGAATTAATTTATTTTTTATTTTTAGTTTACAACACTCAGTTCCACAGGTTTGGGAGTTCCAATTTTTCTCTCCCTCTCTCTCCTCCCCCCTCCCCACCAAGATGGCATGTAATCCAATGTAGGTTCTACATATACCTTCATATTGAACTTATTTACATAATAGTCCAGTTGTAAAGAATAATTATAACAAGTGGAATGAATCATGAGCAGGAAGAAATGAAACCAAAAGAGAAGGAAAAAAAAAAGAGAGAGAGAGAGCAAATAGTTTGCCTCAATCTGCATGCAGACTCCATAATTCTTTCTCTGCATGTGCATAGCTTTTTCCATCATGAGTCTTTTGGAGCTGTCTTTGAACCTTGCATTGATGAGAGGAGCCAAGTCTATCAAAGTTAGTCCTTACCATCTGTACCATGTATACCATCTGTAATCATGTATAATTAAGTCCTGGTTCTGCTCCCCTCACTCAGCATCAGTTCATATAAGTCTTTCCAGGTTATAATGAAATCTGTCTGCTCCTCATTTCTTATAGCACAATAGTATTCCATTACATTCATACACCACACTTTGTTTAGCCATTCCCTAATTGATGGGCATCTCAGGATTATTTTCACTTACATTTTGCTTATTTTTAGTTATTTGGAGCATTCTTTCATATGGTTGTTAACAATTTGCCATTTTGCTTTTGAAAATAGTTTGTTCATATCTTTTTAACATCCATATATAAGGGTAGCATTTGGTTTTGTATAGTTATGTTGCTTGTCTATATATCTTGGTTATCAGATCCTTTTCAGGTATATTTGAAACCTAACAATTTCCCTACTAGACAGCTCTATTTCTTAATCTGACTGTATTATTTTTGTCCATATGAAAGCTTTTTACTTTCAGGTAGTCAGTTGTCTTTCTTAATCATCTCTATCCCCTTTTCAGGTTAGAATTTACCTCCCCTCCCACAGTTGTAGCTATAAAGGTGACTTGATTGAAAAAAAATACGGCATGACCTTTATTTGTACCCCTTTTGAGATCATTGTGGTATATGGTATAAGATGTTCGTCTAAACCTAAGTTCTGACAAATTGTTCCCTGTTTGAGAACCCTAGGGGGAAAATGCTGTTTTGGTTATTTAAAACTCTATCTGTCTCTCTATCGATACACATACACACATATGTGTATGTGTGTATATATGTATACACACATATATGTGCACATATATACATATATGTATGTATATATATATATATATAACATAAACTTATGGTAGAAAGTAACAAGAATGATGTTATTCTTATCCCAGATGACAAGGTTATTGATGTCCCAGAAGAAAAGAAGAGAGAACTCAGTTCTAAAATACATACTTGTGACAAGAAATGAAAAAAGAAGTTACTTAAATGTTCAGTGCCCATGAAAAGAAATATAGAGAATCAATCTGCTTCACTAAAGATTTGACAATATGCTTGATTCAAGAGCATGTGTGATCTCTATGTGAATTTGAAAATTTATTGGTATCTTTTGCCTTTGTATCACCTTTATTTCTAAATACACCTTCATAGTGAGTCATCCTGTCTAATAAAAAATTTAAAATAAAATAATAAAAAATAAAATAAAAATAAATAATAAAATAAAAATAAATATGAGGCTTGGTGTCACTAACAGTTTATGAGTTTATATGCAATGTCACATACTCCTATTGTTCTCCACCTCTTCAACGAAGGGAGTAAAGTGCATTTTATAATCTCTTCTTACAGATCAAGATTATTCATTACAATTAAACAGCGTTCAGCTTTGTTCTGTTTTATTACTGTTCCTTTCCCCATTTCCATTGCTTAGTCTCTGTATACATTATTTTCCTAGTTCTGTGTGCTTTACTCTGTACCAGTACAAGACTTCCCATGCTTCCCTGAACTCTTCGTATCCATTGACATAGATGTTCTCTTGAAGGAGTTTTGAGAATCTAGCATCCTTGATAGTAATATTCCTATTATATGTAAGCCACTGTGACAAGTGCTTCACATTCAAAAGCAAAAATGGCAAAGAATGCCTGTCTTCAAGGAACACACAGTTCATATCAAGATATCATTAGAGGAGAAAGAGAATACTGTCAACAAATGGGGTTCAAGAAAGGATTCCCATAGGAAGTGGCCCATGAGATAAGCCTTAAAGGAAGTTCAGCTTTGGTGAAGGGAACATCAATGGTGTCAAAAACTATAGAGAGGATGAATAAATGACAAGAGGCCATAAGTAAGAGAACATTGATTATAAAGGGGGAGCAATATGTATATATACTAAATACTATATATATGCACATACCACACACATATGTATGTGTAGATAGATTTAAATTTAACATAGAATTTTGCATACATTATCTCATTTGATATTCATAGCAATCCTGTAAGGTAAATACTACATGTATTATTTCATCTCTCTTTTACAGATGGGGAAACCAAGGCTGAGAGAGCTGAAAAGAATTGCTCCAAATGACACAGCTAGTGAGCATCCAAAGTAGTATCCAAACCCACACCTTCCTGATGCCAAGTCCAATGCTTTATCCTCTATACAATAGTTCCTCTCCTAGACAGAAAGTTTTAGTGAAGAGGTGTATTTGGAAGCCAAATTTCAAGGGGTCAAGAATTGAGTGGGAAGTGAAGAAATGGAGGCAAAGAATGCCAATAACTTTTCCTAAGAGTTTGGCTATGAAAGAAAGGAGAGGTGAAGGAAAAAAATACAAATTTTCTTTCACTGAACCCATGATTTTTTTTTGATATAAAGAAAAGAGGGCAAGGAAACGCTTACCCGTGCTGCCTGAAAATGACTCTGCTACTTATAGGCTATGCAATGACTATCCATGGCACCTCTCTGCCAGGGTTGTAGTGAAAATCCCATAAGACAACAGATGGAAAGTGCTAAGCAAACCTTAAAGCACCAGACAGATGACTGATTAGCTATGATTATTAGCTAATATTATATAAGTAGGCAGCAATGAAGAAATCAGCAAATAAGAGAGAGACAAAAAGGGGTGAATGAAGGAGCCAACTCTCAGAGGATATGGGAGGGCATAGGCAAAAGTTTATCCCCAGTGCAAAAACATAGTGGGTGGACTTGGTAAGAAGATCCCTTCTTCATTAGTGCCTGGAGTACATGAAGGGAAAACGAGAAATGTTTAAAGGAATTCTCATATGCAGAAGAAGGGCAAAGAGGGAAATCATGGTATATAACCTTTGTTTTCTCAGTTGAGTAAAGGAAAGGCCCCCTACTAAGAGAGAGAGTAGAGGCCATGATGTAGAAGGTTTAAAGAAATAATCTGATAGGATCATAGATCTGGAAAGGACCTCGAAGTCCAACCTCTTAATTTTACATATGAGAAACTTAAGCTGGGGGCAGAGCCAAAATGGAGGCTGGAAAGCAGGGACTTACATGAACTCCCCCTCCAGGTGCCTCCAAAAACCTATAAAAACTGGCTCTGAACAAATTCTAGAACTGTAGAACCCATGAAATAAGAGGGAAGCAGGCTTCCAGCCCAGGAAAGCCCAGATGGTCACGGGGAAGAGTCTATCGCATGGAGCTGGGAGCAGAGGGGAGCAGAGCCCAGTGGGCTCTGCCCCAACCAACCAGACCAGGAGGTGGGTAGAACAGGCCCCAGCACCCTGAATCAGTGAGTTGTGGCAGTTACTAGACTTCTCAACCCACAAACACCAAAGACAACAGAGAAGGTTAGTGGGAAAAGCTACGGAGACAGAGTGAAAGGAGTTCACAGTTTGGCCATTGCCTCAGGGTGGTGCAGCTCTGAGGACAGAACTACAGCAGCAGTTGCTTCCAGCCCCAGGCCAACTTCATGGAAAGAATTAAGTGGCAGATCAGAGCAGGAGTGCAGAGCCTGCTTAACATCTGAGTCATGGTCCAGATTGGCAGTTCTTGGGGGAGGAGGAGCACTGGTGAGGCAGAACTTACTGTGTAGAAATAGCTCTCAAAACAACAGCTCAGCTCCTCAAGCTTGGGACAAAGTACTCCCTACTCTATAAGCAGTCATACCCCAATGAAAAACTCAGGGGTCAAGTAGTTGGCTGGGAACATGAACAGGCAGCAAAAACGGACTCAGATTCAGACTCAGACTTTGGAATCTTTCTTTGGTAAGAAAGAAGACCAAAACATATAACCAGAAGATGTCAACAAAGTCAAAGAGCCTACATCAAAACGTCCAAGAAAAACACGAACTGGTCTCAGGCCATGGAAGAGCTCAAAAAGGATTTGGAAAAGCAAGTAAGAGAAGTAGAGGAAAAATTAGGAAGAGAAATGAGAGTGATGAGAGAAAACCATGAAAAACAAGTCAATGACTTGCTAAAGGAGACCCAAAAAATATTGAAGAAAATAACACCTTAAAAAATAGACTAACTCAAATGGTAAAAGAGCTCCAAAAAGCCAATGAGGAGAAGAATGCCTTGAAAGGAAGAGTTAGTCAAATGGAAAAGGAGGTCCAAAAGACTACTGAAGAAAATAGCACCTTAAAAATTAAATTGGAGCAAGTGGAAGCTAGTGACTTTAATGAGAAACCAAGATATTATAAAACAGAAGCAAAGGAATGAAAAATGGAGGACAATGTGAAATATCTCATTGGAAAAACCACTGACCTGGAAAATAGATCCAGGAGAGATAATTCAAAAATTATTGGACTACCTGAAAGCCATGGTCAAAAAAAGATCTTAGATATCATCTTTGAAGAAGTTATCAAGGAGAACTTCCCTGATATTCTAGAGCGAGAGGGTAAAATAGAAATTGAAAGAATTCACTCACCGCCTCTTGAAAAAGATCCCAAAAAGAAGATTCCTAGGAATATTGTGGCCAAAATCCAGAGCTTCCAGATCAAGGAGAAAATACTGCAAAGAGCCAGAAAGAAATAATTTAAGTATAGTGGAAACACAATCAGGATAACACAAGATCTAGCAGCTTCTACATTTAAGGGATTGAAGGACTTGGAATATGATATTCCAGAGGTCAATGGAGCTAGGATTAAAACCAAGAATCACCTACCCAGCAAAACTGAGTATAATGCTCCAAGGCAAAATATGGATTTTCAATAAAATAGAGGACTTTCAAGTTTTCTCAGTGAAAAGACCAGAGATGAATAGAAAATTTGACTTTCAAACACAAGAATCAAGAGAAGCATGAAAAGGTAAACAAGAAAGAGAAATC
>CM053625.1:111323740-111362622 GCA_028646595.1 Phalanger gymnotis | reverse complement strand
ATAGGAAGGAGCAAAATATAGTTAGTCTTTCACAACATGAGTATTGTAGAAGGGTTTTGCATAATGATACACATGTGGCCTATTTTGAATTGCTTGCTTTCTTAGGGGGGGTGGGTGGGGAGAGAAGAGGGGAGAGAATTTAGAACTCAAAGTTTTAAAAGCAGACTTTCCAAAAAAAAGATTTTGCATGCAACTAGGAAGTAAGATATACAGGCAATGGGGCATAAAAATGTATCTTGCCCTACAATAAAGTAAGGACGGGGATGGGGGGGAGTGGGGTGTCAGAAGGGAAGGTTGACTGGTGAACGGGGAAATCAGAATATATGCCATTATGAGTGGGGGGAAGGGTAGAAATGGGGAGAAAATTTGTAATTTAAACTCTTGTGAAAATTAATGCTGAAAACTAAAAATATTAAATAAATAAATAATGATTAAAAAAAAGAAACTTAAGCCTGGGGAGGTTATAACTCATCCAAGTTCACACAGATGATAAACATTAGAAATAGAATATGACCCCCAATTTCTCTTACTCCAGAGTCAGTACGCTTTTTGAAAAAATGAGTTTTTATTGATGTCTTCTGTTTTTCTTTTGTCATCATAGTTATCCCCAGTATCCATCCCCTCCCAGAGAGCCAATCTATATAACAAATAGTATTTCTTAAAGACAAAAAAAATTCTTTCATAAGAGTATGCTATGCAAGATATATAACTATATATGTGTATATATATGTGTGTATGTATGTATATATGTGTATGTGTATATACGCACATGTGTGTACATGCACATATACACATACATACATGTGAAAGATATTAATTTATACACACACACGCACACATTTATATATATGTGTATATATATACATATACATATATATATATACATATATAAAACAGCCATTCTCTAATAGATATGCTGTTAAAGGAACAGGCAATTCTCTGAAGAATTTCAAAGTATTTACAACTACACGAAAGAAGCTCCAAATCATAAATAATGAGACTGAAGTTTTACCTTACACCCTGCAAATTGGCAAAAGTAACAAAAAAAGTGGCAGTATTCAATGTTGGAGGGGTCATAGAATGATAGGTACACTAATACATTTTTCATGGCACTGTAAAATGTTGAAATATTACCATTTTGGAAAGCAATTTGGAATTATGCAAATAAAATTTAGTTTATGAACTAAAATCTCCATACCCTTTGAACCAGAGACTCCTTTACTGGGCTTATATATCCCAAAGAAATATATGTTGTATTATATGTGTATTTTGTATTATATATATTTTTTTTCTTGTGTTATATATGATAAAAATGATGTTGAGGCTTTTGGAGGGTGTACTAATAATTGGAGGAAGCAAAGAAGGCCTCTTCAAGGAGGTGGTTCTTGGGCTGAGCTTTGTAGGGAGCTAGTGATTCCAAGAAGCCAACGGCAGGAAAAAGAATATTCTAGGAGAAGGAAAACAGTCAATGCCAATATGAATAACTAGTAAATGTCAGGTTTGGAATCACCAGCAAACACTTCATGAAGAAAGTAGGACTTGACTGGGGTCTTGAAGAACGAGTAGGAGATGGAGATGTGAGGGGAGCTCCTTCAAGGACTTGCACCTCACATAAAAGGTCATGTTGTACTGCCCAGTGTCTTTCACCTTAGTTAACATGAAGTGGCCTGGTGCCATCATAAGTGTTGTGAGGAAGAAAAAGTCCCCACCCTAGAGGATCTTACGCTCTACAGCAGAAATATTAACCTATATGGCAGCTTTGGCTTTGAACATTCGTATTCCATGTGCCATGGGATCAATACACCTTCAAATACGTCCCTATTCACCAGGGTATTATCTCCCCATACTTCTTTGTCCCTGCCTCTGTTTGTCAACTTTACGATCCTTTTATTGCCAGGAAAAGCCTTGGGAAGCTACAAACAGAAGGAGGGATTATAAAAGGATTTTTTTATTAAAGCATGCTTTCTTCAGGACAACAGAAGCACAATACCTTGGCTCTCTGCTGCTGAAAAGATGTGTTTTCTTTTTTAATTAGAGCGCTGCTCCATTCCATTAGTGTGGGACAAGTGCAGTCACACAATTGAGTTGCCAAGCCAAAGAGAAAAAGATGCATTCTTTGCCGTTCTCCCTCTGAGCTGATGGTTACTAAAAGCAGCCCTGGAAAAGAGAATCCATGTAACAAATAACAGTAATAATAACAGAGATCATGATAATCATAGTACTAACTCTGATTTACATAGCAATTTATACTGTCTTTCCTTCATAGCAACTCTGTGAAGTATATAATGAGAGTATCTTGAAAAGCCCCTCTTTTCAGAGAAACTGTGAGTTTGCTCAAGGTGATATGGCTTTTAAGCATTAGAGCCAAGACTCAAACAGAGGTTGCGTGATTACTTAGGACAGGGCTTTTTCTATCATACCACAATGCATCTCTATCATATATGAGGGGAGTGATTCAAGTGAAAGACAACAATAGACCATAATAATGATAATATTAATACCTAGCATTTATATTGTGCTTAAAGGTTTACAAAGCACTTTCCTTACATATCTCATTTGATTTCCACAACAAACCTGATGAGACAATTGCTTTTCTTGTGCCCATTTTACAGCTAAGGAAACTGAAGCAGGCAGAGGTTGAGTGACTTGTCCTGAGTGACACAGCCAGTAAGTATCTGAAGGCAGGATTTGAAACTAGATCTTCCCAACTTCATGTCAAGCATTCTACCTACTATGCCAACTAGCTTCCATTAATACAGTATTGGAAGAAGCCTGTGTTATGAAGGAATTAACCAAGCACAGGACCCTACTCAAATTCCCACATAGGACCACAAGTTAGAATTAGCAAGGACCTTCAGGGCCATCTATTCTAACCCCTCAATTTTTTTTCCACTGAGGAAACTGAATCACAGAGATGGAGTGACTTGTCTACAGTCAAACAGGTAGTGAAAGAGGTGATATTTTAAACCCAGTAACCCAGACTACGGGATCATAGGTTTAGAAATGAAAAAGACTACTGGCCACTGAAAAGGTCACTGAATCTAGCTTCCTTATTTTGCAGACCAGAAAACCTTGTGCTGAAGTTGTCAAGTGACTTGCCCAGGGTCACACAGTTAATAAATGTCTAAGGTAGGATTTAAGCCCAGGGCTTCCTGACCCTAAGTCAAAGTGTCCTCCTCCCTACACCATGTTGACTGCCCCCTTTCCATTACCTCCATATGATCTCCTACTCAGGTCTGATTGTTCGAGTATATGGGATAGAAAAGCTGCCTTGCTTATCAAGATCTTTCCTTATTATTAGTGCTTGGCATCTGTTTTTCTGTTTGCTTTGCTTTACTTCTTCAGTTCCAGCAGATATCCTGGTGCCGGATGACTGTTTGCCTGGACTTTGGACTTTTACCTTTCTGTGCCCTCTGGTATTTGCATTCTCTGGCTTCTTGTCTGTGTACCTGGCTTCTGATCTGCTGTCTGCACGAGCTCATTCAGCTTGCCTTAATTCTGGTTTGCCTATCTGCTCTGACTCCCAACATTGCTCAACCCTTTGGTGCCCTCCTCCACACTGCCCATCTGCTTCTAACTTCTGGCTCTGCCTTGACAAGCAACAGCTTCTAGGCCCCGTCTTGTACCTGGCCTGTACCCTTTCCTCCCTCATATCTTTCACTTCCAGTCTGGACACAGTTTCCCTCATCTTTAGTTCTTTCCTGACAGTGGCCGCCTGGAGGTCTAGTGCTTAGGATCTAGGGCTCTTCATACCCAATCAGTTGCCAGGACTCAAAAATATTTTGCACATCTGTCCTCCCCATTCTCTATTACTCTTGGCATGCCATAGGCCTTCATTGCCACACCCCAGAATTTCTTATAAAAGTCTCCAAGCAGGTCTCCTCATCTATGCTTTTTCTCTTTCTCCAATTTCTCCAATATACAGACATGGTGATATCTATCATACTCTGCTAAAAACAAGAACAACCAAAAAAACCCCAAACCAAAAACCCTTCAATGGCTCCTTTTTGAATGATGAATAAAGTCCACATGCCTTAGGAGAGCTATTATTAGCAATTCTGGTGCTCATGCGACCATTACAAAACATTCCTAGGGCAAATAGCATGAAAGAGGCCCACAAATCAATTTTTAACATAAAATTTTGTGAGAGGTGGAGGGAAGAGGAAGAGAGAAATTTTGGGATAATAGCTCCTGTGGTAGAAAGTCAGAGATGAGATACCATTTCTGGGGAGACTGCCATCAGGGGAGGGAGTAAGAGGGGACAAGGCAGGGGATGAGCTCACCTAAAGTATGGCAGCTGGAGAGGAGAGTGAAGGAGCTGAAGATGTGTGCTACCCTGGTAATTTCCTCTTTAGTCAATTACTCTTGTAAACTTAGGTGCTAAATCAGTTATTTCTACCTATTGGAGTATAAGTGCTCCCTCTAAATTTTGGTGCCTTGGGGCAAATCCCTGGTAAAACAGTAAGGCAATAAACACAACATCACCAATAATCGTGAATATGCCTATGTAGTACTGTATCGCAAAGTATGAGCAACTCTCCATAAAGAAGGTAAAAGAAGTATAACATTTATTCAGACACCAGGAAACCATATCCCATAACCAAATGTTCAGCTCCCACAGATAGTCAGCCCACTTTATCATAACAGCAAGGAACTTAAAACACCATATCACAGCCTGGAGTCTCGCCATCCCAAAACCTCTCCGACTCCCTGCTGCTGAGGTTTTCCCCAAAATAAACTCACCGTACAGCTAAGTCAGCCTGTTCAGTTCTAATAATCATGAGGGCAACCATTAGCAGCCATAACTGCTCTCTCTCAGCATTTCCTGTAACATAGCTTCATTTTCCTGTCAGGAAGCTCTTCCCACCATGTAACTTAGGCTTCCTGTGATGTAAGCAGGTCATGTGGCCTATTAATGGGTGGGAAAGATCTTCAAATCTAATTCCTTCTACACCTGGTTACTCTAGTCAAGTTTGGGCTTTTTTCCTTAGGCTGGCATTCAAGGTCCTTCACAATCTGTTTTTGCAAACTCACCTTGTGCTCTCTTTTCTTTATATATTCTATGTTCTCTAAGCCATGCCACTCTCTCCCTCTAAATATACTCTGCAATTTTGCACATTCCTTTCTACCTATCATTTTCTATACCTAAAATTTTATCCCCTCATCCCCCAACTCAAATATTGCCTCCTTTATGAAACCTTCCCTTCCTTGATCTCTGTAGTTGGCAATTACCTTTCCCCACTAGAACCTTTTGTGCACTCCCATGCACTTCTCTTATGCACTTATTATGGGCAATTTTGCATTACAGTAACCCACATTCCTATAGTGCATTATAGGTTTATAAACAGCATTTTCCCCAATAGCCCCTTAAATTGATACTGTTATATCCCAATTCAACAGATGAGGAATTTGAGGCCTAGGGAGGTGGAATGATTTATTCAATGTTACACAGATAATAATCATAATAGTAATTGTCATCATTATTATTATCTTCAAGGAGGTCTTGTCACCAATACTTTCTCCCTTTCCAATTCCTCCAGTAAAGTAGGACACCAATTCTGGTACCTTAACTTCAAACCTATTACTTCTACTACTATACCACACTCAGTATCTATCAAATCCATAACGTTGTCGGCTTCCTAAGGACAAGGTCTAGCTCTCATCTGAGCTTTTTAACTTCTCCAGAACAGAGCACAGTATTCTGCCTTTGGTAAGAATTTCATATATGAGTATCGAGTGAATGAATAAATAGATATGTTAACCATTCATTTCTTGGCTTTTGCACAAGGAGGATGAGAGAGCATTAGGGCTTGATGCAGAAAGTACACAGACTGGACTATGGGTGGAAGATTTCCTTTCCAGGGTGCATTGAGTAAAGAACAACATATTTGATAGTAATCTTCAAGTCAAACAGACCAACTGAATTATTGTGCAGTCATACTCCCTTTGTATTTTAGAGCCTCAGTTGGACTTTGGAAAAGGTCATTTCAGTGTTATGGTGTAGTTCAAAGCAGCTTGCAAAGGCTGAGATTAGTGAAGGAGATATGGAAAAGCATGTGCAAACAAATATAAACAGGTGGGTGGGTTTTTTATGAGTAATTTTGGCAGAATAAGAAAGGGATATATATATACATACATACATGCACACACACATACACACATATATGTGTGTATATATACATATATTGATAGATAGATAGCCTGTTCACCCAACTAGACTTTGAGAGACTCTGGGCTATTTTCAAAATCAAACTCCACTTAAAGGAAGAAAATTCACCAACACTGAGGATATCTAAAAGCAAGTACCTTGAGTTCTGAAAGAGATTTTTGAAGAGGAATTCCCAAAATATTTTGGTAACTGGAATAAGTGAATAGTCTGCTGAGGTGAGTACTTTGAGGAAGACATGACTCAGTTGATGGCTTAAGTTCTGGCTGGTTTATTTTAAAAAAAAATCACTGAGGTTACTTTAGAGTCATACCTTTTGTCAGCAATGAATAATAGAGACAGACTGGTATAGAAGATAGAGAGCTGATCTAGTCAGGAAGACCACAGTTCAAGTCTTGCCTCTGAAACATACTGGCTGGGTGACTCTATACAATAACGTTCAAGGTAGTTCTAAGTCAAAGACTATAAATTGCAGAGAAGGTGCTGACTCGGTTGGCTGTCATTGGTAAGAGGGAGTTTCCTCACCAGGGAGTTCCCTAGGCCAATCAAACCATAGATCCAATCTTTAGCTTGATTTGAGCAATGAGTAATTGGAGAACTATATAACATATGTACATGATCCCATTTCTGCCTGAAGAGTTAATTCTTATTAACATATGAAAGCAGAGAAGGGAGCCAAAAATTTAGCCTTCTAATGGAACAGAGCCCTCCATGTACATATGTGGGAGGACCAGAAGAATGACTCTGGGGAGAGAACAGAGATTTGTGTATTTCACAGATCTCAGAGTAACCAATTTTGCCCTTCCTCTAAGAAACTATTTTGTTTCTAGGCTCTGATGAAATATAATGTTCCATTGACTGCTAAAAATGAATAGGGAAGAACGTTGGATCTCCGTTTCTCAAACCATTTCACTGAGGCTGTTAAATGAAAACTACATAGGAAAATCTGTCATTTCCAAGTTCAGTCGGGTCTCTAGTAGAGAGAGGTTTTGGTTTTACATCAGATTAACTCATTCAGGGCCTAAGAGAGAAACGAATAAAAAATAGATTTTTCAGAAACTAGAAAATTTGGCTACTAATATATGTATTGAGGTTGTGTTCAGTTTCTGTCTCATTTGCTTTGTTTCCCTGCCTCGTAAAACTTGAATGTTTGTTCCTATTTTCCTTAGGAAAAGAGCTACCCCTAGAAGACAGAGATGACCATGTTTGTCACTTCCATTAGAAGGTAAGCTCATAGAGGGCAGGCACTTGTTCTTCAGATTTGTAACCACCTCCGTCCCCTTCCCTGATGACCCCTCCCCCAACCTCTGCTGTAGCACAGTGCCTGGCACAAAATAGATGCTTAACAAATGCTTGCTTATTGATTGGTTGAATGACTAAAAGGCATATCAGCAAAAGAAAGCTACATGAACAAATAATTGTGAATTGACACTACTTTCAAAATCAGACTTTTATACCATTGCTCAAGTCATGTTTGGTGTACTGATGCCTCCATGGACCTGCTATGCCCCTTTTCATTCTCTCAAAAGGGATCAGATTCTTCTGAGATCATAGTGTTCCATGATTCACAGCCAAAGAGCATCACTGGCAGTATCCTGCTGTTAAAAAGGTGGGCTTTTGTGTCAAGGAAGCAGCCGTGTGGAACCATTGGGAACTCTATACAAATTCCAAGTTATGGTACAGCCTGATGACCCAGGCCATTGTCCAAATGTAGTGCTTATCTGAGATATCATAGGATCATGGATCTAGAGCTGGAGAGGACCTCAGAGGCTTCTAGTCTGACCCTCTCATTTTTATGTAAGGAAGCTGTAGCAATGGAGGGCACTTAAGTGACTTACCCAAGATCACACAAGTGGTAAATGTGTGAAGTGGGATTAGAACACAGGTCCCTGTGACCCACTGTACCATTTAATCTCTACCAAAATCAAAATAAACAAAGAAAAAATCCTAGATTGAAGCATGGATCATTTAATTGAATCTAGTAAAGGGCATGGTTTCAACTCCTGTTCAGATGCTTTTTTTTTCACCCTAGGATGTGACTGATGAAATCTTCTGCTGGCAACCACAGGCAACTGTTTTCCCTCTGCCTGCTTTTTTTTAAAATCTGGGAACCTAGACTTTTCCTGGCTCACTGTGATAAGAGAAGTGTCTAGAGAGGCATGCAGGGAAGGCTCAAGGTGAGGCGACTTAACAGTTTACAAAATGCCTTCCTCACTACAAGCCTGGGAAGTATCAGCTTCCCTGAATGTTCTCTGGGTCTCCGGGTGGGAGGATCAGCTGATGTCCTCTTTGAGCTCTTGGCAGAAGGTGCTGCCTTCCTGCCCTCACAGCTCCACTGCCCTGCCTCCCTGTTCGTGGTAACAATGTTGAGGATGGGTTATGGTTTCTCCAAATTAGGGAAAATGCTTGGTAAAACAGTATCTTGAAAAACCTAATTGTAAGAGAAGCCTAGAGCTTTTTCTCTATAGCTATTTGAAGCTATAGCAGTCAGAGAAGAGGAATAAAATTTTCCTTAAAAAAGAAATCTCTCCTTGTCTCTGTCTCTGTTTCTGTCTTTTTATATCTTTTTGAAACTATAACAGAGATAATAGGCATGAAGTTTTCTTTCAAAAAAGAGAGAGATCTCGCCTTGTCTTTTTCTGCATCTCCCCTCGCCTCCACCTCCTTCTTCTTCTGTTTCTCTATATCTCTGACTCATGACTGTTTCTCTATGTCTCTCTATCTCTCTTTTTCCTGTGTCTCTCTGACTCTCCCCTCCCTCTCTCGCCCCCTCTCTCTGCCCCGCTCTCTGTTTCTCTCTGGCTCCCTCTGTCTCTCTGTCTCTCTCCCTCTCAATCTCTCTGTGTCTGATGTCTATGCTCTCTCTGTCTTCCCCCCTCTCTGTCTCCCTCTGTCTCTCTCTGGCTCCCTCTGTCTCTATCTCCCCCTCTGCCTCTCTCCCTCTCTTTCCATCTCTCTGTGTCTAATGTCTACCTGTCTGTTTCTCCTCTCTCTCTCTCCTCTTTTTTTCTGGCTTCCTCTGTCTCTCTGGCTCCCTCTCTGTCTCTCTCCCTTTCTTTCCATCTCTCTGTGTCTCTGTGTCTGATGTCTATCTGTCTGTCTCTCTCCTTTCTCTCTCTCCCCTTTTCTGACTCCCTCCCCCCTCACATTATCTTACACAGCAGATGTTAGAAGATGGTTCTATTCCATATGCTGGGGTAAGCAGTCTTTAAAGCTTCTAGAGAGATTTACCTTGTACAACTGACAAGTGTCAGGGAAATGTGGGAGAAAAGCTCTAAATCTAGATCCCATACATGTATGTGTGGGTGGGGAGTATGCCAGGAGGGTGTATGTTGGGGGGTGGGGGGAGACTGAGTGTTAAAGAAAGTTGGTAAAAATAGTCACAGGAAGAGCATCTTAGTAAAATAAGACCTGTTAAACCAGGCCAAGAGCAGCGAGACCCGACTTTTTCTTATGGGGTACAGTGATAAAGAAATTACATAGTTATTTGAGAGGAACATAAATAAAGATTAATAGGTTAATGAGTTATTTTCCTTTCATTACTACACTATTGTACTTTATTATAATTGCTTTGCACTCATTTAATTAAATTTGAACTGGGGCCAACACAAGATAATTTGTTTTCCCTGTACTAAACAATGAGTATGCAGATTGGAAGTACTGAAGCAGTAATCAGCCCTCTGTTTGCAACACTTTTCTACTCTGAGCAGACATTATAATTGATAATTCGATTGTTGCAGCACTCCGTGCAATATATTTTAAAGCAACATTAACATAATGGAAATTATGTTGTGAGCTTAATCTGAGCTTTTCTCTGGGCAACTATCTGCATCCTCTTCTGGGTAACAAACGAGGGTCTCATAGAAACAATCCCCACCACTTTGGTAGGAGGAATTTTTTTTTTTAGAAGTGCACTTTGCTACCTTGTGTAGCCATGCTCTTCTAGCCTCACTAGGCCAAGAAGAAAGAAGGAGATAAGATCTACTAAAAACAAAACAAAACAAAACAAAAGAATCAAAAGCCAAAACCAAACCGAAACATCCTCCCCCCCCCCCACCCCGCACCCCGAGTATTCCTAGATTTAGAAAGCAGTTCTTGATGGTGGCGTTAGAGAAGAACAGGCATGAATATTTCCCCCACATATCTAAATGAGAAATTAGTCAAGGGGGTCAGTAGAGGCAGCAACAACCAACCATGTCCACTTATGTACTATTGCTGGCAAATGTAGTGGCCTGACCCTTGAGGTAATCGTACATTCCTTTATGTGGGGATATCAGTAGTTCTTTGTAAACAAGGAGAGCCAATAGTGGTTGCTTCATTTAAAATCCATTTTTCCTTTGGTACGGTAACCATCATTATCCATATCCCCAAGCCCTTAGTGATCATGATAGCATGCATTTATATAACTCTTATTATGTGGCTTGCCCAGGGTCACATAGTTAGTAAAGTGTCTGAGATGACATTTGAACTCAAGTCTTCCTCTCCCTGAGCTACTCCCATTGTTGTCTATTACCCGAGGGTTTTCTCTCCAAACCTGGTCTCAGAGCAGAGCTGGAGGTTATGTATTTGACCACAGTTCTGAGAACTTGGTCACAGGTGGGGAGAAGGAAAAAAAAGCCAGTGCTTAGGTGACATATGTTGAGTTGGCTAAACTTAGTAAATATTTATTTCTGTGTTTGTTTTATGAGGGGAAAAGCACCTGCCAGGGACTGGAAGAGTCTTTGCATTTTTCTTGGAAGGGGGAGGAGTTGACTGAGATTTCTTGGTTTTGAAGCAAACTGCTGAGATTGTGGTTGTATTATGAAAGGCCGGCTTCTTTGGAGAGAATGGCATAGCCATTTTTCTTGCACCTCTCCTGTGTATGTTGGCATACAGACTAGTTAATTTACCTTGTGCATTTTCTGGGGCCATGTGTATGGCTGAAAATGAAAAGCAATGCCCCTCTCCCCCTCAAAATAAAAAAGGACTTTATTCATTTTTGTCCTCTGTAAGATTTCTGAGAAAGCAGATTGGCCCTAGCAAAGTGCTAGTATTCTCCAGTGAACTCTTGAGTGTAATAATGCTACGTCTGGTGCTGATAGGCTTTTATTCCCTCCCCACTGTTTCCTGATTTGGTTTGGAAGGAGCCAGTTTTACTCTAACCACTTGTCATGAGATGGAGTTCTGTTACCTTCCTCTATCCTTTTAAAATGTTTCTAAAGGGTCTGGAGAGGAATGAATTTCAGTTTTTCAGTTCCCTTCCCCCACTGAATCCCCCACCCCATTCTCTCTTTAAAGAAACTTTCACCTTTTGACTGAATAGCGCGTATTCCCTCACGTTCCCAGATGCTGAGTTTAAATGGAAAGCTCTGTAGTTGGGGTACTTACAGCACACAGACACCATCTCTGATTCTTGCATCAGACCACTGCTAGCTCTCTGCCTCCAGAGGGGCTATCTCTAAGGCAACCTGGTCCTCAATAAGGAAGTAAGGGCAGACTCTGGGGCACAGATGCACACCGATCCCAGTGGTCCTAGCTCTTAGGTACACAAGGAGTCTGGGTACATTTGGTGAAATTTTTTCCACAGAACCTTCTTTAGTAACACTCATCTCTGCCTTTCCTGATTTATCATGGCTCTGTTTTCATTCTATTTTAACTCATACATGCTGGTATTTGTTTACATTGTCTAATTTTTATTATATAACTATATTATATTATATATGTATGTAATATATTATTGTTGTTCTCTCATGGCTTATGTTTGCATCTCATGTCACCAACTAGAGTCTAGACTATAAACTCCTTGAGGACAGAGCTCTTGCTCATACATGTTTTTCTATAACCTTCATAACATCTTATACTGGACTGGCTTTATACGGCTTTGTTCAGGTGTTTTGTTGTGCGCAACTCTTTGTGACCCCATTTGAGGTTTTCTTGGCAAAGATACTGGAGTGGCCTGCTATTTCCTTCTCCAGTTCATTTCAATTTACAGATGAGGAAACCGAGACAAACAAGGTTAAGTGACTTGCCCATAGTCACATAGCTAGTAAGTATCTAAGGCTGGATTTGAACTCGGCTCTTCCAGAATCTAGGCCCAGCACTCTATTTACTCTGCCATCTAACTTCATACTGCTAGTTGACTGGAGTTAAATATAGCTCCAATCTACCTCTTTTTAGAGGATGTGTTAATTTTACTTTATTTTAAAGACCTGGAGTATAGGAGATACCCCTAGTTTCTACTGGGAGCCTTTAGAACCATTGCGAGAAAATCAGGAAAGAAAATTTACTAGTAACTATGCTGTAGTGACAAGATGATGGACCAGTCAGTTACTTCTTACAAATGCTTACCAAATTTGTAGAGGACACCAAACTGGGAGGGGTAGCTAACAAGTTTGATGATAAGAGTCAATACCCCCCAAAAACCATTGTTGGAACAATTCCAATTAAGTGAAATTTAATAGCTATAAGTGTGAAGTCTGGCACAACAAATTAACTTTATATATTCAGGATGGAGGAGGCATTACCATATAAAAATTCATCTGAAAGTGGTCAGAGGATTTTAGTGGACTGCGGACTCAATCTGAGTCAGTCATATATTACAACAGAAAGTTAATCCAATCTTCTGCTGCAATGAGATGTATGGTGTCTAGGATTAGAGAGGTTATAGCTCTGGTCAAGCTATCCTTGAAGTATTGTGCTCAAAGCTTAGAGCTACATTTCATGAAAAGCATTGATAAGTTGCAGAACTGCTGCCAAGATGAGGATAGACTTTAAAACCATGCCAAATGAGAATGAGCCATGGATATTTAGCCAAGAAAAAATAAGTTTTAGGATTGGGATGGGGTTGGGGGTGGAGAATTATGGGTATCTTCAAGTATTTGAAAAGTTGATATGTGAAAGAGAAATTAGATTTTATTCTGCTTTGCCCTAGCGGGCAGAAGTAAGAGTAATGTGTCCAGGTGGCAAGGAGTAAGAAGTAACTCCAAATATTTAGAGCTATCCAATAATGGAATGGGATGGCTTGGAAATCAGGAGGTCTCACCTCCCTGGAAGTCTTCAAGAAAAGGCTGGATGACCACTCTTCAGGCTTGATGTGGGAAGGGGATCCTTCTTTGTGTGTGGGTTGGATGACATGGCTTTGGAGGTTCCTTCCAGCTCAGAAATGCCATCATTTTGGTCAACGACATGTCAGATGACATAGAGATATTGAGGATATTGAAGCTCCACCCTTCTAATGTCATGTAGGAAATGAACCCAGCAATAATCAGGTGAGTGTTTTTTATGATCTTTGGCTATTTCTAAAGTGCTTTGCAATCAGTAAGTACTTCCGTTTTGCTTGGTGTATCTGCAACAGCTGTTTTGCTGGTATCTAGCTGTAAACCTTCTTCAAGTCAGTCCTGCAACTAGATTTTGCAAATGCTCCCTTCTGGACTTGCTAGTGTCATCAGAAATCCACACTCCCAACACGGCCATCTGCTTAGTCATACGTGCTCATTCAGTCTGCCATGATGATAATTGGTGAGGTTGGTTGTCAGTATCATCTTCATTTTGGAGTGGGAAAAACTAATGGCATTTTAGTCTCTGCTGGGCATAGCATTGGAAGGCTTCTAGATTTGTTACATTATTTGTGGGTAATCAATCAATAAACCAATAAACAATCAATCAACAAAGCATTTATTAAGTGCTTATTATATGCTAGGCACTGGAGATACAAAAACATCCTGTCCTCAAGGAACTTACACTTTCTTGGGGAGAGACAACATTGATACACATACATAATAAATACAAGATACTTCGTTGAAAGAGGCATTAGCAGCTAGAGGAAGAACAGGAAGGTATCATGTGAAAGATAGATGGGGATCTGAAGTTTCCATTAGGTTTGGAAGTAGGGGACGCATTTGGAAGGTCAAATTCAAGAGAGCTGAGTTCTGGAAGAACCTGGACCTCAGAACTTATAAGCCATCAGTGTACCTTTAATTGAGAACTCTAGGCAGAAGCTAGAGGCTCCATTACCTTCACTCATTTGTTAAACAAATATCTCTTAAGCATTTGCTATGTACCAAGCACCGTGTTAAACACTGGGGACACGAAAAGAAAAAAAAATGAAATAATCCCAGCCCTCAAGGAGATCACATCTATCTGAGGAAGACAACACATACAGAGATTTGACACATAATACATACAAAGTAATTTGAGGATAAGGAGCATAGCAGAGGGCACTGGGAGGATTAGGAGCTCAGGAGACCCACCCATCTCAGCCTTTCTCAGTAATGGGGTGCAGGGGTGTGCCCTATCATACTTGGTTTGCTGCCTGCTCTTTTCTAAGCACTTGAAACCTCAATTAAATAGTACGATGAATAGAGTCCTGGACCTGCATCCAAGAAAATCTGTGTTTAAATCCAGCCTCAAACACTTCCTTGCTGGTTGTATGGCCCTGGGTACCACTCAGACTCAGTTTCTTCAGCTATTAAAAATTGATAATAAAAGAATCTACTATGGTAAAAATTGTTTTTACATGTAACTGGGAAATAAGATATACAGGCAATGGGGTATAGAAATCTATCTTGCCCTACAAGAAAATAGAAGGGAAGGGGAATAAGAGAAAAGGGGCTAGTGATAGAAGGGAGGGAAGATTGGGGGGAAGGGTAATCAGAATGCAAGTTGTCTTGGGGAGGGGGAGGGGAGAGATGGGGAGAAAATTTGGAATTCAAAGTCTTGTGGAAGTAAATGCTGAAAACTAAAAATAAATAAATTAATAATTATAAAAAAGAACCTACTACTTCACAAGGTTGTTGTGAGATCAGATAAGATAAGAAATGTAGTACATTTTAAAAACCTTACAAAGCTATACAAATGCTAGATATCAATATTAATAATATGCTATAGTGCTTCTTACTGAGCACAAGTTTGACTTCTTTGGATTGTGTGCTCCTTGAGGGCAGTGAATATCTTGTATCCCCAGGTTTAGAACAGTGCCTGGCACATAGTAGATGCTTAATAAATATTTACTGGTTGATTGAAATCATGCCCCAACCTTTACTAGCTGCATGAATAAGTCATTTAACCTCTAAGCCTCAGTTTCTGCATCTGTAATATGGGCACATGGGAATAATATGTCTACATTGCCTATAGAACTATTGTTAGAATTTGGAAGGTGGAGCACCCAGAGTGGAAATTCCTTCCATCCATGCAGTTCTGCATTTGCTCTATAAGTTTAAGTCTTTAGAGGATTTGTCTGGGGCATAGAGAAATTATATGACTTTCCTGTGTTGACACAGCTAGTATGTGGCTGGAGCAGCATTTGAAGCTAGGTCTTCCTGAACCTGAGACAGCTGGTGGCTCAATGGATAGAGCACTGGGCCTGCAGTCAGGAAGACCTGAGTTCAAATCCATCTTCAGACACTTCCTGGCTGTATGACCCTGTGCAAGTCACTTAACCTCTGATTGCCTGACAAAAGGATCCACTGGAGAAGGAAATAGCAAACTACCCCAGTATCTTTACCAAGAAAACCCCATGAACAGTTGGTCCGCAGGGTCACATGACTGATCAGCTGTAAAACAACAACAAATTTCCTGCACCGGAAGGTCTTCTTTGTATTCATCATTCAATATTGTGTTTCTCCATTGTGAGGACCATGTGTTGTAAATGTCTAAGCACTCCATAGGAGAAGCTATTGTTATCAATGTATCTTGGAATGTGAGTTGTTAGCATTATGTCCCTCTCCTCACTGTTAAGAGACCAATCCTCTGCTGAAAGGCTATGACAGAGACTTGCTGAATCTTCCCAGTCTGTTCCTCCTCTGTTTTCCAGCGACAGCTTCCCCTCCTTCATCTGTATGGATTGATGCCCTAGTCTTTGACTCAGAATATTTGATACTCTGACCCACCCTCTAGTCATAGCAACTAGGGCCGTGGTGACATCTGTCTCCTGTTAAAATACAACTACCTGTGGAAGGGTCTAAGGCATTAAAGAGTTGTCAGTCATTTACATTAACCATTAACATCAAAAAGAGCATTCAGTCAAATGGAGGCTCTGGGGTAGATAATAGGTCAGCAGTATTGGGGTTTAGGTTTTTGGAGAGGGGTATTTATTTATTCTGATCATTGATCCCACCTAACAGGGTTTAAAAGAGGAAGCTTGATTTAGTGGAAAGTCAGGAGAGCCGGGTTTGAATTCTACCTTCTGATACTAAGTGTAGGGCATTTGTCAAATCACTTTATTTTTTTCTGAGCAATCATTTCCTCCTCTACCAAAAGCAAAGGGTTCCCTAGATGAGCTCTAGAATTCCTTCTGTCTCTGAGCCCTGAGATCTTACATGGAAGAAGAGGAAGGGGCTGCAATGGCCTTCAGGAAGGACATCCCTCCTAAGTGTTGCATGTAGAGGTGGGAATGCCCTGGCAAGGGAGGAGAGGCTGGATTGCATTCCCTTTCCACTTGGGACAAACTTTGTTGCATAGAGTCAGCCTGTGTTGGGCCTAGGAAGGCAGAAAAAAACTATTTGCCTTTGAGGGAGAGGCTAGGTGATCTGCTTGTGTAAACAACAATTTACCCAGGTGTCTCAAGGACCAACTGAAATAAAATACACATTTATTCCCTTCTGTGTGGTAATCATCCAATATTCTGCTCTATACACATTTTTTTTTACATGCAGGGCTGGCTGGAAGCATAAAGCTTCCATAAAGTAGGAAGGTCAGGGGTGGGATCTGAAGAGTTACCCACTTGAATGTCAGCACAGTGCCTGAAACCACCACCATTAGAGCCACTCTTTAGACTTATTATTACACCATTATTAATACAGTTATCTTTCTAAAGCAATTTTAATGTTTGCAAAGTATATTACACATACCCTTCTATAGTATACTATTTATAAATATGTATATATTGTATATAAACATATATAGTACTTTCCACAAGAGGTTTAAGATATTGCCTCCAAAAGTCTCCCTGGTAGGGATACCACAAAAAATATTAGCATCACTACCAAATTATCACAACCAGTTAATCAGACTGATTATCAGCTGGCTGAGATCAGGGGCCTAACAGCAAAGAGAAATAGGATGGTGGGATATTCCAATGAGTATGAGGGCATCTAGGGGATAGCATGAAGTCCCTAAACACCTTAAATTGGAGGAATGACTGAGAGGGCAACTGTGCAACACTGGAAAAAAGCCAGCTGTCATTTCTCATTCTGGTCCTGTTTCCATCATCTCTGTCCATTTGCATATGGCCCCAATAGATTACGCTGTCCTCTCTACAGTTTCCTGTTCATCCTTCTCTTTCACATTGGGGTCATGGAAAGAACACTGTATTTGGAGTCAGAAGCCTTTAATTCAAATTCTGACTCTGCAGCTTAGTACTCGTAAACGTATAGAATACTTTCTAAAACCTACTTCCCTCATTTTTGTAAGAGAAAGAAGTTGAAATAAATGATAGCTGACATCCTTTTTGAGCCCAAATCCTATGATCAGTTGGCCTTCAAAGCCCAATTTGGTTATCACCTCTTCCATGGAACCTTCCCTGATTGCCTCCATCATCTAGACCAGAAGTGTCAAACATTCTGGCAACACTGGGAGTACAGTCCAACCAGAAGAGAATATAATCGGGAAATATTTAGTGAAATAAAGAAAAATACGGTATGACACAGATAACATTACAAATTAGATCAATGTGCAGCTGGGATCCTTAGGTGTGGATTAGTGACCCCATTTCTATTTGGGTTTGACATTATTGCTCTAGACAAGAGATTTCATTCCTTCTTAAATCTCTTACCCCTCTCTGTGTGACTTCTCCTATGCATTTAATTATTCTAACTTGTATTGTTGTTGTTAGTGTACTCCACTTCTTTGCTCTTGACACAGCCCCATAGTCTGAAAGCTACTTGAGGAAAAGAACTATAATATTTTTAAATTTTTGAATCCCTAGCACCAAGCAGAATACCTTGTACATAGCAGGTGCTAAATAGATGTTTGTGGAATGTAATTCTCAGTTATTCCAAGGACTGGCCCATTTACAGTACCTACCACTAGCAATGTTGTTTTAAAGGCAATGCAACAGACAAAGTAGCTGGCAAGAGAACTCCATATCTCTGTTTCTGACTTTTTCAAGACTAAGCTTGCAGAGATCCAACTTGCTAGGGTATGTCCAATGCATGCAAAATGATCTTATTAGCTTCTTTCGATGATTGAATTCATGGTACAGAGTTAGACCATCTTCTCACTTTTTCTAAGATTTCCTGTAGAGTGGTAGGAATCATTATGCCAACAAGTCACTTCCTCAAATTGCTTTCACGGCTAATGTTATACATTTGAAACTGAAATCAGAGAGTATTTTCAGGGACTGGTAGATGGGCCGATTTGATTGAAGCATAGAGTCAGTGTCAGTAGTAGCAGGAGAGAAGACTAGAAAGAGAGAATGAAGAACCTTACATGCCTCATTCAGTTTGGACTTTACCCTATAGGCAATTGGTAGCCATGGAGGGTTTTTGAGCAGTTGGATTAACAGGCATTAGATTTTCACAACTTTTTTTTGAGAAAGATTAATCTGGCAGTGATGGGTTGGATGAACTGGAGTGGAAAGAGGCTGAAGGCAGGTAGGTTACCTAGGAGAAAACTATAGCAGTCTAGTTTTTTTTTTCAAATTATTATTTATTTATTTAACAGTTTTGGTTTTCAGCATTGATTTCCACAGGAGTTTGAATTACAAATTTTCTCCCCATTTCTACCCTCCCCCCCACTCATCATGGCATATATTCTGGTTGCTCCATTCCCCAGTCAGCCCTCCCTTCTGTCACCCTACTGCCCCCCATCCACTTTTCCCTTTCTTGTAGGGCAAGACAGATTTCTATGCGCCATTATCTGTATATCTTATTTCCTAGTTGCATGTAAAAACTTTTTTTTGAACATCTGCTTTTAAAACTTTGAGTTCCAAATTCTCTCTCCTCTTCCCTCCCCACCCACCCTCCCTAAGAACAAAGGCAATTCAAAATAGGCCACATGTGTATCATTATGCAAAACCCTTCCACAATACTCATGTTGTAAAAGACTAACTATATTTTGCTCCTTCCCCTTTATTCAGTTTTGTCCCTTGATCCTGTCCCTTTTCAAAAGTGTTTGCTTTTGATTACCTCACCCATCTGCCCACCCTTCTATCATCCCCTCTTTTTTATCTCCTTCCTCCTTCTTTCCTGTGGGGTAAGATACCCAATTGAGTGTGTATGTTATTCCCTCCTCAGGTCAAATCTGATGAGAGCAAGATTCACTCATTCCTCCTCACCTGCCCCCTCTTCCCTTCCTACAGAACTGTTTTTTCCTTGCCACTTTTATGTGAGATAATTTGCCCTGTTCTATATCTCCTTTTCTCCCTCTCTAAATATATTCTTCTCTCATCCCTTAATTTAATTTTATTTTTTTAGATATCATCCCTTCATATCCAACTCACACTGTGCCCTCTGTGTGTGTGTGTGTGTATATATATCTGTATATGTATATTCCCTTCAGCTACCCTAATACTGAAGTCTCATGAATTTTACACATCATCTTTCCATGTAGGAATGTAAACAAAACAGTTCCACTTTAGTAAGTCCATTATGATTTCTCTTTCTTGTTTACCTTTTTCATGCTTCTCCTGATTCTTGTGTTTGAAAGTCAAATTTTCTATTCAGCTCTGGTCTTTTCATTGAGAAAGCTTAAAAATCATCTATTTTATTGAAAATCCATATTTTGCCTTGAAGCATTATACTCAGTTTTGCTGGGTAGGTGATTCTTGGTTTTAATCCTAGCTCCATTGACCTCTGGAATATCATATTCCAAGCTCTTCATTCCATTAATGTAGAAGCTGCTAGATCTTGTGTTATTCTGATCGTTTTTCCACAATACTCAAATTGTTTCTTTCTGACTGCTTGCAATATTTTTTCCTTGATCTGGAAGCTTTGGAATCTGGCCACAATATTCCTAGGAGTTTTCTTTGTGGGATCTTTTTTAGGAGGAGATTGGTAGATTCTTTCAATTTCTATTTAACCCTCTGGCTCTAGACTATCAGGGCAATTTTCCTTGATAATTTCTTGAGAGATGATATCTAGGCTCTTTTTTTTGATCATAGCTTTCAGGTAGCCCAATAATTTTTAAATTATCTCTCCTGGATCTATATTCCACATCAGTGGTTTTTCCAATAAGATATTTCACATTGTCTTCCATTTTTTATTCCTTTGCTTCTGTTTTATAATATCTTGGTTTCTCATAAAGTCACTAGTTTCCACTTGCTCCAATTTAATTTTTAAGGTAGTATTTTCTTCAGTGGTCTTTTGGACCTCCTTTTCCATTTGGCTAATTCTGCCTTTCAAGGCATTCTTCTCCTCATTGGCTTTTTGGAGTTCTTTTGCCATTTAAGTTAAGTCAAGGTGTTATTTTCTTCAATTTTTTTGGGGGGGTCTCCTTTAGCAAGTCATTGACTTGTTTTTCATGGTTTTCTCACATCACTCTTATTTCTCTTCCCAATTTTTCCTCTACTTCTTTAACTTGCTTTTCCAAATCCTTTTTGAGCTCTTCCATGGCCTGAGAGCAGTTCATATTTTTCTTGGAGGCTTTTGATGTAGGCTCTTGACTTTCTTGACTTCTTTTGGCTGTATATATTGGTCTTCTTTGTCACCAAAGAAAGATGCCAAAGTCTGAGCCTGAATCTGAGTCCATTTGCGATGCCTGGCCATGTTCCCAGCCAACTACTTGGCCCTTGAGCTTTTTGTTGGGGTGTGACTGCTTATAGAGTAGGAAATACTTTGTCCCAGACTTGAGGGGCTGTGCTATTGTTTTCAGAGCTA
Source organism: Phalanger gymnotis (assembly GCA_028646595.1). NCBI lineage: Eukaryota > Metazoa > Chordata > Mammalia > Diprotodontia > Phalangeridae > Phalanger > Phalanger gymnotis. Next base: position 111,341,664 of record CM053625.1, on the reverse strand, counting down.
TTTCTACACAGTAAGTTCTGCCACAGCAGTGCTCCTCCTCCCCCAAGAAACACCAACCCTGGACCTCGACTCAGATCTCAGTAGGCTCTGCACTCCTGCTCTGATCTGCCACTTAATTCCTTCTACCAGGTGAGCCTAGGGCAGGAAGCAACTGCAGCTGTAGTTCTGTAAGCAGCCTCAGAGCTGCACCACAAACTCCTTTCTCTCAGTTCTTGAAGTTTTTCCTACTAACCTTCTCTGTTGTCTTTGGTGTTTGTGGGTTGAGAAGTCTGTAAGTGCCACCACTCACTGATTCAGGGCACTACAGCTTGTTCTGCTTGGATCCCAGTCTGGTTGGTCTGAGTGGGGCCCATGCTGGGCTCTGCTCTGCTCCCAGCACGGTGGGACAGACCTTACCCAGAGACCACTCAGGCTGTCCTGGGCTGGAGCCCTGCCTCCTTCTGCTATTTTGTGGGTTCTGCAGTTCTAGAACTTGTTCAGGGCCATTTTTATAGGTATTTGAAGGGTCCTGGGGGAGGCCCCCCCGGCAGTCTAGTTCTAAAGTGATGAGGACCTAGACTCCAGTGGAGGCAATGGAAATGGAAAGGAAAGAGAAGAAAACAAGAAACGACTGATCAGATATAGGGACCTAAAGAAAGACAAGAGTCTAAGATGAGTCTAAGCTTTTAGATCTAAGTCAATGAAGTATAGTGGGAACATCACCAGAAATAATGTCTATGAAGGTGGTAGCCGGTGTGTGTGTGTGTGTGTGTGTGTGTGTGTGTGTGTGTGTGTGTGTGTGTGTGTTTGGGGTGTTGGAAGAGACGATTGGTTTAGTTTCATATATTTTGAGTTCAAAGTAACACTGAGATATTCATACCTAAACTCTTCCAACAGCTGGCTGATTGATCCGGCTGCTACAAGTCATCTATAAGAGATAGCAAATTGGTGGAAAGTTTTCCTTAAGCATAAATCTGCTTCTAAAAAAAGTAGTTGCTGAGTGGTCTACTTTGATAGTTCACTTGCCTGGGATATAGGTCTGCTCAGAGTTCTAAGAGAAGTAGTCACAGAAGTTAAGTTTGACTCAGAATTCTGAGATAGCAGTTGCTCATTTGAATATGAGAAACTTGGAATTCTTTCCTCATCTATGCTTCCTGGCTTCCCTTTTTTCCTTCAAGTACTAGCAAAATCTCACTACCTACGAGAGGCCTTTTCTAATCCCCCTTTCCCTCTATTGACCATTTCAAATTTATCTTGCATGTAGCTTGTTTACACATAGTTGTTTACATGTTGTCTCCCCCATTAGACTATAAGTTCTTTGAGAACTTGCTTTGAATCTCCAGCATTTAGCACAGTCTCTGACACATAGTAGATCCTTAATAAATGTTTTTTGACTAGCTGACTTTCAAGGGCCCCCAAAAAATGGAGAACATAGTAAGCTGCAATGATTTGTATATGAAGAATTGGAGAACCTTTAGATTAATAACTGGGGAAGCGTAGACTCCAGAACTGTTGCATGGTTATGGGAGAAATGTAATTTACGTGATATTAGAAATAAGATGAGAATTTGGTTAATAATCATAAACTAAGGGGGAGTTCTTAATAAAGAGGACTCAAAAAGATACCAGGTGAATGGGTACGTTTTATATTGTTCACAGACCTTAAATATCTCTCTTTTCTGTCAGTAATTAGTAGGTAGATTCATTGGCCAATAAGGTGGCCTGCTACCTGCTACTGAGGTGAAGGAACAGAGAATATGTTATATTCTCTATTATTACTTGTTGCTGAAGAAAAAAAGAGTAGAGAAAATTTATTCTGCTCTCCATTGTAAATTTTTGCAGAAAATGAAAGACAGAAAATGCTTTTATGCTTTGTCTTCTCTTATGGCTGAGAGATAGAGAAGGAGAACAATCCTGAAAATGAGTAGAGTTGAAGAAGCTTTTGTCAAGTTTAGGATGAAGGTTATTGCCTAAAAGAACACAATGCTACTTCAGTTGAAGGCATCAGCGAAGCATTAATCTGTAAGTGACGTGTATTGAAGTTATTGAAGGTAAGTCCAGATGAGCAAAGGAACTACTTGGAAGGAGTGAATCCAAGAAGTCACTCAGTGGACCAATTAGTTTGGTTGACATCATGCCCAGTGGGGTGTTTAGTAAAACACAGTAGTGGAAACATCTGTTAACCACAGAAGCTACGTTCATCAAGAAACTTTTATGGACAGTTTCTGAGACAGAAAGAAGACACTAAAATCTGTAGCTCCAGTGCTCTGAGTTGCCCTGAGCACTTAGGTTTCTTCTCATTCATGATTCCTTGTTAGGTTTCTATAAGTGTGTGTCCACTTTCCCTAGCACAGGGGTGGGGAACCTGCAGCCTCTAGGCCAATTGTGACCCTCTAGGTCCTCAAGTGTGGCCCTTTGACTGAATCCAAAATTCACAGAACAAATACCATTATGAAAAGGATTTGTTCTGTAAAATTTGTACTCAGTCAAAAGGATCTAGAGGGCCACATGTGGCTCTAGCACATACTGAGTGTACTGGTAGAAGAGTGTCACCAAGGTTTATGCATGAATTGTGACATATAAAATATTCTTTCATTTGATTTATATTACATATGGCACTGTTATGATTTTTAGTGTTTTTACCTAATTGTTAAGTAAATGGTTATATTTAGGATCTAATGTGGCATCACTGCGAGGGGCAGGTTTTGAATAAATGGAATAACACCTTTGGGAACATGAATTATAATGATGAGGAGGGAAGTATATTCCCCTGCAATAGGATTACCCCATCTCAGTCTCTGAGAGTTTGAGTTTAGTTGCATGGTGGACTTTCTTTAGTATGGTAGGAACAATATCCTAAACTCTTCCCCTTTGCATATTAGGATACTTTTTCCTTAAAAGATGTTAAAATAATCCTTTAAACTTGATTGCTTTAGAGAACTAATGATTTAGGAAGCTAATCTTAGTTCCTGATCAACTGAGTCCTAACAGCTTTGAGGAGCTAGCTCCAGGTACTGTAAGACCAATACTGATAATTCAAGCTAGGGAGCTTCACTCAGCTAAATTGACTCAGGCTGTGTTCAGTATAATATCCTACTCCTGTTATGGCTAAGTAAATTTTTTTTTAACTTTTTTAGATTGGCCCAAGTCAGGCCTAGAACAACTGAGAGCCTAGATCCAACATGAGGACAGACTGGGATGAGTGAGACTGCCCTGAGAGTATGGAGAGTTCAGGCCACAGACGTCCTACCTCCATGGTCGCATTAGCAGAGCCTTGGATTAATTTACATGACTAGCTCATTGAAATATGAAACCAATTCAAGAAATACCACATAATACAATGAAAAGAAGAATAGATCTGGAGTCAGAGGACCTAGGTTCAAATCCCAGGTCCTTCTGTGTGCTACACTGGATAGTCACAGCCTCATTCAACCTCATTTCCTCATATGTAAAACAAGGGGAAGAAATAAATGACATCTAAAGTCCCTTCGGGTTTTAAAGCTATGATTCTATGATCCTATTAAAATTTCCCTGAAACAATTTCTTTCCTCTAAGACTTGTTAATTCTTTCCATTCACGAGGACTCTAGTACATTAGCATAAATCAGTTCAGCATTTGAGGAGAATAATCATCATATTAACCTTGTCTCCAAGATCTGTAGAAATAAGCATAATTAAAAAAAAGGAAAAAGGATTAAAGAAATCTGGTGTTTTAATTTTTTCCCATTGACAAATAGAACTTGATTTCATATCATCCATATTCACTTAATTTTTATTATTAATTTAATAACAATAAACCAAAATGGTTCAATGTGCAAAACAAAATCTTTCACCAAACCTTTAACTTTTAACAAGATAAAACCAAATTAGTTAATAAACAAGCAAAGAAAAGGCTTTTGTTCTGTTTCCCTTCTAGGGCTGCATGAAGTTCAGCTAGCTTTGACTCTGATTTGTTTTTTCTCCCCTCCCCTCTCCATCCTTCCCCTGCCCTCCTCTCCTCTTCTCTCCTCTCCTCTTCTCTCCTCTCCTCTTCTCTCCTCTCCTTTCTTAGTGTCTTATAATTTCATTCTCTCCCCCTTGCCCAATTCTAGTTTTCAAGAAATTTTTTCCCCTTAAGTTATTAGATCTCTTTTTCCAATTGGATGACACTCTTTTCATAATTTTATTATTTTTGAATTGCTCTTAAATTTTTTTCCTAATTTTTCCTCGATCTCTCTTATTTGATTTTTGAAGTCCTTCTTTAAGTTCTTCCAAGAACTCTTCGTGGCTTTGTGACCATTTGAAATTTCTTTTTGAGTGTCTTTTTTTAAACTTCACTATCTTCCTCTGAATATGAACCCAGATCTTTTCAATCTCTATAGTAGCTATTTATGGTTGAGTTCTTTTGCTTACTCATTTTTATTTTATTTTTAGCAGACTATTATTGTAATAACTTTCTAGTCTCAAGGTATGGCTAATGGTCTCCCAGGCCTCAGGTCCTTCTTACTATTACTTTCTGAGTTCTGTCCCAGGCTCACCCTTGGATACTCTTCTCCTTCCCTAAGCCAAGCTAGGGCCCCCAGCCACACTGCCCCATAAACTTAGGTCCTTCCTGTGGCTGCAAACTTCAGCTCTCCCCTCTGCCCTGGAAGTGCCTACAGCCAGCAAAGTCTCTGCCTCTCTGCTACCACACTCACTGGACATGAGCTAGCTCCTTCTAGGCCACAGTGCAGTCCAGGACTGAGTCAGGAGTCTGGTCAGCACAGCTGTGCCTGGCCTCCCTTGACAGGGGAGGGTCCTTCAATCTGCCCCTACTCAGTAGTCCAAGTGAGGTAGAAGGTGAAAGCTCTTGAGGCCAAAGTTACTTAAAGACCCAGCTGCTCCTGTGGCTGGGAGTAATAGATTTAGTGAAGTAGTCCTGGCCTGGAGGTATTTGTACCTAAACTTGGGCCAAACCTCTGCCCCTGGGGGTTGTCTCTCCTGAGGTCCTCTCAATTAGTCTTAGGAGGACAACTACTTTACTCCATTTTTGTTTATTTTTGCTCCTCTACATTAACTTTGAGGTGATGTTCTGTCTTATTTGTGGAGGAAATGTGGAGAGCCTGGAATTTTCTGACCTATTCTGCCATTTTCCTAGAATTTCCACCCCCTCCCCCAAGTCTTTTAGGTAAGTAGTTGGTGAATTTGTTCTTTAAGTAAAGCAGACACTCCCTACTTCGGTTCTCTTTTTTGTTTTTAGAATCTTTGAAAGAAGATATTTGAAGCCATCGACGTAAACTGTGTGATTCCCATTGGTCATGCCTGGGTCAGGGGCAGGACAGGTTCACAGCTGTAGCTCCCATGCTTCTGTGGAATCATCTGCAACATTGACAAGGTACATTGGTCTGCATGGCTAGCTCTGCAGTGAATAACAATTTAGGTAGTGAGGGACCACAAGCAAGGTACATAAGAGCAAATGGTTATTTATCGCCAAGTAGCAAGCAGGGATATGAAAGAGGCAGGATAGGTATCCAGGTCTGGAAGTATAGGTTGGTAATGCAGGATCATCAGATTTCAAAGGGCCAAAAAGACAAATATTGTCTAAAGTCATTAGAGACTTAGTAAACTGCCACAAAAAGCATGTTATTTATACAAAATGTATATTTCTAAATTTGACTTGTTTATCAGATATCATGCAGACATCCTTTTCTATGTGTTTGAGTTTGAGTATTGAGTGGTTGAGCTAATGCTGGTTGCCTTAATCATCTATAAGAGTTTGAGCTGTGGATGACCCCTCCATTGTTGTTTCCCATAATGAAAATAGTTGGGTTCCTCATGGTGGTAGCCACCACTAAGAGTTGATTCTAAACCTTCCAAATTGCAGACCAGACCTTTAGTGAGATGGTTTTAAATGGTTCTATGTTATCCACATTACAGATGGTGGCCACATCTGTGCTAATGAGGAAGTATCATGTTTTCTTTGCCACTGAGCAGAACGTTTCCTAGTTTCGTATTTGATCTTTAGACAGTGACTGTTTTTTTTTAATTCCCAGAACTACTGTTTTAGCTTTTTAATGTGTTGTTGACACATGCAGCACATTAACAAAATGTGCTAAATGATTTTACCTGTGCTTGCTAAAAAAATAAAGGCAGCTTTCTCTCTAGCTGACCCACTTTCATTAAGCATGCTTTTAAATGCAAATTCCCCATCTAACTTGTAAAACATTTAATATTTTGAATATATTCCTTTAATGTCCATCAGAAAGGCAAGGCTACAGAACAATGCTGTGGCTGGACTATTGTGAGTTGTCCTCAAAGGCATGAGGTGCTTCTTTCTTTCAGGTCAGGAGGTCGAGCTTCACAGCATTAATTTTGCTGAGCCTCTTTGTTATAAATAACAAACAAGGTCATTTATTTTCATTTCCTCATTTCTAATTGCACACATCTACTTTGGAGTATGAACTCAGTAAACAGGTGGTGGGAATGTTGGAAAGAGAGCTTGAAGCTGTTCCAGAAAAAGGGGGCATGTCCCATTCTGGTGAAACAGTTTGATGAGTTCGAGATTCAGTCACTGCAAGATGTGCACCTGCATTATTATTTGAAAAGCAAACACACGTCTGTTTGGCGTGCACAGATATATGCAAATCAGGGGAGATTATTTTGCTGTGAATCCTAGGCTGTTATGTGATCAAATGCAATTGTTCCCATTTCTTAAGAAATGTAATCTTTATTAGACCTGTTCTCTTCTCAGTTATTTTTACAATTTTGTTATTCTGTGGATATTAAAAATAACGTGCCAGGGAAACGAGGCCAGAAAACAGGAATGCTTATCAAAGAAAGAGTTTCATCAGAGGCATCAAGGAAGAGAAATAATTACATGAAATGGAAAATAGACCTTCAAGTGAAGGGACTAATATCTGATTAATGTATTTCTATTCCAAATGTTCATAAGATGTCCCTTGTTAAACAATCAAAGATCTGGTCTGGTCCGATATTTACCCACTTTCTATTTAAGAAAAGTACTTGGTCCTCAGTTTTCATTGTTTAGCCAACAGTCTTTGTGGAACGCCATGCTAGTTCCATTCCTCTGGGTTTCCTGGCTTTTGCTCATGTACATGCTTCCCCACCTCCCCAAACACCTTTGTCTCTTTGAAAAAAATACTCTTTCACTGAAGCAAAAATAAAAACTACCCTGTATTTGTTTCTGCAGTGTAATTATAAACTTCATTGTACATTCTTCCTGGCTTTGATGCTTATCTCGAAGAGTTCAGTGAAAATAAATTGTTTTTATGAAGGCAGAGAAACCATTTGATAAACACACTGTCTCTGAAAATTGTTCCTGCAACAGAGGTCATTCTTTCACTTTAAAAGAAATAGAATATATTTCAGAAAGCAGGCAGGACAACCAAACAGTTTAGTAGTTCCCCGAATCTCAGATTTTTTTTTAAAGGCAGGGTGTAAACACTCTGAAAATTGCACCCCTCTTCATTGTGTAGAGTGTATTGGTTTTAAAACAGGTTTATTGGAGAACTGGTTAGGGCACAGGCAAATATACTTGCTTCATTTCATATTTCTGGGAATGAATTTTCAGCTCAGTACTTCTTTTGCACTGTAGTTTTTGAGGTGATGGCTCCATATTTATGACATGTTAGTCAGCACCCATGGGTGAGTCTGATGAGCAAAAATCAGGACTATATTAGGGAAAAAGAAATTTTTTTCTTGATCTTTAAACAGCACCAGTAACATAGAGGTTATTATGGAAAACCTAGTTATGGTCAGAGAAGACATACCAAACTGAATTTTGTTGGCTTTTGCTTCTTATCTCCCTCATTTCCATTTTTCGGCATTGCTATGATTCCTGAACTCTCGAAGTGTCTTCTCATTCCTCTAACTTCTGTCCTATCTCCTGCCTTCTCCTTCCCTCCCCGCCCCTGCCTGCCATGAAAGTAATCAGTATATCTTCAAATTTTTCACAGCTTTCTTTTGGTCTCCCCTGTTCCAACTGTACTAATGTTTTAATGTTCATGTTCTAATTTCTATTCTAGTTATTTTTGTACATGTCTCATTTCTCTTACTGATTGTAAGATCCTTGAAGACAGAGACAGTACCATTTTTTTATCTTTGCACCTCCCTCTGTACCTAGCACATAGTTCCTTTTCAGTAGTATGCAATGACTAAATATTAGTTGAGATGTTAAACTGAACAACAAATCCATAAATTGGCCCTATTTTTCAAATCAGAGAAGTTTGGATTTCCTTAAGACAATTGGAGAGAAATTCTGTAGCTTCTTGCATGTGACTAATATGATGTTTAAAGGTCTTCTGACCCTCCATTCACCATCTGGAACACCTTCAGATCCTAGGAAAAGTTTTTCTTGAAGATTTGTTGTAGAAAGCACAACACAAAAGAATGAAGAGGAAACCAAGGTCAGAATTTTCATTCTGTAACCCTTTCAAAGTTCTCTTTTGAAGAGATCCTGATAATGCTTAGTTAGGCTTTTATCTATATTAGATTTATCCTGCAAATGAGAGGCACTGATTTTTTTCCAGTGTAAAGATCTCTTTAACTTCATGGAGATGAATTATCAAAAGTCAACTATGAACGCCCAAGATTTCAGAGCTAGATGGAAGTACTATTCTTATGATAGAAGCCAAGTTCAGATCTAAAATGAAATATGAGACTTTTAACCAATACAGTGCATTAGCTGTTACTATGGGAATAGATCAAAAGAAACCCATAGTATTTGTCTGCCTAATTCCCACTTGATGCTATTCTGTTAATTTGGCTGCATTAGGGTATTCTAAACATGGATCATAATATTTGGATAGTAGCTTTCATTGTAAGAAACGAAGATAATTAAGCCTATTTCTATGATTTTTATACTCTCCTCCAATCTGGGCAAAATGGAAGATGGGTTAAATTACTGTTGAAGACCATTGAACACTAGAGATCCAGTAGATAATAAAACAGAGCAGGTTTTATACAAACTCCATTATTTTGGCCATACTAATTCCTATGGAGCTAGGTAAGGAAGAGAAATATTTAATGTAAGTTTTGTTAAAATTCAGATTATTAACATCATTTTCTTAAGTTGTGCTTCATACTTGGTAGATCACCTTGGATTATATGTGGTGATGAAGTTAAAACAATCAAATTGAGAGTTTCATGGTATAGCGGAAAGAGGACTAGAGAGTTTAACTCTTGGCCCACGAATTCACTAGCTTTATAACTTGTGGCAATTTTCTTCTATTTCCTTATCTGCAAATAGGGGACATTAGTGTTTGTACCACATACCTCACAGGGTAGTTCTGTAAGGAGAGCACTTTTTATGACTTAAATTGTTCTATAAATGTGAGTTATTATTTATATTGCCCATGAGTTTTGACCTGAATCATATAAGCTTGAAGTTTTTTTATCCCAAAATTTCAAAATTTTGCTACCTTTCCAAAATGATATATGCTTCAAAAGCATTTTTTTTTTGCTAAACATTCGAAACTTGTGATACTTCTAAATCAGTTGTTGGCACTAATTAGCATAGATTCACACTCAGCTTAAGTTGTGCTCATAAAGAAGTTCCTTCAAATCTAAGGTTACCCAGTTCATGGGAAATCCTTGTCTATATATCAGGAATAAAACTGCTAACACCAATTCAGACAGTTCAGATCCTTAAAATGATAAACAATGTAGTAGTTACAATTGTATTTAAATATTAAAAAAAATCAGTCTTAAGTTTTATTGGATTTGGTGAAATTTATTTTCACCCCTAAATTAAAAGCTGTCAAAATGGTAGTCAGCATACCATTGATCACCATGGAGATTTTCATTGTCACTTTTAAGTGAAATAAACTGTAACTACATTGTAGTTGAGTTACTTAAGGTTACAAAACAGGGATTAAATCTAAAAATGCATTTCTCCCATTATGTATTGATAGGTTGGGTCTCCATTGTCATGGAGGATCAAGAGTGTTGCAAATACTTCTCTGCACACAATGTACAATTGTACATTGGGTTTGGAGTCATGAAGACCTGGGCTCAAATGTTCCTTCAGAATCTTACTAATTAGATGATGCTGGATGAGTCACTTGACTTGTAGGAGCCTTTGTCTCTTCATCTGTTAAATGGACCAAATGATAACACCTACTTCACAGGGTTGTTGGGAGGATCAAGTGACATAGTAAATATAAACGGCTTTGTCTACCTGGAAGTGCTATATTAAGGTCAGCCATTTTTAGTCTATCCAGTACAGACTCAAAGTTAAAGTTTCACACAACGTGAGCTCTCCAGATGTTTCTGTTTAAAGATGACATTGTGCTGATTGCATAAAACCCCAGAACAATATGAAGCCTCCTAAGATGCACAAAAATTCAAGAAAACTTGGCCTATCTACCCAGGAAAAATCATGTGTTTGAAGAATGTCTATTGCCTAAATCAGTGATCTCAAAACTTTTTTGACTGTACATACCACAGCAAAAACTTTTGAGTGTGTGCCCCCAAAATGAGTTTATTTACTTATAAATCATATATGTTTGTAGCAATAATTAGGTACATTATAAAACTAAGGCAAATATAGAAATGAAAAAGGATAAGATAAAGATGAAATAATATTTTATCCCAGACTCAGTAGAGAGCTGTTGGAGTTTATTGAGTAAATTGCTGATATGGTCAGATTTGCTTTTTAGAAAAATCACTTTGACAGCTATTTAGTGGATGGATTGGAAAGGAAAGACTTGAGAGATGGGTGTGGGTGGAGCAATTATGAGTCTATTGCAATAGTCCAGGCAAGAGATGATAAGGGTCTGAATTAGAGTGGTAGCTATATGAACAGAATGCAAGAGATGTTTTGGAGGTAAAATGACAAGATTTGACAATTAATTGGCCATGTGTGATGAAGGAGAATAAAGAGATGAAACTGAGGTTGTAAACTTGGATGACTGGAAGTATGGCAATATCCTTGAGACCAATTGGGAGGTTGGACAAGGTGAGATAAACAATATAGAAAATGATCTATCCATGCCTGCTTATTCTGGGAGACTCATACTGTCCCAAAGGTTTCTAATTTATTGGCCACTGACCTAGAGTGCAGAATTCACCTCCCAAAAGGGCATCTGCTTGTATCCACAAGGTGATTGGAGGAACAGGTTGTGAATATGCTATAGGCAGTGGTGAAGGATTTTACCAGTGGTACTTGTATATCTGCTGCTGTGAGACCCTGAGAGGTCAATGCCTAGCCTAGAAGTGGGAACCTGGGGATCATGCTCAGGGAAGGGGAATATTTGGGGATAAGGGGTAGGTGGGCTTGTGTTGGAGACAAGCTCCATGATTGGCTACTATGGAGAAGGTGAAAAAATAGAGGGTGGGGATGTGAGCCATTTCTCACCCCTCTGAATGGGTGATCACAGTCCCTTTGGAGTTAGGTCATGGTCCCCACTTTGGGGTCTATTGCTCTAGATTATGTTATATGGTTGAATGAACAACTACAGACCTCATCCATCAGGACATATCTTAGATGGACTCTACAAATGGACCGTGAAGTGGCTCAGAATTGAGCAAGAGGAAACCAGTCTGTATTGCCTTTGGGAAATTATGAGATGCTTTTAATTACCCCAAACTTCTCCCAGAAATGAAGGCTGATCTTTTAAAAACAGTACTATTCTTCTATCGTACAGCTATGATTTTTGTAGTACTCCATATGCTACAAAACTTTGAAGTTGAGGATCATTCAAAAAGCAATGGAGAGGCACATGGTAGGGGATAGTAGGTTGCAATACTTTCAAACTAGGAGTTATGTAGAAGAATTAGTATAAAAGATTAATCAGAAAAATGTGTAGCTTGAAAAAAATAATGAGCCAGTAAAACTGAGGGTCATTCCCTAGAATGTTTGTTTATGCGAGAATATGGATGAGAATTTATCAGAATGAAAAGAGACAAATGGGTTGAGATTTGCATCATTTGAGGGAATACTCACATTGATGAGATCATAGATTTATAGTAATTATTATATTAATAATATATTAATGTTCAGATCTGGCCAAACCCATAGACAGAGTGATTATCTAGTGATATTATTTAAATGGCAAGAGAAAAGTCACCCTTTTCTCAAATATTTACCCCAACCAGATTCTATACTACTGGAAATACTACCATTAAAACTTCATTCTTCCAGGTTAAGCAATATTCTTTTGGATTGACTATCTTTTAAAGTATCCCTAGTAAGAGGTAACACATCAAGTTACTAACATTTTAGTATGAATTATTTGACCAAATTACTTATCTTAGTGACAGGAAGAACTTTAGGAAGAATAAAAGCTGTGAGTACTAAGGAAGAAAAGAGTCTCTGCAGTCCTGTTCAAATAAAAAAAAAATCTCGGAGTCGAAAAGGGCCTCAGAGCCCATCAAGTCCAACCAAACTTTACCTAAACAAGCATCCTTTCTACAGCTTTAAAACAATCAATTGAAGAATGTTTATTAAGCACTCACTATGTGGTCTTTACTGTTCATAGCTCTGTGAATGCAAAGAAAGGTAAAAAAAATAAGTCTACATACACATAGACATATGTATATATATATGCTAACTTTTGAAGGGATGGAGGTATAACATACACATCATTAAGTATGTTTGTTGTTCAGTCGTTTCAGTTTTGTGCAACCTTTTGGGACCCCATTTGGGATTTAAAGGAAGCCAAGGAGGTGGATATTTGGAGCAGAGGAGGGAGAGCATTCTAGGCATGGAGGACAGCCAGAGAGAATGCCTGGTTTTGAGAGACAGAGTGTCTCGTATGTGGAACAGCCAGAAGGTCAGTGCCACTTGATCAAAGAGTATAGGAAGACTGGAAAGGTGGGAGGGATCTAGATTATGAAGGGCTTTGAATGCGAAGCAGAGCATTTTGTATTTTCTTCTGGAAGCAATAGGCAGCCATTGGAGTTTGTTGAATGGGGTGGGGTGGGAGGTGGGGGGATGGGAAAGGTGGTGACATGATGGGACCTGGGCTTTAGGAAAATCACTTTAGTGAATGGGGGTTGGATTGGGGTGGGGAAGGCCTTAAGGCAGGCAGACCCACCAGCAGGCTAATGCAATAATCCAGGGAATGAGGTAATGAGGACCTGTACTAGAATGGTGGCAAAGTCAGAGAAGTGGAGGCGGCACATTTGAGAGATGGTGTAAAGGTGAAATTGATAGGCTTTGGTAAAAGCTTGGATATTGGAGGTGAGAGATAGTGAGTTACCCAGGATGATTCCTACCTTGTGAGCCTGAGGGCCTGGAGAATGGTGTTGCCCTCTGCAGTAAAAGAGAAAATAGGAGGCAGGGGGAGAGTCTTATGTTATTGTTAGTCATTTCAGTCCTGTCTGACTCTCCGTGATCCTATTTGGGATTTTATTGGCAAAGATACTAGAATCGTTTGCCATTTCCTACTCCAGCTCATTTTATAGACAAAGAACTGAGGCAACCAGGGTTAGGTGACTTGTCCAAGGTCACACAGCTAGTAAGTGTCTGAGGCCAAATTTTTACTCCAGTCCTCCTTACTCCAGGCACAGTGTTCTATCCACTGTACCACTTGTCCAGAGGGAGAATCTAAGGGGGGAAGATAATGAGTTCCAATTTGGTTATCTTGAGTCTAAGATTTTATAATGGTAGATAGGGAAGGACTTTTTTTTCTGTTTTCTCTTTTGGACCATTGTTGTAATTTTCAAGTGCCTTTGATTAAGTCTTGCTAGGTGCTAAACCCCAGGCCCACACCCTTTTACTGATTAGGTATGAAGCCTGGTGGCCCTAAAAAAGGCATATAAACTCAGAGGTTAGCATTTTTTTTGAAGTTCTCACTCATTGGAGGTGTCCTGTGATTTGACCAGATGAGACTCTGGGTAGTGCTGGAGCCCCCTGGCTTTGAAAATCCAGATGTTGGTACCTCTCTCTCTGATAACTATATAATTCTTTGCTCAGACAGCTAGAGGCTTGTCAGTTGATAACGATGTGTGTTTGCTCTGTTTGCAGTTGTTCTGAAGTTCAGGGTCCTGGCTTTCCCCCTGAAACTAAATGAATTATATATGCATGTTTGACTAAAGTGAGATTGTTAACCCAGGTCAAAGAACTCTTGCTGGCAGCTCTTCTGTGTGCTGGTGTTGTTGGTCTTACATAGTCACAGGAGCTGCAAGTAGCATTGTTATTACTGGATTGGATGTCTATGGGACATCCAATTCAAGATGTCTGAAAGACATTTGGAGATGTGAGATCGAAGGTCAGCAAAGACATTGGGGCACTGGACCAATCTGAGAATCACAACTTTAGAGATGGTAATTAGATCCACGAGAGCTGATGAGATCACCAAGTGAAATAGTTCTGCCTTGTGGACAAGGCTAGAACAAGGCTAATCTCTCTTCCATGTGATAGCCCTTTATATATTTGAAAATAATTCTCCTATTCTTCCTAAGTCTCCTTTGCTCCAAGATTAGTATCTCCAGTACTTTAAACTAATTCTCACATGGCATGAGCTAAAGCTTGGTACCTAAAGCTGAACAGGCTACTCCAGATGTGGTCTGTGCAAGGAAGATTAAATGATTCTATCCTTCCTGGGCCGGGAAATTGTACCTCTCTTAGTGATACCTAAGGCCACATTCACTCTTGGTTGGTGTATCACATTATTGGCTTATATTGACTTTGTAGGCTAAAATCCACAGATGTTTTCAGGCTACCAAGTCAAACCATCATTATTATATATTTGTGCAATTGATTTTAAATCTAAGCATAGGGCTTTACATTTTTATCTGTGTCTTTTTTAAAAGGATCTATGCTTTGTAGATATACAAATAATTAGAGCAGACACTCAGCCAAAACTGCAAGTTAGGTAAGGTTTCTTTTGAAATTCCCGTTTCTCAGTTTTTCAACCTTTTCTTCTTTCCCTGGTGCCTACTCCTTTCACTTAGAGGACTCATTATCCTTTCTGGTTATCACAATATTGCTTCAGACCTTTTATTTACATAGAAGTACAAATGTCTAATGGCTTCTTTTCTTACTTCTAGGAGTTGTTGTTCAATCATTTCAGTAGTGTATGACTCTTTGCAATCCTATTTAGGGTCTTCTTGGCAAAGATACTGGAGTGGTTTTGCTGTTTTCTTCTTCAGCTCATTCTACAGATGAGGAACTGAAGCAAACAAGGATAAGTGACTTGCCCAGGGTCACATAGCTAGTAAGTGTCTAAGGCTGGATTTGAATTCAGGAAGAGGAGTCTTCCTGACTCCAGGTCCAGCTTTCTACCCACTGTGCCACCTAATTGCCCATACTTTCAGGAGTACTTACATTTTAAAAGGGATCAAAGCTAGAAGGGATGAAGCTTTAATCATAAGACTATAGACTGAAAGCTGGAAGGGGCCTTCAGAAACCATGTAGTCCTGTGTTTTTATTTTACAGAGGAGGAAACTAAGGCAAGTAAGTTAAGTGACTTACACAGATTATACATCTAGTGCCTCAGGTGGGCTTTGAACCCATGTCTTTCTTATTCTAAATCCAGTGTGCTATGCACTAAGACATACTGGGAGGGGATAATGCTTCTGAAGTCATGCCACATACAAAGATGAAATAGCCCGTTCCCTTGGCTGATTCTGTATACAATCCTTAACACATATATTAGTTCAAATTCAGTTCCAGGTCTTCTAACTATTAGGGCTTCAATAGTATAAAGTATTTGTATTTGTATTTCTGATCCTTGAGATCTGATTACAACTTCAGGTTTAGTCACTCTGTAACTTTGATTATATTTCCTTCATAGCTGTAATCAACCCGTAGATTGCTCCAGATGCCTGAATTTGTGAAGCTAAGAAGTGTGGTATACAAAGACAAGCTTTCCTTTTTCTTCTTTTAGGACTTTTAGTAGTTATCTTAATTTCTTGGAACATAGATCAGCAGGCAATCCCTCTCATGTGGACAGATCCCATATTACTCTGTATTGTTAAATGCTAATAGTGAAACTTTAAAGCGTGCTCACTTGCTAGACAACAGGTGGTCACTGCAACCTAAGATTCTCATTGGTTTGAAGGCCATGAGAGCCCAGTGGCAAGGAGAAAAGGCCTTAACTTCTATGTTTCAAGAACTTACTCAATGGGGTGTTGTGCTGATAATATCTCAACTCACTGCCAATTTGTGCAACATGCTGTGCCATTAGGGAATGACTGCTGAGTCGTCAATGCTAAATGGAAACTCAGGAAAGGCAACTGAACCTTTTCTGGTGAGGGGGACTGGAGTCAAGACACAAAGTGTTTGCAGTCCTTCCCTTACTCCATTCTCTCATTTATTCTGAAACTATCAAGTTCCTTCTAGGGACAAAAGATGGAATGACCAAAAGTTGAAGTTAACTGAACTCTATGTTGTTATTTGTTTCCTCAAAGGTAAAATTCATTACTAATACAGAATAAGTCACTATTTTGGTCCACAGTTCCACTTGGCAGGGTGATTGTTGGTGGTCGGGGTTGGGAGAGGTCTAGAAGAAGAAAAGAAAGGGGCAGTCAATGCTTACCTGAAAAAAAAAATTACTCATGTCTCCACCAGTATGGTTATTTCACAACTGTGGGCAAAAGATAACACTTTGAATGTTTTCTACCTACTAAAATATCTTATAAAGAATAAAACAATATGTGTATGTGTATGTGTGTGGGGGTGGGGTGGGGAGGGGTGAGCAGATTTTATAGCCCCTGCCTAACTTTCTGTTACCAGTCTTTCTTTCTCTATGGCAAAGACCCAAGATATCATTAATTTTAAGCAATTAGGTAAGAGTTGAGGAAGAAAGACAGAGACACACAGATAGGCAGAAAGACAGAGAGCAAGAGAGAGATAGAGAGACGTAGCCACAGAGGCATACAGATGCGGGGAGATAGAGAAAGATGAGAGACACAGAGAGACAGAAACAAAGAGACAGATACAGAGACAAACATGCAGGGACGGACAGAGATACAGAGAGAGATATAGCTACAGAGATTTACAGATGCAGACAGAGACAGAAAGACAGGCAGAAATAGAGATGCGTTGAGATGGGGGGGGAGAGAGAGAGAGAGAGAGAGAGAGAGAGAGAGAGAGAGAGAGAGAGAGAGAGCGCTAAAGCTCCCTCATTTTTTCTCTTTTTCCAAAAAGAGAGGGTTGAGTAAGTGGAGTGTGGGGAAGTTAATCATCCAGAGCCTTTTAGGAAAATTGGGACGTTTTCTCTAGGAGAGAAGTCTAGATGAATCCAGTTACTGAAATACCTTTAGAATACAAAACAAGACCAAAGGAAAATAAGGAACAAACAGAAACGAAGCTTAACCTGTAAAGTTCAATTCTGTCCAGCTGTGAAAGGCTAAACCTAAATTCACTTTAAGAAAATAAACTAAGTCTAGAGTGTCCAGGCTCACAGACACAGGTCAGAAACTGTGCCCAGGAGAGCAGGTGCACGAAGTGTCGCTGTGGTGTTTAAGGTATCAGCAAGTGGGAGAAGCTAGGGAAACAGACGGGGGTGGGGGTGGGGAGAGAAAGAAAGTAGGGCAGAGGATGTCATTGAAGAAAAAGAACTCCCATAAAACTTGTAGTAAAGGCCACCTGGTGGCAGGAGGCTGGGCACCCTGGGATAAGAATGACGAGCGACATAGGAGAGTGGAGAGGGGAATGAGGATAGGAAATGGATTGGGAAGGGATGATGAGAATTGAGGGGAAGATATGGAGAAGAGGACTGGCAATAAAGGAGAGGGATTGAAGGAGTAACAATGGATAAAAGGGAGGAAAAGGTAGGAAGAGGGAAGACTGGGAAGAAAAGTGGAAATGGGACTGAGGCGGTGGGGCACGGGAATAAAAGAAGTACTAAAGTGTGAGAAGATTGGGGAAAATGGGATTGAAGGAAGGAGAAAGGAGGAGTACGGAGGGGAAGGGGAATATTGAGGGGAAGATAGGGGTGCTGAAGAGTGAGAAGGAGATGGGGAAAAGTTGGATTGGGGAAATTAGGGAAGAATTCTGAAGAATGAGGAAGTGGGGGGG
>CM053625.1:111296319-111315676 GCA_028646595.1 Phalanger gymnotis | reverse complement strand
TGTTCACAGCCAACTCACTTGACCCTTGAGTTTTTCAGCCGGGTATGATTGCTTGTAGACTAAAGAGTTCTATGTTCCAAGCCTGGGGGGATGGGCCAGCTCTGCCACACCAGCACTCCTCCTTCCCCAAGAACCCCCAGCCCAGACTGGACTTAGATCTTCAGCAGGCTCTTCAGTCCTGCTCTGATCAAGACACTTAATTCCTCCCACCAGGTGGGCCTGGGGCCAGAAGCAACTGCAGCTGTAGTTCTGTAGCTGCCCTACCTCCACTGCCCCCCCCCCCCGGGGTGGTAGACAAACAGCAAATTCTATCCCAGTCTCCAGCAGCTTCTCCCATTAACCTACTCTGTTGTCCTTGGTGTTTGTGGGTTGAGAAGTCTGGTAAGTGCTGCAGCTCACTGATTCAGGGCGCTAGGACACACTCCGCCCAGCTCCCAGTCTGGTTGGTCCATGCAGTCCATACTGGGCCCCGCTTAGCTCTGCTCCCCTCCACTCCCAGCTCCGTGCAGGATAGACTTTACCCAGAGACCATCCAGGCTGTCCTGGGCTACAGCCCTGCTTCCCTATGCTATTTTGTGCGTTCTGCAGTTCTAGAATTGGTTCAGAGCCATTTTTAATAGGTTTTTGGAGGGACTTGGTGGGGAGCTCATGCTAGTCCCTGCTTTCCGGCCGCCATCTTGGCTCTGCCCCTAATGAGAAACATTCTTAAGAGGATGAATGTTAAGTGTGGAGAAGGTAGTTATGGTAGTCAATATTACTTTTAAAGTAGTCCAAAATTTTGGACCTCTGGTTGATTATAGGTACTTCTTCCATTGGTACAGATTGTAAATCACAGCTTCTCATTTTGGGCAATTCCTATAAATCCTTCAAAGTGTCTCCCCAGAAGTATTGAGGCTTTCTTTGAAGTCTTTTAATGTTTTGTGAGTACTCATATAGTACTTGGGCTGGCCGTGTATTATCTCTTACTATTAGTACAAAACTATCCCACCCCTTTCCTGAGTGTACTTTTCCTTGATAACCACCAAGAAATTATGTAAAAAAATGCTGTTGGCAACATTTGATAGCTTACCTATCCTCTTTCCTCCACCATGACTGATTGACTGTTCCTTCATTTCCCTTTGGGTCACCTGCAATTTTGCTTCTTAAAAGACCTTGGTGTTCATAAGCCATAATCATAGAATATCATCAGGAGAATTTCTTTTTACTAGACTTGTGATTTCATTGGCATAGGCAGTTCCTCATGAAGAAGTTCCTCCTTTCCTCTATCAGGTTAGCACCTGCTTTACCACTTAGAGTTTGAGAAGAATCATTTGTAGAGATGTTAAATACCTTGCCCAGCTTCATACAGCTGGTATGAGTTAGAAGAAAGAGTTGAACCAAGGTATCTCTAACTCATGGTTTATCTCCCTCCAAGACTGATTCTCTATCCATTATGCCTTACTGTCTCTCTAGTATTAAGATGTATGTGTGTGTGTGTGTGTGTGTATGCATGCATGAAGATGCTAGTGCACTGTGTTGTTTGTCAAATGCAATCCAGCCTACTTTTTTCTATTTAGTTTTGGGTTGAGTTTCTTACCCATTTGCAATAATTATCCAAAGTCTACTGATTGGCTAACCAATTGTACTGTCCATCTAACTTCATAGTACTTTGATTTCTTATTGTAGTGAGTCATTGACCCTGGGTTTTTGAAGACTGTGTCAGCAGAATGCAAGTTCTGGCAGATTATGTACTAAACTGGAAAAGCATTGAGTACGATCACAGCAACAAATTGCACTAGCCTAATGAGGCTAAGAATGGAGATGCCCATCACTAGCAGTGTGGTCAGTAGACGATGAATTCATTGGCTTTGGCAACCCACGAAATAACCTATTGGAGTTGTTAATGTTGCATAAGTGGTTGAACCATATTGTTGGATTTCCAGCAGGTTTTCTATGCCAGATCATACTGTAACCAGGCCGGGATTTTGTATGATGTGCTACTGAAGTGTTATAAGAGTTCTGTACTTCATAAAGATATTTTTAGTTATAGGAGGTAGGCAACCAAAATGCCAACTATAGCTCTGGATAGCTCTTTGATAACAGCATGATTTGTTGCAAATTGAATTTATAGAAAAAATATTAGTTAATATTTTTCTGGTTCAACAGCACTGTATGAGTGTATGCTTTTCACCTTATTCTCCTCTTCTATAATTAAAATTACACAGTCAGTCCCTTTTGTCTATTTTGCTTCTACTTAGCAGTCTAGTCACAATTTAGTGAAGAATAAGTTGAACCTGAGTAAACTGAAGTTTTACGATTTGCTGTGAATTTTTCTTGTCCATGCAATCAATCTAATATGAATGCTAAGAGAAGGCCATCATGTTCCTATGTAATATTGACTTTTATAATTATGAAGAGTAACATAAAATGTTTTGACTATCTACTATGTGCAAAGGTTTGTGCTCAATGATAGTAATACAGAGACTGAGTTTAGGAAAGATATAGGTCATAGAAACAAAAAGATAGTGTATTCTGCCCACTGGATATCACATGGCTGGTAAAAACAGTAACTTCTATAGGAATTCAAGGAGAGAGATCCTACTTTGGGCTGCAATAGTCAGAGAATGGAGGTTGGACTTAAGTTGGTCCTTGAGGGATAAGAATTAGGTAAATGGAGAGTAAGGTAGAAAATGTTATAGAAAGGGACAATGACATAGCCCACAGCCTGGTAGTAGGCATCCATATAGCATGCTTGAGGGCTACTGATTAGACATGTATGTAGGGGAAGGTTTTTCAAGGTGAGTAGTGGGAGGTAGTATTGAAAATGTAGTCAGGGCTTATCACATATGAGGCCAAAAAGATTAGATTTTGTTTGGTCCCCAGTGAGAAACTATTTGAAGATTTTTTGTAGGGCAGGAGACAGCAGAGTCAAAATAGTGGATCCTTGAGTGTGTTTGCATGTGCTGAGAAGACAATGAAAAGGGACTGAGTGAAGATACAAGAAGGGTATAAGGGTGTAACTTGATGGAGCAAGATATTTTAGTGATAGAATCAATAGTACAGGTGGAAAAATGAGCCCTACGGGAAGTGTTGTCCTTTTTTTCTGAGATAAAGTTGTCTTTTCTCAGAGAAAAGTTGAGATTCAGAAAACTTTTACAATTAAAAGGAAGAGAAGTAAAAAGGCTCTTACTGGATTGAGGCAGCCAAAAACATTTTTAAGGTACTTACTATGTGCCAAGAACTGTGCTAAGTACTGGGACTACATAGGAAAAGTGAAAACAGTAGAGATGTCTTCAATGACTTTACATTCTAATGGGGAAGACAACATATAAATAAATAGGTTTATACATGCTGAGTAGATAGGATAACCTTAGAGGAGAAGTTACTAGCAGTTGCAGGGGTAGGGGATGCAGGAGGAAAGAAGAGGGGACAGTTAGGGAAAATCCTCCTGGATGAGGTAGAAACTGAGTCAAGTTTTAAATGAAGTCAGGAATTTTAAGAGTTGGAGGTGAAGAAGTAAAGCATTACAGGAATGGGGTGATAGGCAGGAACTCAGGAGAGAGACTAGGTTATCACATGTAGAACTGAGAATCATTTGTAGAGTGATGATACGTGGAAGCTGTGATCCCCAAGCAAAAGAATATAGAGAAGAGAAAGGAAGGTCCAGAACAGAACTTGGCATTTAACCACATTTGGGGGGAATGACATGGATGAAGATCCATTAAAGGAGACTGATGCTAGGAGAAGAGCACAATGTCATGAAAACATGGAAAGATTATTTTCTAGAAATTTTGTTAACGGTGTCAAATACTACAGAGGTCAAGAAGGTTCAGGATTAAGAAAAGGCCATTCAATTTGGTCATCAAAATATTATTGGCAACTTTGGGGAGAGCGTTTTACTTGAATGATGATGTTGGAAGCCGATCTACAGAGTGTTTAGAGGGGAAGTAGACACGCCAAGGCTTTTTTAAGGAGCAATCTGAGAAGGGGAGGAGAATTGTAGGAAGATAGCTAGCAACAATGGTTGGATCCAGTGAGAGTTTTTTTTAAGGATGTGAAGATGCAGATGTTTGTCAGCATCAGGAAGGAATCAGTAGATAGGGAAAGATTAAAGATTAGAGAAAGAAAGGGGGTATTGCGATGCAGTCTGCTGGAAAATCTGAGGTTATGGGGTCAAGGGTAGAGAAAGAAGGGTTGGTCTTGGCAAAGAGAAGGGCCAAGTCTTCATCAAACTCTGGAGATAAGGAGTAGATGGTAGGAGATGATGATGTCATGGGAACATGAGATGAAGAGAAAAGGAACAGAAAGAGCCTTCAACAAGTGCCCTTAATTTTTAGCAGAGTAAATATGAATTAATGTCTTTAGCTAAGAGGCTAGAGGGAAGCTTGAGAAGAAAAGAGATTTGGAACAGCTGCTGTAACTGGAATAGAGAATTGTGGAGGAATAGAAGAATTGCCCTGCTACAGTAAGGACCCAGTTGAGAGTAAATAACATAAATGTATAGTGGACCCAGTCAGCATGGTTTCGTGACTTTGTCCAACTCTGTTCAGCAGTGTGTAAGAACAATGGAGTTAGATGGTTGGAATAATACCCGGATGGAGTTTGGCAAGCATGGTCAGTTACATGACATGGGGACAAAGGGTTCTAGATTGGAAGATGGTGTAGCATTGATTGTTTCACTAAAGAGCTGAGAATGATAAGGGAGGAGAATATACCCAAAGGCAGGTGTGGTGGCTTGGGAAAGTACTGGCAAGTGGAAGGATTGTCTAGGTCATGATGAGGAAAAAGAATAGTTTTAGGAATAGTAAGGTATAGATAGAAAGGAATGAACTATGATTAAAGGAATTTCAGTGTTTTGAAATGTGGAAGTGGAATACTTAGGGGCAACTAGAAGCATAAGGGTGCTGACTATTGAGGTGAAATGGAGGAATAGGTCATGGCAGCTGAGTAGAATGAGGAACTGGCAAATTAATGTGTTTGAAGGAACTTTGGAATGTATGTTGAAGTCCCTTAGAACGAGGACAGGTATTGAGGAGAGGGGAGGGAGATTGTAAGCCAGCCCCAGAATTGAGAAAGGAGGGATAATGTCATGGGTACCAGTATATCACAGCCACTGAATTCAAAATAAGGTCACGAATTTGAATAAAATGAACTTCAAAGGAGTGGAAGTTGCCGAGTGATGATAGTAGAGGAAGAGTTTTTAAATGGAAATGAGAAGCAAGGATTAGTCTGACTCCTCCATCAGGATCAATAAGTTAAGAAGTATGAGAGGAGGCACAACCAGTACTGGAAAGGATGGTCAGGCTTCAGTGTCATCCTAGCTAAGCTCAGTGAGTGCCAAAAAATTGAAGGAGCAAGAGAGGAAGAGTTTTAAAAATGAAAGAAGTTCCATATTGTAATATTGAAGCTGGGGGCAGGAGAGGAGGGGATATAGGTGAAGTGAAGAGGAGAATGAAGGAGCAGATAACGGAAGTAGGGAAGAAGGATTCAGTGTCACTGGGATGGAGAGAGTCATAGGGTGTGGGAGTATGCTCACCTTTGGACAGTGAATTTAGTTAGAATATCTGTGGGCAAGAAAGCTTCTCTCTCTCTCTCTCTCTCTCTCTCTCTCTCTCTCTCTCTCTCGCTCTCTCTCTCACTCTCTCGCTCTCCCTCCCCCTCCCTCTTTCTCTCTCCCTCGCTTTTCCTGGTATGATGATTTGATAAAGCTTAGAGTCACAAGGCATGGTTTCTAGTCCTGGCTGTACCATTAACTAGGTATAAGCTTTGGCAAGTCATATACCCTCCCTTCTCTATTCCTTATCTGTAAAATGAGGTGGTTGTCCCTTTCATCTCTAGAATTCTGTGATTCCATGAAATAATGAGAGAAGTGGAGAGTGGGGGAAGGGGGAAGGTTAGGGAATTTAAGAGGGTGTAAAGAAAAGGTTGGAGCTCCATTTGTAGGGAGTTGGATAGGGATTCAACAACAGATAAATAAAGGGCCTGCGGAGCACCAATGAAGGCTGATTGAAGTTAGCATGGATTTGTCATGGTCTCCATTAAAATGACTTCTTGACTTTGTCCAGGCTTACAAACAGCCTGGAAATTTTGACAATGGGGATGACAACTTTAAGGACTGGCATGGTGAAATTTTAAAGTGGTGAAGGATTCTAGAGTAGGTAGTGGTGGTGGGTTGAAATAACTGATCTTAGGTTCCAAGTTGTGTTGAGAATTAAATAACTTTTAAAGAAATAATGGATTGAGTAAAGTAGGGGAAGGTGATTGTAGAAATTTTAATTTTCAACCTCTTCATTAATTTTTTTATTATTATGAACTTAACCATCAACTAACAAAAGCATTTCAATATACAAAGAACAATGAGGAGGATTATATGTGAACTTGCTTATATATAAGATGTTTGTAACAAAATTGCACTGTTTATATCCCTTCAAAACTTTTTGTTTTTCTTCCGTGTATCTGAAAAAAATGTTTATTGATGCTTTTTTTCATTGCTCTCACCCTCTATCTCACCTACTCACTAGATGCTTCCACTTGTAAGAACTAAGGATAGACAAGCAAAACAAATCAGAACTTTCTACCCTTCCATTTGGCAGGTGAGAAAATGGAGGTCAAAGAGTCATATAAGTAGTAAGTGGCAGAACTTAGAACCCAGGTTGTTTGACTTCACTATGCCAATGATTTTCAAACTTTTTGGTCTCAGAGCCCCTTTACACTCTTAAAACTTATTGAGGACCCCTGCCCCCAAATTTTATTTATGTGTTTAAATCTATTTGTATTTATTGTATTCAAAGTTAAAATATTTCAGTATTATCTTGAAAAATAGTTTTGCCCTCATAGATCTCCTAAAAGGGTCTCAGGAACCCCCATGAGTTACTGAACCCCACTTTTGGAACTTCTGACCTATACCCTGCTGTCCCTCCCCCAGTAGATAGAAACTTTTTATTAGTGGATTAGTTTCCTTCTTTTCCTTGTAATAATCAATTATGTCCAAAGTAAGGTTATTAGCATCTTCTAAAAGAGACTTCAACTTTATTTAGACTTTAGTATCCAAGGTCATCATAGAGTATATTAGAATGGTCTAGAGAGAGGGCACATATGACAGAGGAGAAACAGAACCACTGGAGATCTGGGTTGGAAGGATGTCAGAGGCCATCTAGTACAACTTGTACTTGAATACGAATCCACTCTTCGACATAATGAGGTAAAAAGAGGGTGAAGATCAATTCTAGTACCTATAAGGGAATGAGAAAGCAAAGGATTGAGACTGGGCTTAGAGAGGGGGGGCAATTTGAGATCTTTATTCATAAGCTTAAGTAAGCCAGCATGGAGTATTGGCTCGCTTTGAACAAAGTGCCCAGCGTGCTGTCTTGTAGTGTACATTGCAGGTGATTAATACATATTGAATTACAATTTTTTGATCTTCCTTTTTCTCCTGGGGCTGAAATTTTCGTAGGAAGGCACATTCACTATAATTGTATCAGTTTCTAAAGTTGCAATGTTCTCTTTTGTCACTCTGGAAATACCTGCCTAGTTTTTGGAATATTTTCTTTGTAGGATTTACAGATGTAGTTTTTTTAAAGCATCACTTAAGTCCTGAATTTAAATAATTAGCAATATTATAGATTCAGATTTCTTATGTGCTTTATATATGTATGTATGTATATATAATAGATATATATGTGTGTATATGTGTGTGTGTGTGTGTATGGAGAGAGAGAGAGAGAGAAAGAGAGAGAGAGAGAGAAAGAAAGAGAGAGAGAGAAAGAGAGAGAGAGAGAGAGAAATTGAATTTAGGTTTGTGTGGAAACTTTATTTGCTTTGCCCTTAGTTGGTCTTTAGTTAACTTTCTAATGAATAATTTTAAAAAGTTTATACTTCCTCATCCACTCTAACTTTCTTACTTTTTATCTCTCCCATTCTCATTAAGTCTGATGAATTTTATCCTCATTGTATCCTCCAGTTACTTCCCACCTGGTTTGGTCTGTTCATCCCTTTCCAAAAATAATTGACTTTCCTTCAAAGCTTTGACTTTGTGATCATCTGTTTAAGTGATATCACCTAGATTTCTTAATCCTACTTGCTAGTGTTAAAGATACCCTAGTGACAGCAGAGATGGGTAAATATATTATTACATGCTAGATAAAGTTTGAAAATTATGCTGCCATCCCTAGTATTTTTTAAAAATTGTACCCTCTCTGTATTACTGATCATAATAACATACAGTTGACTTAGCACAAAAAAATAGGTACATTCCATTAGGATTCAATTTTCTGTCATTGCAACGCATGCCTTATAAAAGCAACATTAAAAAGTTATAAACTTTTTAATAATACTGTTTGTATCCATTATTTTTTATTCTACATTTTTCCCCATTGTTCAGTGTACCTACCCTTAGTCTTTGTTCTTTAATAGATTACCACATGTTCAATTTCCTTGGTTATATATTTAACATTTTAGCTTTCTAGAAGTAATTGTAGTTGTGGCCATGTAGTTTGGGCTTCCTGAGGATTTTTCTTTTTGAGCTCAAGGCAGGCAAGGGCCTAGTTCTAGTTGGACCTCTCTTGCTTTAAGTCCAATATCCTTCTGCAAGAAGCCTTCCTCAATCCCTCTTAATTTCAGTGCTTTCTCTCTTTTATTAATTTCCTATTTATCCTGTATGTTTTATATCTTGCTTTGTATATATTTGTTTACATGTTGTCTCCCCCATTAGATTGTAATCTCCTTGAGTCCAGGGGCTATTTTTTGCCTCTTTTTGTATCCCCAATATATAGCATGATGCCTAGCACATAGTAGGTACTTAATAAATGGTTTTTGATCGATTGATTTTTGCCATCATAATTTATCATTTCAAAGAGCACATTGTGAATGGTCATACACATATGGTGGGTGCAAATAAAGAAAATGACGACATATTTGACTGTGGATCACCTTTCTAAAGAGAGACTACTCTTGCTAATGATCTACCTGATGAATTACTCTATGATAAATTAACAATGCAATATTTTTTTACTACATTCGGGAATTTTCCTATAATAGTCGCATCCTTTGTCCTCTGGGTTGCCACAGTACTTTCTTTTATATAACTAGGAAGTTTAATATAAATATGCTTCCTGGCATGTTGTGGTATCATAATTAAAAGCAATCTATGCATGTTGTATTTAAAATCATAATTGATGGAATACAAGACTGGTAATTCCTAAAATGCAAGTTTGTCTTCCTTGTCAATGTAAATAGAGTATAATAGAAAGCATATGGAGTCTAGAAACAGAGGACCTGAATTCGAATTCCACTTATAATGCCTACCTTGGTCAAGTCACTTAACTTCTCTGGATCTGTTTTTTTCTTTTTAGGAGTTAGACTACATGCCTCTGAGGTCTCTTCCACTTATAGACCTGGGATCTTTTGAGTGCATTTGGTAAACCTTTGATATTATATGAAGTATATGTCAGATTATTTTAGTGCCTAGAGTCAGGTCAAGACATTTAGATGCTCTAGGCTGTACCTCCCTGCCCTCTCCACTAAACAAGCTCTCCCTTGTAACAAAGACAAAAAGTTAAGCAAAATGAACTGACGTAGTAGATGTTTTATACTTGTAGTCACCCACCCTTCAGACAAAAAGGAGCATTTTTTGAAGTTCATGTGATGAAGGACATCAATACTCTCTCTTAACACATAATCTTGGCACTGACTGACTCATAAGGTAGAAAAGAAAATATGGAACCATGCAAAGCCATTCCCTGTCCTGGAAAACAAAAAATAACAGCCAGAAATGAAAACATAACCAAAGATATAAGATGTCCTGAGAGTAGGTGAGCAGTTTACTTTTTATGTAAGAAACAAAGCACTATAGGAAGTGTTTACTTATTTGAAGGTTACGTTAACTGACAAATGATGCTCAAAAGATTGCAAAAGGCTCTTACATTACAACAATGTAACTTACTTTACCTGTCTCTTTTTGAGCCATCAATCCTGAGAAAGTTTATACTATTAGTATTTTATTCCACTTTACAAGTGAGGAAGCATAGACTTTGAGACAGTGAGTTAGGTGTCCAAGGCAGAGGTTGAACCCAGATCTTCCTTATTCTAAGCTCAAAATAATATCGGTATACACTTACTTGGCTACACGAGTGGGATTTGGCATGTGATCAAAAGTGGTTAGAATGATCAAGGGGTTTAAATTGAATCTTTTTTGTTTGTCTTGTTTCTATCAGAAAGGAAATAAGTATGAGAATACAAGCCTTAAAGTGGAAAGAACACTTTATCTGGAGTCACAGGGTTTAGGCTTGGATCCTGGCTCTGCTATTTACTTTTATGTATGATGACCTATTTGAGCCTCAGTTTCTGCATTTGTGCCTTGAAGGGGTCTGGCTGAATGACTTGGAGGGTTCCTTCCACCCATATTTATGCTGTTATGTTCCCTTGTTGCATCTTCCACCTTCTGTGAATGTTATGCTCTTGGTGACTGCCTATATTGCTTATTCCTAAACTCAACTTTGCTAACAATCAGACTATTAGCTGAAAATAAACCAAGCACTTGCATCAGTCACTTTGATTATTATGCATTGTCATAGTACTACTTAGTAATGCAACCTTTCATCTATAAAATAGAAGTCTAGTGATTTAAAAGCAATTGTGGCTTCCAAGATATCTATTTTATTCAGTTATTACTTATCTATATGGGAAAATCTTTTCTAGTTACAAAAGTTAAATCTACAATCCATGGGCCAACAGTATCCTGTAGATTAGGTGAAACATTTGATGCCATTGCAAAAGCAAAAAGGTAATATGTTTTAAAGGGGGCAAGTTATATCCCCTTTATGCCTCCAAGGTGTGATGCAAATGTAATTTACCATTGACTAATGTTAACTAGATTAAACAGAACTTTGAATCCCATTAAAAGATATTTGTGAGATAGTTTGGCTTTAAGAACTTTTGAAGATTTCTCCAAATAGTTGAACTGATTCACATTTACATTATTTATTCTGCTTGTAAAAAGTTATACTTTATGGTCCTAAAGGTTTTCAATGGCCCTAATTGGTTCTCCAAACTTAGGTAGTATCCATTTGGCTATTCCAGGATATGTCTACTTATTAACTTGTAGGCAGTTTCTTGCACATGGAGCCATAACACCTATACAGAAAGACTAGCTCCTTGTTTGCCAAATTTTAACTGAAGAATGTTTTGGGAGTCATGTCAGTATCTGGCAGGATGAGTCCAAGTCGATGTATGGGGCCTTAAATTTTATCTAAGACACATCCAGGGGGAAAATTTCTAAAACTTTCTATTGTTACATCTTTTGATTTTGTCATTTGGAAAATGTTAACTGGGATGAGTTCTTCCTCTGTTATAAAGGGCATTTGTCTAAATATAGGGCAGTCATTTCTCAAGGGCTTGATAGAGCTAAAATGAATCTTTGTGACTGAGTCACAGAATATCTGGGAAGACTAATACATAATGTTGAAGATTGCCTCTAAGGAATGAGGAGCTGTACCGGGCTTAAGTACACACATATACACATGTGTGTATGTGTGTATGTGTATACATATATGTATGTAGACATGCTAGACTTAACTTGCCATCTGTTCATAATTCTTCTTGCATGAAAATCTATATGGTTTAATAAAGTTATTTGAATAAAATAAGTGTTGTGATTTTGTAGACTGAGAAGAAAAGAGCTGTGTCTACCTGGCAGAAATAATTGGACCATGACACAGCAAATCTGGTGAATTTGGTTCTTTTTGTCCAGGCAATGCCATCTGTCTATATGTGCTGCAGCTGAATCAATCATACAGCTCTCTGGATGAATTGTAAAGACAGCTAAAATGACTGGTTCTGTAGTACTACAGTTCAATTATTTGAGTATAAATACGACCCAACTGTCAGAAATTTTGAGTTTTCTCCCTGTTTTTTTTTTCAGCTACTTTAATGTATGAACTTGAGGAGGTGACTTAATATCTCTGCTTGTCATCAGTCTTCCATCTAATTTGAGCAGCAGCCTATTAAGTGGTTCATTCATTCAGTGAATATTTATTGAATGTCTAATATGTGCAAGTCACTGTCCTTAGTGTTGTGTAGGCCAGTTAAATTTTTATCCTAGTGTTTTTTTTTCACAAGACATCCTACAGTATTATTTTTCATAGAGAAGATTCCAAGATAATGAAATCTCTAGGGCAGGGGCTCAAAGCATCAGATTAAGATCTTCTATTAGGGTTGAAGAAAGCCATCTCTGGTGGATCCTCAAGTTGATTGCCACTCCCAGGATCCTTTGTACTGCTATCTCAGCTTTTCATTGGGAAGGATAGCAGCTGCATAGAGCAGGGGTGGGGAACCTGTGGCCTCAAGGCCACATGTGCCTCTCTAGGTCTTCAATTGGGGCCATTTGACTGAATCCAAACTTCCAGAACAAATTCTCTTGATAAAAAGGATTTGTTCTGTAAAACCTGGACTCAGTCAAAAGGCCGTACCCAAGGACCTAGAAGACCACACGTGGCCTTGAGGCTGCAGGTTCCCTACCCCTGACCTAGCCTGTTGCCTACATCCCTTTTTTCATCTTCTCTCTCTGTTTTCTATATAGAAGAAAAAAAAGAGTTCTTCACAAAAAGGGTGGGAACTCCTACTGTTAAGATATTTTCAAGAATTAGATAGATGAAATCATTAATATTTATTTTGTCTGTGAATTTGTTATCTCACAGGCAGTGAACTCTTATCCTCTAGTTGTCATTTGGCTTAGAAAGGAGAGAATTTGCCAGTCTTTTATACACAGGTGGCTATTTTCTCTTGACTTTTTCCCCTCAGGTATTTGTTGTTGTCCTTGTTGTTTTTTTTCCATAATTGGCCCCTCCTCCTTTTCTGATCACTTTCATCATTCTCTAGAATTCAGATTGATATGTGAGAGCAATGGATGAATTTGTATCTGAGGGGGCAACCCCCCAAAACAAAACCTCCATTGCTTGATACTGTATGGTTTGATTATCAATGACACAGGTTTTCTTTCAAGAATTATGTGTTGGATGCCAAAAGCAGCAATATGAATTGTGTCCCAAAAATCTCAGTGCAGTTTTAAACTTTACCTTAAGCTGTTCTTGTTGTTCTTCAGTCATTTAGGTTGTGTCCAACTCTTCATGACCCCATTTGGGGTTTTCTTGGCAAAGGTACTGGAGTGGTTTCCTATTTGCTTCTGCAGCTCATTTTACAGGTGAGGAAACTGAGGCAAACATAGTTAAGTGACTTGCCTAGGATTACATAGCTAGTAAGTATCTGAGACCAGATTTGAACTTAAGAAGAGAAGCCTTCCTGACTTCAGGTCCAGCACTCTAACCACTGTGCCACCTAGCTGCCCCACTAAAGTTTTTAAACTGCACTAAGATTTTTGGGACACCCTGTATTAGAAGACTTAAACTGATAGGACATTGAAAGACTCAATGATTTTTAGGGAACTTTTATGAAAAAAGTAATTATTTTGGGCAATGTAGACAACTGTAGAACTGCTTACCCCGAAAGAACAAGATTAAAAATATAAGAATGCAAATGCCTTTAAAATTTAAAATTTGTGGGGGCAACTAGGTGGCACAGTGAGTAGAGCACCAGCCCTGGACTCAGGAGGACCTGAGTTCAAATCTAGCCTCAGACACTTGACACATGTACTAGCTGTGTGACCTTGGGCAAGTCACTTAACCCCAATTGCCCTGCCCCCTCCAAAAAAACCAAAAAAAATTTAAAGTTTGTGTGTGTGTGTGTGTGTGTGTGTATTTACTTTTAAACCATCTAGTAGCTGGCGATGTTTCTCAATGGGAAATATATTTAAACTTTAAAACCATCCAGTAGCTGGGAGTATCAGTCAGTGGGAAATGCTTTCCAGGAGAATTTGATGCATCTTATTTTCAGCTTCCCTTTTGGGTGTATTATCCCTAGGACAGACCTCTTGGGTTACTTGAGTCAGTAAATTTAATTTAAAAAGCTTTTTTTTTTCAGTGAATACTTTGTACAAAGTACTAGAGATGCCAAATTTGGTGGGGTGGAGGGGGAAAGCACACTGTCCTGGCCCATCCTTCTCTCTGCCTTTAGCAGACTTGTCAGAGGGATGACTGCTCTTTTCATTTGTAGAGAAGGAGTCATGCTTATAGACATCAATGGTATATGTGTAAATCATAAAACAGAGATGTTCTGTATGACTTGAGAAGAAAGAAGTGTTTGTGATCTTCCAACTCATTACCACTATTTTGAGTGGTGAAGGACGATGAGATTATCAATCAGTAAGTCAATAAGCATTTATTAAATGCCTGCTATGTTGTAGGCACTGACACAAGTACAAAGAATGAAAAGATTCCTACTTGCTAATAATACTTCTCGGTAGCTGTGGGTTTGTAATTTTCTCTCTTCTTCTGTATGGAGCCTGTGAACTTGGAGATGGTGTATTATACATTTTTCAGCAGCTAGTGGTGCAGTAACTGGAGTACTGGACATGGAGTCAGGAAGACATGAACTTGAATCTTCCTCAGATACTTCCTAGCTATGTGACCCTGGTCTAGTCACCTAACCTCTGCCTGTCTCAGTTTCCTCTTCTGTAAAACAGGGGTAATAATAGCGTCTATCTTCCAGAAATATTGTAAGGGTCAAATCATTAAAGAACTTTGAAAACTTTAAAGGGCAACATAAATTCTATTGTTATTATTAGTATCCCTATCACTATCCTCATCATCCTCATCCTATAGTTAGTTGCCTAACTTGTTAGAATTTGGCCTGTTAAGATAATATTCACAAGGGAAAAAAATCTTACTAGTTTAGGTACCGTATATGCAAAGAGGGCTGTTACTTTACTTTTTTCCCCTTTCTAGGGGAATGGCTTTTTTAAAAAAAGGTATTAAGTCTTGTTTACAGACAGATTATACACTTATTGAAGAAAACTGGCTTGCCAGAAAATTCAGCATAATTTTTACTATATTTTTGAACATAAATCCTCCATATTTTCATTTAGCTTTGCATGGCTGGGTACTGTGGGTTGGGCGCAGGCACTTTAGTATATAAAAGTTACAGTGGTAACCTTGAAAATTGGTTTATTTTTTAACTTTTTAAATCATATACTTCAAATCCTACCCATCCTTCAAGATTCAACTCAGAGTCCATTATCTCTCTCAAACTTTCCTTGAAACCTCCAATAGGGTATTTCCTTCCTTAAGGCTCTCAAAACATTTTGTGCCTTTCTTACATAGTCCTCCTTACATATTTATCATGTAGTGTTTTGGGTTATATTTTTGGATGTGTACATGGCTTCTTTGCCCTACTAGATTACAAATGCTATAAGGAGGACTATTTTATCTACTCCTACACCTGGGACAATACTTTGTACCTGGTAAATGCTTAATCAGTGCATATTGAATTTGATTATCAGAATTTTGGACCCGAAGTAGCAAAAATAGACTCTTTACTTAAATGAGTATCACTTGATACTTTCATATATGAGATTGTAATATTATTGAATTTATAAAGCAGGAAACAAATTCTATATGTGTTAAGCTTGAATTAATTTAGAATCCCTGTTATTGTCATTGCTGAAAGTGGTGAAGGTAATGGTGGAAGGCATATTCAGTAGTTCTAGGGATCATTAAATATAAATACATAACATGACTATCTGTATGTATATATGATATTAATTTAAAGTAGAATTTATAACTTAAAAGTTCATCTTCTTTTATCGATACCTTTTTTACATCACATTAATTTCCACATACATCCTTTGCCACTCAGGATGAAATCCCTGTAAAAAAAGATTAAAAAAGGAAGAGAGAAAAAAACAATTCATCAAGCATGTCTGACAGTATAGGCAGTATTTCATAACCATGTTTCCCTAGCTCTGAAATCAAGTGAGAAGTGGTGAATTTTCTCAACTATTTTCTAAGGTCAAACTCAAACATTCATAATTACAATTCATTTGTTTTTAGGGGGCTTATTTTCATTTAGACTTTTGTCTGTTTTATTATGTATCAGTTCATATGTCTTCCTATGCTTCTTTGTATTCTTTGTTATTTCTTAAGGGACAGTAATATGCCATTATATTAATTTACCAAAATTTGTTTAGCCATCTCCCAGATGAAGCACACCTACTTTGTTTCCAGGTTTTTGGTATCATCATCATGCTGCTCTCAATAGAGTTTACATTTTGGTGGCATTTCTTTCTGTCCTTGATCTCCATGGATTCATGTCTAGCGTGAAATCAAATGATAAAGAAAGAAAATAGAATTCAGTGCATAGAATTTTATTTGATATAATTTTAAGACTATGTGTATCTGCTTCTCACTTTCAAAAGACTCTTAGGAGGTTTACATAAATAAGTTATGGTATGTTGCCAATGGTGATTTCATGTAATAAGTCTAAAAGACATAATCACAGACATGCATGACTAGAAAAGGGGTGAACTCGGTTATATTGGGGCAATGAGAAATAATAGATGGGCAGCCTGAGTGCCGCATTTGTGTCTATGGCATATTAAAAGTATTAGAATGTTGAGTAGATTCACCCATGAGAAATTTTGAAAAGGCATTCACAAGAATTACAGCATGGTATAATGGAAAAAAAGATACTGGACTGGAGGTCAAGAAACTTGGTCTCTAGGTTTGGCTTTGTCATTGCTGTTGACTTTGGGTAAGTCATTTCCCGTCTTTGGGCTTAGCTTTCTCCTCTGTAAAATAAGAGGGGTTGGACTAGAAAATCTCTTGAGTCCCTTATTAGTTATGACATTCCATTTTTCGGAGCAGACGAATATTTGCTTTAGTAAAGTATTGATGGAAAGTTTTGTTTTTAAATGGATTGGGTGTTTGGTCTCATAGAACATTATATTCACCTTATCCAGTCTCTTTTCTCTTTCCTCCAGCCCAGGACCATTAGATCTTTATTGTGAAAGTCCTCACCAATGTAGAAATTGTCACTTCTCTATACTTATCCCATTTTTCACATAAAAAAGAAAGAAATTGATAGAGTTGTGTGTAGCTTTCATTTGTTTCTGGGAATGGACAGATTTATTTCAAAAGAAAGTTCATGTCTTTTATTCCTTCTTAAATGACTTTAAAAGTTTTTTTTAAATTCTCGTTGAGTATACATTCATATATCTATTTTAACTATATGTTGACTTTTTCAGATTTAAGTATTTAAATCATATCCATCTAAAATTCATTGGAATTAACATCCCAAACTTTAGGTTTGAATGTGTCCTTTCCTTTCAAGCAGTCTGTCTTATATATATAATTTTTTATAAAACTAAAATAGGTTACTCTCAAGCCCAGTTGGATTCTATGAGTTATTAGTTTTCACAATGTCTAGGGTTTGTTTTTCTTGGTGCCATAGTTCAAAATAATATTTTTTAAAAATATTACATGCAGAATTCTACAGATTCATAATAGTGTATGACATCTTAATGTCCTCAGTGACATTCTACTGGTCATATCCAACTGTGATAAACAGTTATATACTCTATAAAAATGATAGTCAATAAGGAAATACAAGAAGATACAAATAGTTCCTCAATATTATACAGAATGCTACAAATTCTGGATGTTAATTTTGAAGGAAACACATGCTTAAATTTAAAGTTTATGCCATTAGTTATAATAGTCCTTTTATTCCTCCAGGAAAAAAATCAAGCAGCTATACTTTAAATGAATTTAATGAACTGCAAAGACTGACATTTTCACTATAAAAGTCACACTTCATTTAATGAGTAGTTAAATATTGATGCTATATTAAAGCATCGGCAGAATAAAAGTGGGAAGATAGGTTTCCAAATAGGAATTTGGGATTCTTTTATCCTAAAGTTTTGCAAACAGAAAAAAGGAATAAACTATGTATTAGAATGATGTTATAAACATAGGATACTCTTATGGAACCTCTAGTGAGTCCTACATAAATATTGATAGAAAAAAGAGGTAAATTTTCCATTTCAATATTTAAATAATTCTTGTGTCTTTAATATTCTGAGAGAACTCAATGGTATTGAATATAGCATCTGTCTTCTGTGCATGGAGGTATTCAAATTGTAGCAAGAATAGAATTTTACGTGCTTGTATTGATCATTATGGGAAAAAGTAATTGTCCAATCCTATGCTTTATTAACTTTTATAAAAATTAGTCATATTTGAAATGTAATTTCTATATCCATATTTCAGCTTCCTGCAGCTATTATAACATATTTTAAGTTAATAAAAGAAATTACTAGCTTGATGAGGAAGTGAAATACTTCACTTTATGTATCTTGGCAGTTTTCAAAACCCAGCTGGCTAACCCAAGTTGCCTGACTGCCTTACCATTTCCATTTTTTTCTTTATATAGAAATGTCTGCTTTCAATCAGCTCTCTCCAGTAGATAGGTGTATGCAAAGGGTGGACAGCATATAATATTGACATAGAAAGAAAAACTGAGGGAAAAGAGGAGATCATTAGGGAGCCACGGATAGTACAGGGGAACCAAATAGAAAGCATGCAGAACTAAGAGGCATTTTTGAGTAACGTGACAATTTAGCTGCCTTGACCTGGGCAAGATTTTCACTGAGACTTGCTTTGTGGGACTTCTTGTGATAATTTATTCACCTCTAGATAATACTTTTAGTTTTATAAAATGTAAGTACTATTATCTCCATTTATAGATGGAGATGTGGCACAAAGAATAAAATGCTACCTCCAGGGTGACATGGCTAGTAATTGGCAGAATTGGGAGTAAAATCCCAAGCTCCTCAACTATTTTCTGTACTTTGTGCTAATTTTCATGCTGTATAGAATGTGATTTGACTTTCCAATTTCTGGGGCCCAAAGCCAACGAACATTTATTAAGTGCCTACCAAGAAAAATAAGACATGATGCCTACTTTCATGAAGTCAACACACTCATTTATGAAACACTTACTATGTGCCAGACAATGTGTTATGCACTGGGGATAAGAAAGAAATGTAAAAACACATCATCTGCCATCAAGGAGCTTATAGGGGAGATAATATACAAACAACAAAGATATATGCAGAAGATAGATAGATGAAGGACATATTGAGAGGGAGGGAAAGGCATTAGCAGCTGTGGGGCTGAGAGGGGTCTTCTGGAATTGGTAGGATTTGAGATTGATTTTTAAGGAAGTCAGAGAAACTACAGGTAGAGATGAAGGCCCAGCATAGGGAGCAATTAGTGCAAAGGCATGGTGACAGAAGTTGGGGTGTCGTGTTCCAGGAGCTGCACAGAGACCAAGGCTGCTGGAACACAGAGGGGATAGAGGAAGAGTAGGAGACTAATCTCCTACTAATCTCCTAAATGAATATATGTGTATGAATATACACATGTGCATGTATACATATGTGCATATATACACATATACATGTGTGTATATATCCCTCACATATGTATGT
>CM053625.1:111231516-111296219 GCA_028646595.1 Phalanger gymnotis | reverse complement strand
ACACACACACATATACATATCCATTTCCACCTCTATATTTGATCCTGGTGTTTAATCGGGAATCAGAGGTCATTGGGTGGGTGAGTGATATGTCAGACCTAACTTTAGAAAAATCACCTTGGCAGCTGAGTAGAGGATAGATTGGTATGGAAAGAGACCTGAGGCCTGGAGACCAGCTTGAAGGCTTTTGTAGCAGTCTGATTGAGGGGCGATGAGTGCCTGAGCTAGCGGGGTGGCTATGTAAGTGGAGAGAAAGGTCTGTGTGTGAGTGATGTTGTAAAGGTGGAAATGTATGAAACCTAGGATGTTGTTGAGGGGAGAGGCCACTCCCACAAATAACTTTACTATGAAGTAGAGCATGGTAGGTAAGAGGAACAAAAGTACTTTGTGAGGTGCAAGGAAGGGAAAGACTTTCTGCCTAGTAGAGTTAAGGCATAGCCATAGGGAAGAGAGGACATTTGAGCTGCTTCTTGAAGAATACCTAGGATTTCATCAGGTAGAGATGAGAGACATTCTGAGTTGTAGGAAACCTTATGAATCAAGACACAGCGGCATTCACTGCAGGATGTGTCCTGGGCATAGCAAGTGGTTCCTATCACCTGATCAGCTGGGAGCCTTAGACAGGGGTGGAAAAGACTGAATAAACACGAATGGATCAATGTAGAATGAGGATGATTGTTAAATTTTTGTGGTTTCAAGGATTATTTTTTAGACATCCAAAGATTGATTTATCCATATTTAAGGACATTTATTCGGGGCTTTAAAATATTTGGCATTGAATGTCCTAAACGACAGTTATTCTAGTGGTTTCCTCAGGAAATAGCTGCCCAGTGAGTTTTCCTCACTATCAGGAAATATTTCTTCTGGACTTCTTTTTGCCTTTCCATAAGTAGTCATGAATGAAAACTTATTATTCAATGTCTATGGTGTTTATGCTCAAGTACAAATTTTTGGAAAAATATCCTTAAAACAATGTATATGTCTTTAGGCTATGAATAGATCACTGAAACATTGCAAAAATCTTCTAAAGAAGATCATGGTTTAAAGAGCTGATCAGTATTCCTTATGTTTGTAGGTTTAAAAAAATAAACCCAGAATAGCCAATTAATCTTTTAACAGAATATTCAGCTGCACAAATACTAAGCTCTAAATTTAAAATTGCCATTTGGTGAACTTAGTCTGTGCTAAATACAATATTTTCCTTTTCAGCATAAATATCTTTGGGATTAGAAAAAAAAGCCTTTAGATATTAAATGTTTTTAAACATATGGTAAATATTAAAATTTTGTATTATAATATTGATATTTAAACATTAGTAATAGTAATACCATTATAACAAGATAGAGAAGATGTTTTATTAAACTCTAATTTCACATGTTATTTAAGAACTAGTTAGCTTTGAACACATTAATCTCTCTTTTTAATTCAAGGTTGATGGTCTAGGTCTTACATATTGTATCTTTGAATACGGCATTCAATAACTATGCAAAATATCTATTTCTCCCATGGGTATTTGTGCTTTGATATATTCTGATCCTTATTAAATTTAAACAGGATCAAATTTCTACAGCTCTGGCAGAGATTTATTAAAATACATTGAGTGGACAGCTTGTGGGAGTGGTGTACTATAATAACATATGCCTTTTACCGAAGAATAGTAATTATTGAGAATCAAATAAATCTGTAGGAGGTTAAGTATATATGGAAAAGATATCAATTGTGGGTCTTTAAAACTAGACTGAAATACCACTTGAAGATGTGTTACTGTATGAAGTAATGAATTTTGTCTCTTTACGCCCTAAATATTCAATAATATTTGAAAATTCCATTTTTCTCTGGAAAGTCTCAAATTCCAAAAGACAAAAGTTAAGCAGTTTTAGAGGTGTTACATGTGTTTAGTATAATCCATCTGTAGAGGCACCTGTTTTCCACTTTTCCCTTGTTTTTATTAAATAAAATTGAAAACACATGCAGTGTAACATATTTAACACCCCACCTGCCCCCTCTCATCTCTTTTTGGAAAGATAAATTTTCTCATAGGAAAGAGAGAATCATAGATTGACCACACTCAACTCCTTTCAATAAATTGGTATAACTAGATATATAGAGCTTAGTTCTTCCTACTAGAAGCTTACATTTTAGGATGATGAGATACACACTATATTAAGGACTTTTACCTCAACAAGCACTATGTAAATATATGTTACTCTTAAACATCAGTTTCATATTTGTGGGGTTTTTTTTTAGATCATTCAATAAATGTTTATAGAATTAAGTGTATGCTGGTGAAAATGTCAATTGACAGGAATTTGACAAATGACTGCAAGGTTTATATGAATTGCAGTAAAATGAAAAATTATATAGCACTCTTTAAACATCCATGCTGAATTATTTTAGTGACTTGAAAATAAAAAAATATCTGACATAATATTAAGATTTTATCCTTGACAAATTATGATGAGATGGAGACAATTATAGTTAAAGCTATATAAGGGACATCTGAGTGTGATCTTTTTCTCACCTTCTCTCTAATTTCACAAATATGCTCATACTATATGTAAATATATTTTATACATATGTATCTATACACACATGTATTTATGCACACAGTGAGAGGGAGGGAGGGAGGGGGGGAGAGAGAAGAAGAGAAGGGGGGAGGGAGGAGGAGAGGGGGCGAGATAGAGGGGGAGAGAGAGAGAACACTTGCTCAAGGAACATACGTTTCAGCGGCAGAAGAGATCACATCAGAGAGAGCTGAAAAACAGGGGTGGGGGTGGAGGTAGAAAAGTAGTCTAGAGAGAGTTCAGGCTTGAGTTGAGTTAGATGTATGCATGTCTGACTTGGGTATTAACTTGAAAAGAAATTCTGGAGAGGAATTCACCAATTGAAGGAGAAAGCTGTAGAATTGAAGGGGTTGTCAGTGTGAGAAGGCCTCAAGTTCATCATAGGTCAAGTCTTTATGCTCTGTCTACATACACACACATGTGGATATTTATAATTGAACCTTAATATTCTTAACACTTTAGAATATTTAATAGTGCTTAACGTCCTTGAATATCTATCATAAGGAGTCTCAAGTCCTTGTTTACAACTCAGTAATATACCTACTGAAAGAAATATTGAAGGTCTTTAATTTTTGATATATATTCATCCTTATAAACAAAATGCTAGTAGTCATGGTTTTTGTTTAGCTATGTAATACTGGATCCTTGATGCAGAGCATTCAATTGTGAATGCTTTAACATGTTTTGAACATGTAAAATATTTTAGATTTGGATTGTGCTGCTGCAAACTTACGCATTTTTAGTGGTCCCCCCACAATGAGACACTCAAAAACTTAAAAAAACTGATTCCTTTCCCTAAGAAACATCACCTCAATTTTTTAGACTTTAAGGCAAAAGAAGTTAAAGATTTAAAAAATTGAGTTCAAGTGCTTTTCTAGATGGA
This sequence comes from Phalanger gymnotis, assembly GCA_028646595.1. Classification (NCBI taxonomy): domain Eukaryota; kingdom Metazoa; phylum Chordata; class Mammalia; order Diprotodontia; family Phalangeridae; genus Phalanger; species Phalanger gymnotis. Next base: position 111,292,772 of record CM053625.1, on the reverse strand, counting down.
TATAAATCTTGCTTAGTTCAGCTTGACCTCAGTCAAACCTGGTAAGTAACATGATGTGCATAGTATAATAAATATAAAACCCTTAAGTAGGTTGTAACAACAAAGGAATTTTTCAGTACCACTGGAACTTTTGTTTGTGTCTGGTGTTACCACGGCATTACTGTTGAATAATTAAATAGTAATGATTATTACTATTAAGTTCTCTTGTAAAGTTGCCTACAATGGTCTTTCTATACACAGATATTGGCTTCTCTTTTCTACATTGTTCTCCTTACCCTCCTAAAAAACAAAACAAAACAAACCAACTAATATCCCCATCATGGAGCCAACTCTTGGAATGTATGCTATTTCCATATCCCTTTGTCATGAGAACCACCTTCTTCTGTCCTTTTTTCTTGTACTAAACTTGCTATAATTGTGCTTAATCTTTGTTCCTCTTCAACTATGAAATGAGGAAACTGGTACTTACCTAAAGGGGATGCTGTGAGCATAAAGAGTGTATACTGTGTAAGATGCATTGTAAGCCTGCTAGAAGAACAGCAATACTCTATAAAAATTTAGGTGGTAAAATTGAGATTGTTTGAAATCACAGTGAAATATGGCCATGTGGAATAAATGTTTTCTGATCTAATGCTCTTTTAGAGTTAAATGGTATATGCAAATGCAATAAATTATTAATTTCATTTGTAGTGAAAAAAGATCACTAATTTATATTCCACTAATTTAGAATCTATGGCAATTCTGGTATGGAATATTTCTCTTGTTGGGTAAAAAGAGAATACTGTACGTCCTTTGAAAATATTTAGGGCCTGACTCATGAGTAAGGGAAATTTATTCAAAAGTCATTAGCTTTTTCCAAATGGTGTCTCAATAAATGAAGAATTCTTTTTAAGAGACTGAAATTTTGGACTTGAAATTCACATTAAAGTACTTTATATTTTAATATTATTATTGAGGCTACATATGGTGTGCAAAGGAGATATAATTTAATGGGAATGAAAGCAATAGATATCTGTAAAATGCTTCTCCTATGAAGGATTTAGGGAAATTATGAGTGAGAATTACTCAGGATGAGGAGCTATAACTTAGGGGGTTGGAGAGGGCTTGGGATCTGCACTGGTGAAAAGAATACTCATAATCTGTTAAATCATGAATCATTCAAAGCAATTATAATGTAAGTCTACATAAATAGTATAATCACTATCTTACTGGCCTAATAAATATTTCTTATTGGTTTAATAGAAAAAAAGGAATAATTACATTCATTTCAAAATATTCTCTCCCTCAGATTTTTCATTGTCAGATGGATCCTTTCTCCCCCATTCTTAATAAGTGAGGTTATATCGTTATAGGTTTCTAACTCAAATGGAAGTAACAGAAAAAATGGAGCTTTCTTTGTGAAAACATAGATCTATGATTACTAATAGCTAACATTTATGTAGTGCTTTAAAAACAAACCTGGGAGGTAGGGGCTATTACTATTCCCATTTTAGAGATGAGAAAACCATGGTAGACAAGTTATGATTCACCCAGGATCACATAACTAATAAGTATTTGAAGATGGATTTGAACTCAGGTTTTCTTTACTTCAGGTTTAGAACTCTATTGCAACACCTAGATACCTGGCTTCTAGATATATTAGAAGATGATAGTCTATCTTTTCATTCTAACTTCTGGTGGGCTCAATGTTTTCCATATTTACCTTTTACAGATATTTGGAGGGCACTTTGCTAAGGGTTATGTTTCAAAAGAAAGAAAGTTTCAGAAAGAGTAGAGGAAATGGCCATGATGTATGTGATGTATGCCATATATCCTGTGTATTACAAAGTACTTTTCCATGAGTTGCAGCTATCCCTCCCCAATGCATGTTAAATACTAGATACATTTTAGATATATTCTAGATACTAAGTGCATTTTCTATGTATGTGTTATCAATGGAAAGAGCACTAGACTTGGAGTCAGAAGACTTGATAATACCTGTGTGATCTTGTTTCCCACATATGAAAAGTTTACGCAACGTGATCTCTGTGACATCTCTTCCAGCTTTAGATATACATGCACACACACACACACACACAAACACACACACACAGAGTATGTGTATGTATGTATGTAATAGTTTAGATGACAAACTTCCAAAACTTATATTTACCAAGTTTTCAGAAAGTATATTACATCATTATTGTAGACAAGCACATTCTTGCACATTTCACAAAGTCTACCATGCTATTTTTTTTCCTGGAAAATATAAGAGAGATGTGAGCTTGATGATAGTATAATGACTTGTGTTTGAAATTGGTTGAATGGCCTGTTCCAAAGATGAGACCTTTATGATGCTGTGTCAACTTGCATGGAAGTCTTTAGTCAATTGCTTGAGAGACCTTTGCTTTGCCCTATGTTACTTAATATTATTGTCTGTGACATAAGTAAAGGCACAGATGCCTGCTTTGTGAAACTTGCAGGTTACAACATGCTGTCAGAGATAGTTACTATGCAGGATGACAGAGTCAGGATCAAAAAATAGATCCTGACTGGCTATAGAATATTGGATCAGATCTTGTAAGATGAAATTTAAAAGTTGTAAATGTAAATACATGCTTCAGTTCAAAAATTATCTTCATGAGTACAAGATGAGAGACCACAGCTAGATAGTAGTGTCTTTGAAAAAAATCTAGGAATTTTAGCAGACTCTAAGTTCAACATTAACCAACTAATATAATCTTAGGCTAGATTTAGAAAGGCATAGTTTCTAGAAGGTAATAGAACTGCTATACTTTGTTCTGGTCAGATCCTATTTGGAGTGTTTTGTTCAGTTCTGGCTACCACAGTTTTGAAATAACATTGATAGGCTGGAGAGTATCCAAAGGCGGCAACCAGGATAATGAAGGTCATTCATATTATGCAGTAGGAGTCTTGGTTAAAGCAATTTCAGTGTTTACTCTGGAAAGAAGAAGACTTAGAAGGGCATGATAACAGATTTCCAGTGTTTGAAGAGCTATTATATAAGAAGTTAGATTTGTTTTGCCTGGCTCCAGAGGTTAAGTGACTTGCTCAGGATGGTGCAGTTAGTAAGTGTCTAAGGCCACATTTGAACTCAGGTCTTCTTAATAAAAATACTGAATACTAAACTGCCATGATAGGGAGCTTGTGAATTGCACAGTACTATGAAAAGAAGTAATGCTGCCATTTATGTTATTAGTACTGTTGCAGTAGTGTTGTGTGTATATACATATTATATATTTATGTGTGTGTATAGAGTGCCCCTCAAATCTTAGTACAATGTTAAGCCACTAAGGGTATTAAAGCTTAAAAATGCATTGACTTTTTTTGAGATGCACAGTTAAACATATTTATATATATACACCAATATTTACATATATGTACATATACACACGCATGTGTGCATCTACATAAATCTATGTAGATGCACACGTAACACCTAATCTCCTCTGGGAGACAATGTGGGTATCTGTGGCTAGTAAGCATGATTGAATTTAATAGGAAATTCCTAGGCAAAGTATTTGAGAGAACTTTAATAGCTCAAAGCTATCTGGCATTAGAAAAAATAGTTTACATGTGTTAGGAACAAAGGTTATGAACACTAACATTCTCTTTTGAAGATCACTATACTTTTAGAACTGTGTTGAGGAATATGGTTTAGATGGGAAAACTAACTTAATATAACATGAAGTACAAATTATTAATTGCACTAAAGATAACACACTAATTAAAAGGTTCATGCACAGTTGTCAGAGGTTAATGGTGCACATAGACAGACTTGGAATAGAAACTAATTATATTAGGCCCTCTGAAAGGAGTATTTTTGCAATTTAATATATGACATCTTATTATAATTCTGATTTTCTTAGTTTGGGAAAAAACGCTTTGTTATGTTCTTCTTTGTAATGAAACTGCTAAGATAAGGGTACTCAAGCCAATGATTAGCCTATATAAATAGCTTCACTTTCATCATCAGCTGAAAATATAGTTATAGAGACGGTGTCAAAACAAACATTTATTCATATTTATAGTTTGAAAAGGGTAAACAGAAGTTCCTTAAAGTGAATCACTAAAGGCTGAGTAAACCTAGCAGCACTCAGAATTTCCGAAAATAATATTCTTATTTCTAATCATAAGCAACTACTTTTCTAAAATTGGTATTTGAAAATTTGTCTGTGTATTAGAGATTTGTAGCCATACATTTCTTTGACAATTGTATCATGGACCTTAAAAAACTCTATTTTAATATTTTTGTCTAACATGTTTTAGTTTACTTAGTCATGCTTCCAGAATGCTTTTAAATTAGCTTTCTTGATAAATCAGAAAGGAAATCTTTTTGTATCTTGAAAATAAAGGAAATTTGTGAGCACAGCTGTACTCTTAAGTGCATTATTTTTGCTCATGTTGCTGAGTAATTGTGAACACATAATTACACATACTTTATAGTTTAATATAAAAGTTTAATAAATATTAATTTTCAATATGAAGCTGACCTTTCTCTGCTACCTAGTACATTGCTATTAAATGATATATTCAGGGGTGGAAGTAATACTAGCTTAATTAAGGTATAATTAAGTAGACAAACATACACTGTAGAAATCTATATATCCAGGTTTAATGTCTCTACTGATCCCTAGTCCGACATCACCAACTTCCTAGTTGGCACTTAGAATTGGATGTGTCCCATAGGCATTTCAAACTTATCATGTCCAAAACCGAACTCATTATCTTTTGCTTTAAACCCATCCCTCTTCTCAACTTTCTTGTTATTGTTGAGGCCTCCATCTTCCTCCCACTCAGGCTTACAACCTTGCTGTTATCCTCAATTCCTCACTCTTCCTCACCCCATGTATCCAATCTGTTGTTAAATCTTGGTTTTTTCTACCTCCCCGTCTCTCATATATGTCCTCTCCTCTCCACTGCCTTAGCCCATATCTTAGTATAGGACTTCATCACCTCCCACCTGAACTATTGCAATAGCCTTTCAATAGCACTCTCTGCTACAAAATTTTCCCACTCTCATTCAATCTAAGTGAAGTCCATTAGACCCAGATCTAACCATGCACTCCCTTACTTGATAAATTTCAGTGGCCCTTGTAACTTCCAGGCTCAAATACAAAGTCCTCTTTTTGATACTTGAAGCCCTCTATGACCTGGCCCTTTTCTACCTTCCCAGTCTTACATTTTGCTTCCTTCCATGCATTCTATGATTCGGCTGCATTTTTTGTCCTTCCCATGTGATACTTTATCTCCAAACTACCTTTTTATTGGCTGTTCTTCATTCTTGGAATGCTTTCCTTCCTTACCTTGTTTCTTGACTTCATCTCAAATCCCACCTTCTGAAAGAGGCTCTTCTGGCTTCCATTACCCTTTAAATATTTGTAATTCCAATTATTCTGAGGTCGTGTGGTTCCATGTTCCACAGCCCTTTACCCACAGTAGGAGAATATTCTTGAAGAGACAGAGCATTGTGTAATTTCCTGAAAGTGACTGAGCCTAAACAGTCACTGCCTAGCTTAACTCATGGTCCATCTGTAGCAATTTTCCTGTACATATATGTAAATGTACACACATGCGCACATCTGTCTCTGTGTAAACATGGGTGTGCATAACACCCAGTCATGTATATTTGTGTGTATATATACAGATATGTATATATAATATACCTATATGTTTACATACACATTCATTATTCTCACACATACATGTAACACTGCCATCCTGGCCCCTGCTGTTGAAGACTAGGCATGTTAATTTTCTAACGCTTCCCCAGAGTTGTCCACTATCTTAAAGAGGAATCAAGAGTGTCTAGACTCTGCAGGTAACTCCATTGCACCAGTAGTTTTCTCCCAAATGTAGGGGTGTGTCCTCTGTATCTCAGTTCCATTTAACCACTAAGAGTTGGTTTAGCCTTTACGAAGGTAAAGGCTTTACTTTAAAATGTATAATCAAAAATACACAAACTTACTTCCCCAACACATGGGAGACTTAATCCTCTTCCAGTCTGGCTCCATTCCTATGGAGCACAGTCCAAGTTTCAAGTTCAAAAACCATTTTTGGTTTCAAGTCCCAGGCATCTTGGTTTCTCAGGGCTCCCTTACCCAGCAGGTTGGCTGCCTGCAATCCTGGCTCCTAGGTCACTCTGGCTCCAACTCTCAGCCTAGTGACTGTCATTTAAAGCTGAGGATTTCTTGGTTATGAGGTTAAAGGAGCAGAGAAAGGAAACCTTTCCCTTCTCACCAGTTGAGTTCATGGTTCCCACACTGTGAGTGAAGGGGGATCTTTACTCTCTGGATGTATTAGGAAAGAATAAGTTAATAAGGATGTATTAGGAAAGAGCATGAACCAGAAAGAGTATGGAAGGAGGAGCTTGTCACAATCTCACCAGTTTTAAAGACTCAGCCTGTTCCAGTTACACAGTCAATCAAAGGAGGCTATACCTGCTCACCTGGCAGAATAGTAAGAGTACCTCCATCTTAGAGGATCTGGGTAGGCCCAGGCAAGACCCCTTAGGGGTGCCTCCACATTAAGTAAACAAGTCATGCTTCAAAGACCCCATTGCCTATATACATACATGCATGTGGTATGTGTGTATGTGCATATATATACATACATACAAACATACATGTAGCATATGAAAAGACAGAAAGCATAGCAGCACAGTTTGAAGTTAACACTGGATTGAAGTTAGAGAGCTCAGCTCAAATCCTACTTTTTTCATTTCACTAGTTGCTCATGACCCTGGGCAAATCTGGGCAAAATAATGACTCCTTAGACCCTTATTTTCTTCATCTGTAAAATGAGGGAGTTGGACTACTAAATCTATGATCCTTTGTGTATTTTGACTAGACCTGTGATTTCTTTGTTAAAAGCAACTCATTGTTGCAATGGAGAGAACACTAGCCCCGGGGTCAGAGACTGTGGCTTCAAATTGGGCTTCTGCTACTATCTGTGTGGCCTTAAACAAATCCTTTAATCTTGCAGGGTGTTAATTTCCATAAAATGAGGGGGTTGGACTAGATAGCATCTCAGTTCCTTTCCAGCTGTGACATATGATCTTTTAATAATTTTTACCAAGATAGCTTGGCACATAGTCTCAAATTTATAGTTTTAAAGAGTTACCTGAAATACTGAGTCAATGCAGGGCCACATTGTCAGTGTGGAGCAGAAGGGAAACTTACTCAAGAGGCATATGACCAGCTTTGGAGTAAGGAAAAGATGATTTTCAAATTCTGACATACTTACTATGGGTAAGCCATAACTTCTCAGAGATCTTTAAATCATAGACAAATAACGTATCTGCATCAATGGTAGGAATTTCTACATTAAAGAGTTCCTCATACAAATGCCCCCATTGAAAAAAAAAAAGAACTAACCAAGCGGGCCACTTCTCCGGGCTGTATGTCATAGTCTAGGAAATATACATTGTTCATCCACTTCATCTTTCTTGTATGGATGGTTGGCTCAATATAAATGACTCTCAGATCATTTCATATGTTTGTGTTTTCACTTTTCTTTATTTGTATAACAATTAATAGGTTATTATATATAATACACATTATATATAACTATATTTTGGGGGTAAATGACAAACATTTATCGGTATCACTTGATGGTGGCAAAAAAGTTCTACAGTAAAATGCACATGACCCAATTGTTAAATAGAATATTTCTGAGGTGAACACACTTCCCAATCCAGATTTCTTTCCCCCTGACCCCTTTAAGTCAATTCTAGTCCCCTATCCCTTTCCACTCCAACAATTTGCTAACAAAGGCAGCAAACAGCCACTTGAGCATTTTTGACTCCATTCCATAGTGAATATTCCAGTTATATTTGAGATTGAGTTCTTTCTATTTTCTCTGAACAAAAAATTCCAGATTCCTGTACTCACAATATTACAAAACGCATTATATATATCATACGTATATTATGCATAATTTCCCAAAGCAAATGGTTGTTAAAAAGATGTAAGCTTGTTTGGAATTTATATATACTACTTCCCATCTTCTTTGATGGATGGGAACTGCAGGATGAGTATTAGAAATTCCAGATTGCATTTACTATTGTTTGATGTGAGTAATGTCTTACTAGTAGCAGCTACTAAACTAAAATTGTTTTTTTAACCCTACCAACCATTCATACGTTAGTGTTGAGAGTAACCTCATATTATACAAAGTGTTGATAATTTTTTCTAGTAGTAAGGATTATTATAAATTCAGTGCAAAGGTGGTAGTATTTGAATGTTGGGATTTTAGACTGCGATGGACAAGTCAATAATTATAAATGTTAAAATTTTCCTACCAACACTGGAGGTAGCATTAAATAACTCTCTGAATTGTGGTTTTCAAACTAACTTGTACAGTTCAGAAGAAGCTTGTTGGGTTGTTCATGTAGAGAAGATTAATCATTATTATAAAAAAAACCAAGGTACTTACATCATGTGTTTCATTCTGTAACAATTTTTTTGCTTACATAACATAAATTCTTTTCAATTCAGTTCTCTTTTCAGAAATTCTGACATTCCTACATCCAAGGAAACAATCTGTTAATATTTTTTATTGTTTTTATTCTGAACTTAAACACCAAAGGTATATTTCAATATATAAAGCAGAACACAAAATAGTACTATATATGAAACTGTCTCCTTTTCATGGTGTTTTTAAAAAAAGTAAATGATAAATTCCACATACTACTTTCAAAACTGTCCTACTTGTTTGTGGTTCCTTCTGAATTTTCTTCTGTTCTCTTCTATATATTTTTAGAATGCTTCAATGGCCTTTTATTCATCACTATTAATCCTTTTTCCTCGTTCCTCCCTCAAATCTTTCCAATTGAAAACAGAGGAAAAAAATGCTAAACATTGTAACAAATAAGCCAATCAAGCAAAACAAAACCACACAATGACTATGTCCAAAAACATGTCTCTTCTTATGCCGGAATAAAGTCTATTACATTCTTGTAAGTAGAGGGCTAACAGGTCTCATCCTTGTTCCTTGAGGGATGGGGTTAGATATTGCTTTGAACAAAGTTCTTCAGACTTTCAGAGTTGTTTTCTTTATAGTGTTGTTATTATTCTCCTGGTTCTGCTCACTTACCTTTAGATCAGCTCATACTTCCCAAGATTTTGAAAATAATCTTTCATAACTTCTTGCAGTGTAATAATACTCCATTATATTAATGTGCTACAATTTATTCATCCATTTCCCAGTAACAAATTGGCCACTCATCTCATGAGAGTTTTTGTCAACTGCTTCGATGGCTGGAAAAATAATGAGAAGCTACAAGGAATTATTATATGACATCATATATAATTATTATATGTACACATATACATTTATACATATATATCTATCAATCTATCTATCAACCATTCTTGGTTCTGTCACTTCTTTTTCTGGGTTCCTGTGGGAACTTTGTCCCAAAGTAAATTATTTTATTCTCACTCACTCTTTATTACTTCTATACAGTTTTTTCCCCTGAGCATCCGTTTGACTATTCATTGCTTTCTCACAACTTTGTAATACTTTTCCATTTTCCATAATGCCATCAGAATTGATCAATAGTTTCCAATCAGCAGCACCTGCCCAGTAAATGTCATAGAATTGTCGATCTAGAACTGGATTGGGGATTCATAGGCTATCTAGTCCAACCTCCTCATTCCTTTTCCTTGCATCTTTTATTCACTATTAGTAACCCACAGATATTTACTAAAACACAATAATTTAAAATTCCTTTTAAAAGTTAGCTTCTGAAAGAATTTGTTAGTTAAGGAGAGTGCAGATATCAATTCATTTTTGTATGAATCCAGAGATTTATGTGAATGTTTTTTTTCCACTTTAGGGTGTCATCTCTTTGAGAGAAGGTACCATGTTTCTTTCTTTACTACACCAATCCTTACCCTTTCAATACAGTGCCATATGTTATCTTCAGGCTGAAATTTGTTTAAATCAGCTTTGTTTAACCCTGATTTATCAGGTATTTATAAAGTGCCTCATTTCTTATAGAACAGAGAACATGAAAATGATGATTATATTGGAGGACAAATACATGAATATACTTACTTGACAGTAAAAGCAACTTAATTAAGCTGATTCTGGCACGTAAAGTAATGACACAATTTGTTGTTTGGGGATCGCTTTGTGTAATATTGCAGCCAGTAAATCTGTCGTTTTTGTATTAAACTACCATGAGTAAATATTTAGTTTGTAGGATCATTAAAAAAAGGCAGGTCTTTTATCTCCTCCCTCCTTCCCTCCCTTAATTCCCCCCTTCCTCTCTCCTTTCCTCCTTTCTTCCTTTCCCCTTTCTTCTTCCCTCCCTCCTTTCCTTCTTTCCTTCTTCCCTCTCTCCTTCCCTCTCTCCATCTCTCCCTTCCTTCCTTCCTTCCCTCCTTGTGTTTCTTTGTAACTCTCTCTCTTTCTGTTTCTCTGTCTTCCTTTTCTCTTTCTCCTCCCTTCAATTCTTTCCTTATTGTGTTCTGGAGGCACTAAGGTATGGAGAAGCCACTAATGTAATCCAGAAGTTTCAACCACTAATCTCATTAATAAAATTCAAATATTAGCTTATTATCCTCAATTTCATTTGCTCCTTTGTAATATAGTAAAATATTCAGGGTACATTTTGGTTTTATATATTTATCAACTATATTTAAAATCTCTGTCATTTAAACAACGGAACATTTTGTGACAAAGGGTTGACTTTCTTGAGGAGAAATCTGAAGGATTATGTACCATAAACTATCCCAAATCTACTACCTTAAAGCTTAATTTAAAATAAATTGCGTCCAGTTAAGAAAAATATTAATGAACATGAAATTTAAATACATTTATTATTGTCTTTTTATTTTACCATCAACTAATGTCTATTCACAGTGTCTTATCTGATAATGTTTTAAAATTAGTGGAAGTTTTGAGTTACTATGATGGAGAATTAAATTAATACTCTTTGTAAAATTATTATGGAAATGTTAAGTGGGTCTTCCAAAAAGCATTGTGAGAATATAATTTTAAGACAGATTTTCTTCACTTCCAATTTGGTTGAAAGCTATTTTCAGGGGGATTTTCTGTGATCATTCATTTTTGCTACAAAGTAATTCGTTCACTGATCAAACTTCAGTAATAAAGATTTCCTTAGAAACTTTACTTTTTTTCATTAGACACAGCAGTTTGATCAGTTATAGTTTTAATTCTTCGATGAAGTGATTTTTTTTTGAAATCCATGTTTTTCTTGAGAATAGTATCTTTTTCATTGTGTGAACATTGCTTCCTTTTCTTGAAGATCAGTCTTTGCATGTTTAATTTTAATTGAATCTGGTGTTGTGTATATAAATGAAAGTTTGCTTCCTGGCAGCATATGTAAGGAAAAGAAGGAAATGAAAGTGGGTCATAGCAAGTGACAGTTTTGATCTGCAGGCTATGGCTTCCAGAAATGCTAATGGTCTTTGAGGGGAAAAGAAGCAGGACTTTTTAAACACTAGTCAATGACTGGGCAATGAAATCCTTTTATGTTCCCATTCCCTAATGTTTCTGTAATTTAATTCTAGTTGAAATCTAGTTCTTTAATGACTTGACTCAGGGTTGAAAGGGATCTTTAGAGGATATCTCACAGTTACTTGTCCACACAGTCTCCAAGCAAAAACTATCTATACCCCAAACAAGGTAAGAAAGTGCTTCTTTTCTATCCCACTTTGCTGTAGTTTCTATACATTGTTGACATCTAATATCTCTAAGGATTCTTTTAGAAGATAAGTGTTTTGTCATGTAAGCATATCAAAAGTTGATCAATTCCTCGTCCCCTACATGGGCCAAATAGCAATTTGGGAGTGCGTAGTGCTCTTCTGCCCTTTCTTCAAATGGGGTGGGAGTTTTGAAGAGTTTATCCAATGTGTACATCTAGGAAAGACTGAGGGAAAGTCCAGCGACCATAGTATGAGCTAGGTCCTTTAAAAAACATTTTAAGGAGAGGTCGTAGTCAAAAAAGGTAAGATGCTTGTGAATTGTGCACTACTCTGGAAAAAAGGAATATAGAATGAGAAGGCTTAATGTGATGGAAGAACCAGCAACCATCTGGGGAAGAGCTTTGTGATACCCATCTAGAAACAAAGGAGATCAGTCACCACCAATCCTTTGAAAATTGTTGCTGACTTACCCAGTTTGAGAAACAGTACTTAATTATAATACCTTAAGGACAACCTTTAGGAAGCCTTTCTTTTGAAGCTGATTGAAATCATAACTTTAAGGGAGAATTGCTATCAGTGCCATATATATATATATATATATATATATACACATATATATATACATATATATACATATACATATACATATATATATGTATATATATATATATAGCCATGTACACAGGAGAGAGTATGGATTTTGTGCTAGTATCCATGTAAAATATATTTATTCTTCATACCTCTGGTCCAGCCAGCTTGCTGTCCTTCCCAGGAACTCTGATATATGAATGGATTTAGGATGTTTACAAGGAAAAATAGAACATAGAGGGAAATATCAAGAAATAGACTTAGTTCATATCACCTTCACAAATGAGTCCCTAATTTTTTAAACAAGTATTTATTAAGTACCTTCTATGTGGCAGAAACTAAGCTAAGTACTTTACAAATATTATCTCTTTCCTCTCCATGTGAGGTAAATACTATTATCTCCATTTTATAAATGAGGAAACTGAGGCTGACAGAGGTTAAATGACTTGTCCAGGAGTACATGGCTAGTAAGCAACTGAGGCCAGATTTGAACTTATCTTCCTGACTCCAAGTCCAGGGTTCTTTCCATTGTGCCACCTAGCTCCCCAAAATAGTTCAAATTTCATAATCCAAAATATTCAATAATAAAGTCTTCCAGTTTCCGTTTAAGACAATTTTCTTTTGATCTTTTCTTGACAGGGATGCAAAATATGTGGCCAATATCTTTGAATGAGAACGCTTCAAATATACGGTCAGGAACAGAAATGAACAGTTACTCCATCACTTCTAGTGATTGCATATTTCAGTGTGATGGTTGCACTGAGACAAACAGTTGCTTGGCATGATTAACTGCTAATCTCAATCCAGTTATGTACTACCAGAGCCATATAAGAAATGGTTCTGCATGCCCTTCTCTCCCCCTATTATCTAATTTGTGGGTAGAGAGCTAGCTAGTGTTGATTTCTAAATAAATTCTGTACTTTAATCTCTCATTGAACATGCTTTTAATTATAAAAGAGGCACACGCTTAAAGCCTTGGTACATACTTTCAGGTCTCAAAGACTTCTGGGTCCAGGTGCTCATTGTTCTGTTAGCCCACAGACTCCTGAAGAAGGTATCGATTCACAGGAGAGGCATATGTTAGAAACTGGGACTCAAGTCAGGCTGTTTCCATTGATTTGCCACCAGCTCTAGGTCTGGTGTGGATTTAGAGAATGCACTTCCAGTTTAGGGTCTGACAATCTCTTCATTGAAAACTTACAGCTAGAGAAATTTGGCTATCAGGTGACACAAGTAGACAGAATATTGGGCAACAGTTGATTTTGTGGAGTTTCCCTTGACAAGTATAAATTAATTTGGGGTTGGTTAGTAAATTATTAGTGAAGTTCTTAGTCCTTGTTTTTGACAATTCTAAATCATCCTTCAGCCTTATGTTTTCTGACCCAAGTAATCTCAATACTGTTCCTTAAGTAATTCCTTATTAGTAGTAATCATAGATTTTTTTTGTTTGTTGTTTGGTCATTATCAGTCATTTCTGACTCTTTGTGACCCCATTTGAAGTTTTCTTGGCAAAGATACTGAAGTGGTTTGCCATTTCCTTCTCCAGCTCATTTTACAGATGAGGAAACTGAGATAAACAGAGTTAAGTGACTTGCTCAGGGTCACATAGCTCATAAGTGTCTGAAGTCAGAATTGAACTCAGGTCTTTCTGACTCCCAGGCTTGCACTCTATCCACTGCACCACCTAGCTGCCCCAGATTTACTGGATTTACAAACTTAAATAATTAGCATTGGAAATGATCTCTGAAGCCATCTAGACCAGACCTTCTTAGCCTTTTTTAAAAAATGTTTTCATTGGCCCCTTTGGCAGTCTGGTGAAGCCTATGAAACCTGTCTCAGAATCACATTTTTAAATGCACAATAAAAAACACATGGGATTACAATATATAGAAATGCAGTTGTCAAAATTTTTTAAAAAAAAAAAGCAAGTTCACCAACCCAAGGTTAAGAACAACTGGTAGGCTAACTCATCCTTAAACAAGAGTCCCCTCCATATCATACCTGATAAGTGGTAGCTCAGCCTTTACTTAAAGACTTTTAGTGAGAGAGAAATCAATGACCTTTGGAAACTGCCCATTCAGTTTTTGGTTAGATTTGCTTTTTAGGATATTTTTTCTCATGCCAATTCTAAATTGGCTTCTTTGCAACTTTCACCAATTTGTTCCAATTCTACTCTCTGGTGCCAAGTCAATACCACTCTCACATGGCAGCCTTTTTAAAATAGATGCTTGAAGGTAGCCATCATGTGTTATCATTCCCATCCCACTGGTCAAATTGTAGACAAAATATCCCCAGTTTCTTCATTTAAGTCTCACAATACTTTCCACTAATTCTCTCTGTCTTATCAATTTCTTTCATAAAATGTGGTCCCTGGAGCTGAACACAATTCAGTCTTTTTGATTATCCCCAGACATCTTATTCAGATTATATTTCTGTCTTACAACATAGAATGTAGCATTAGAAACCAGTAGAGAAAAGCCCAGTGCTGGATATGCTGGGAGGTTTAATTCATGATTCCAATATATTCTTGCTATGCAGTCCTGTACTGTGATTCTTTAAAAACTGTAATTTGATGATTCTTATGATACCATTTTTCATTTCTAGGTATCTAATTCTATCCCCTATATTAATGTGTGATTTGGAGTTTCTGTGGTATGTTTTATCACCAAGATCAAACCTGTGCAGATTCGAAGGAATCAAAATAGGACTAAAAACATCATTTGCTGTTATTGCAGATTTAGAATTGGAAGGGCCTGACCCCCTCATTTTTTTTGAATGAAGAAAATGAGGCTTAGTGAGGCTGGTTTTGCCTTGATCAAGCTTACACAGGGAGCAAATTGAAGAAGTAGAACTTTAAACCAAGTTTGCTGACTCCATATCCATTGAAATTTCCATTGCTCCACAGTGCTTCTCAATTAGCTTAGTGCTATGTTGAGCTGTGAAGCTGGAGTTTCCATTTACCATCATGAGGGTTTAACCACCTAAGATGAACCAAAGCAAATTTAACTAACCAATTTTTTAGCAAAATGGAATTTGAATACGGTCATAAAGCCCTTCCCTCAGTCTGTTATTACATTCTAGTACTCTTTCAGCACTGCTCTCCCACTTAAAAATAAAAAGATTTACTTATTTACAGTATATCTAGAATTTAACTTTCTGGGGCTCTATTTTATCTGGGAGCAAAATGGGTAGGCCTCCATCTTTGTTATTTCTAGCTGACAACATGTTTCACAATCCTTTCTCATTTCTGTGATGGCTTTTGATGGCCTCAGGTGATTTTACGCAATCACCATGTTAATTACTGACATGTAAGATTCATTGATTGCATCTAGAACTGTGAGTCTAAAAGTGAAAGGTTCTCTTTTTCCATTTCCTGCTCTCCATATTCTTTCTACTTATTATGTGATAGTGATTTATATTATAGTGGAAAGCATTGAAATTGTAGCTTAATAGAATGCATCTTTGATTAATATGTTAATATGAGCACAATTTGGAATGTATTCCACAAAGAAAAACAAAAAAAAGAAAGCCTTTCAAATAATTTGCAAGGACTGGGTTGTGCATGTCCTTTGTAAGTAAATCCAGTCTGGGTTCACTGGAGCAGCTGTCTGAATAACTAAGATACTCTGGTGTGGAAGCACCTAATTCCCTTCTGTTGCCTTATGCCTTTCTAATTTTTCCCCTGTGATCATAGTTATAAAAACTAATTTCCAGGGGGTCCTGCGAATCATATTAGTAGCTTTGTGTTATAATAGCAATTTTATATTGCATTGGTATTCATTTTCACTAATACAGAATAATCAAATCAGCACCTCTATTATTATACTGTTGAAATAGAAAATAATGGGAATGTAATGCAAAACTGCTAATGTGATGAAACTCTCTTATTGTGTTAGGGTAAGAATGTTCTTCTTTCTTGTTCCAGCTCACTTGAAACAGTGATTGAGTAAGGAAATGGAAAGCATTTCTACATCTGTGATAAGGCACCTCATACATCCTTCATTTGAATACGTAATTGTCTTTTTATGGCCCAGGGGGTGTTTGTTCACACACTTGTATCCCTTCTCTCCAGCGCTTTTCGTTTTACACTGGTGAGCATGATGCTACATGGACCATTTCAATACTGTGGTTTCTTTTTTTAAATCATGAGTAACGTTTGATGTCTTTCTGCCTCTAGAATAAATTGGTCATATTTACTTTTATGTTCATCTAAACCTTCTTCATTAGACATATTACATATATGACATATATGTAATATGTATATATGTGTGTGTATATTTTACAGCATGTGAATAGTGCTTTTAGAGTACATTGTTAGAAAGTACAACAAGCCCCCTGAAGGTTCAGATTTGACAGGGATGTTAGGAGGCAGGTCAAGTGACTGCCTAATGAAGATGAATGAAGAAAATTGCTGGTACTAGGATCACGTGGTGGGCACTCAGCCCAGGTTGTTGAAAGTGTGATGGAATCTCACAGCTTCATTTATCAGTGTCATATTTGGGCTAAAAGTGAGCAGTATTGTTCTCATTTCTCCCAGATGGATAGGTCAACTTTAATATTTATTGCTCTTGTAGAACATTTGTTTGATGTATTTCCATTAGCTAGGCAATAATAGAAAAGCAGTGGAGAGAAACATAAAACAGTTCCTTTCCTATTCAGTTGAAATACAGCATACACTAATGCATAAGTATAGCTAGTGGTGTCATTGATTTTTCTCCCTTCTCTTTTTGTTTGATAGCATGATTATATACATTAAAGAATACTATGAAAATAATGGGAAAGCAGCTATATGTAATATAGAGTGGGCAGCTCTTGGGGTGGAGGAATTTTGTTCTTAATTTTCATGGTTCTGTAATGTAACTGGTAGATTTCTCTGCTGAGAGGTATTAAGTCCTTTGTTATATATGAAGATCCTAGCATAATGCCAAATGCCAGAAATGGGAATCGAGTAGAACAGGACAGAGCATATTTAGCTTTCCATAATAAATTATCATAACTCTTAGATGATTCTTCCTATACTATAGCAAGCTGTCTTCCATTTCTGAATATAGATGACTATTTTGGTCATCTTTGTAGACATTAAAAGGACCTTGTTATTAAGAGAATAAGTTTTCTTATACATTCCAAGTACATAAAAAGCAAACTTCTAAGCAGAGAAATCCACCAATTATATTTCAGATCCATGTAATGTAGTAGATCTGCAGAAATACCTAGTTGCCAGTTTATTAACTGATTTTCACATACTTTTCTGTAATTTGAACATGAGTATATTATTTTATACTGTAGAATAAACCTAGCTTTTTGTGAAGCAGGTGTTGTCTTAAGTGCAAAGCAAACATCCTAGCCATATGTTTCTATAATTTAAATTAATTTGGTACAGTCATACTGTTAATCTTTAGTGACTTGTTGATTGGCATTTTGCAGACATATTTCTGGAAGGCACCCAATACCATTTTCTGCAGCCTTTCTGGCAGTAGCAAAGAGCAACATTTCCACAAATTGGAATCTTGTACAGCACTGGGAAGTGAGCCAAGATTTAAATTAGACAATAACCTCTGCTCTGTATATAGCTTCTATTCTTCAGCTGTAGGCAGAGTGATTTGTTTAATACAGTCAGCCCTGTAGCATATAATAGACTGATATATGAGTCACTCCTTGGCAATGTGTGTTTCTTAAATTTATATAGATTGAACAACTGGTTGGTAATGTACTTAGTTACAGTTGTGCAAACAATAACTATTAGCAGGGCTGGAACAGGCCTGGAAAAACTGCATTTGGTTGCTATTTGTTGTTGAAGATTCAAAAGTAGTGTTGAATTTCAGAACAATCCTTCTTTTGAGGTTAAAGGGAAGGCTATTTCATAAATATGAGTGTACTTCTTTAGAAAAGTGGCCGTAAAAGTTTTATGCCGTAGTTTGAGTTTCTCATTTTCTGTTTGTATACATATTGAATTTGAAAGTGTAATTTTGCCTCAGAAATTAAACTTAACATCAGTTTATATTTGTGGCAACATAATTTGAATGCAGTTTAAAAACATTGGCAACTCTTGAACAATTGTAACATTGTTATGCATGTGTCCGTATGTTCAGGTTAGACTGTGGTTTGCTATCGATGGATTGAAAGAAATCTTTCTTGTACGACAAAGATCTTTTCTTAAGGGGAAAGCTTTGGCTCCAAGTTCAGTTCATGTTTATTTAAAAGATTAAAATCATTAGACCAAATCTCACTTTTTGTCCAAAAGAAAATTGATTTTGCTCACCATAAAAGTGGGGTCTGAAAGGGGATATTCAGGAATACGCAAATAGAGGAGAAGTAGAAATCTGTTTGAGCAGCTGAACAAAGCAATTCTGTTTTTAACCACTGAACGTTTACTTAGCCATGATGTGAAAATCTCTGAACAGAATTGTCACCTGTCTTTAGAAAAGTGCTTTTTTTATAGGCAAAGGGGATCATTTTAATCTGAAATATTTTAATGTAGTGTTACTTCTGCCCACTCTATCATTTACAAAATAACGTTCTTTGTAAATATTGAATAATACAAAGACTTCTTTCATAGCAGTCTACAGTATAAAGTGTATATGCTGCATGTGTTGGATAGAAGCCAAACAGTAGTTAGTAGCAAATGATATGCCAATCAAAAATTATTATTGCAAGTATAACCTGGTATAATGCGGTATCTTATCTGGACGTGTCAACTTGATATAAACCAAATCTTTGTCTTTTTAAAGTTAAAGCTCTTGTTTGCCCTAAGTTAATTCTCAATCCCAAAACCTCATTTGAATTGCATAAAGGATAAGCCAATTGATGGTTTTACAAAATTAAACAATCTCAGTGATATGATTAATATAGCATTTTACATATTTAAGCTTGTTATTTTATACATACACATTTATGTGTGTGTATATATGTATATGCATATATGTGTATATGTGTGTATACACACACTCTCCTTAGTTGGGGAAAAAGGTAGACTATGAGACTGTTAAAAAAATACATTCATAGTAAAATTGACTATAAGACTTCCTCTTTTTTTGCCTGCTTCATTGATGATAGTATTAATATCTTTTTCAAAATGTTAGCACCAACATTTTAATGACAATTAACTGGACTCATGGTCTCCAAGCCACTACTACTATAATAAAGATGTGACATTCAAACAGTGTACTTCTTTTTCTCCGGTGACTTAAATTGGATGATTTCTAGTTGAATTGCTGAGAAATTTGAGGAATAAGCTTTCTGTTTTAAGGATCTTAAGGTAAATGCCAGATGGATCTGAGAAGAGAAGGAACGTTCATGACTATCTCTTATAGACCCCAGAAATGAATGAACGATTGAACGATAAAGCATTTATTTAGCACTACTGGAGCAGCTCAGTGGTATAGTGGATAGAGCACTGGGCTTAGAATCAAGAAGACATCTTCATGAGTTTGAAACCTGCCTCAGATACTTAATACTGTGTGATCCTGTCCCAGTCATTTGACCCTGTTTGCCTCAGTTCCTTATCTATAAAATGAGCTAGAGAAGGCAATAGCAAACCACTCCAGTATCTTTGCCAAGAAAACTCCAAATGAGGTCGACTGAAATGACCCAACAACAACAGCAGGTCAGGTACTGTCCTAAGTGCTGGGGATACAAATACCAGAAAATAAGACAGCCCCTGCCCTAGCAATCAAATGGTTCTTGCTTTCCAAGTGGTTTAATACTCTCAGAAATGTGAAGGAAAACACATAGATGAGGTCCATGTTGCCCAAAGGAGTAGCTTTTGAAGAAGAACAAACTAGGGAACAGCGATTAGCACTTTCAGAATAAGGGAGGTTATACAGTTTCCAAAAGCACTTTCTGAAGTGTTAACTTCATTGAGTATAGTATTTCATAGGTTATATTTTTTTGACTTGGTTACTAGTTGATTCCTGAAGATAAATGTGATTTGTAACTTGAAATTTTTAGACTTGGTGAGTTCAATGTACATTTCACCCTCCGTCCCCATATGGGAATAACATCATCATCAAAAGAACATGATTAATCACTTATTGGTGTATTGTGCTATTATAACAGAAAGTGATAAAGAAGATCAGTTATTTGACATCATTTATTGATTGCCTACTTGGGTGCAGAATACTCTATATATTCACAGTAGTGTTTGCAAGGAGGAAACAAAAGAAATAGAAGACATTTCCCTCTTTCCTAAAAACTTGTAGTTTAGGAAATAAACACATTCAATAACAATTTGTTAATTGATGGAAATTATAGAAAGTTTTACAAGAAACACAACTAGATGCAAACTAGATGCAGTGTTGGGAGGATGAAAAATTAAAAAAAAAACATCAGGAGTAAATAGCTGTAACTCTCCCATATTCACCTCCAAACAACTGAAATGGTGGCCTAAAACAGATCCTGGTGCAGCATATCCAGCAAAAAGATGGGGTGAAACAATCTATTAGCCCAAGAAACTTAGAAGATCAGCAAGTAAGGTCTGTCTCAGATAAAAGGAGATTGCAGTCCAGGACAGGAAGTGTCCCAGCAAGCCCCACCTCAGCAAACCAGCCAGAGATCCTGAGCCCTAGTGTTGTAGAGAAGGCAAACACCAACACGAGGATCCTGCCATGTGTTTCAGCATAGCCAGGAGAATGGGGAGACTCCACTCCAAGAACCACCACATGCTTCAGCATAGCCCTGGGCAAACAGCAATGTACAATGGCCAGACCTCCATGTGCCTCAACATAACCCTGGGCAAACAGGCAGCCACCAGAGGCCAGACAGTGTAGCCCTGGGGAAATGCAAAAACACCCCATTAGCCTCAGCACAGACCACACACCAGCACTATGAACCTGGCTCAGCACCAGGTAAAGCTGCCAGACCCCTATGGCCTCCAGCAACACCAGCCACTCCCCACCCAACCCCACCTCCTCAGCACAGCACCAGACACAAGGGTCCTCCATGGGCTTCAGGGCAACATCAGTGCAGCACCAGGTAAACAGCCAAGGCCTGCAGCCCCTCACACAAGAAGCCTGAGACAGTGCCTCTTCTACCCTGGGAGCTGAGCTCAAATTTAAAGGAAAGGAAAAAGGCCAAAAAAGATGAACAACAACAACAACAACAACAACAACAACAACAAAACAATTGACAAAAAGAATCTGACTATAGAAAGTTATTATGATAACAGGGAAGATCAAGAGACAAACTCAGGGAAGGACAACAATGTCAAAACACCTACAGGCAAAACCCCAAAGGAAAACAGGAAATGTTCTCAAGCCCAGAAAAAAAAATCATGTAAGAGAAATAGAAGAAAAGTTGGGAAAAGAAATGAGAATGATGCAAGATAATTATGAAAAAAAGTCAACAACTTATAAAAAGAAAACAATAGCTTAAAAAATAGAATTGGCTAAATGGAAAAGGAGATATAAAAATCCACTGAAGAAACAACTCCTTAAAAAGTAGAACTGGCCAAAAGGAAAAGAAAGTACAAAAGCTAACTGAGGAAAACAACTCCTTCAAAGTTAAAATTGGACAAGTGGAAGCTATTGACTCTATGAGATATCAAGAATCAATCACATTCAAAAGAAGGAAAAAGTAGAAGAAAATGTAAAATATCTCTTTGGAAAAACAACTGACCAAGAAAATATATCTAAGAGAGACAATGTCAGAATCATTGACCTACCTGAAAGCCATAATCAGAAGGAGGACCTGGACAGCATCTTTCAAAAAATTATTAGGGAAAACTGCACTGATATTCTGGAACCCAGAGGGCAAAATAGGCATTGAAAGAATCAACTGATCACCTCAGGAAAGAGATCCCAAAGAACATTATAGCCAAATTAAAAAACTACCAGGTCAAGTTAAAAATACAGCAAGTGGCCAGAAAGAAACAATTCAAATATCAGGGAGCCACAATCAGGATTACTCAGGATTTAGCAGCTGCAACATTAAAGAATCAGAGGTCATAGGACATGATATTTTGAAAGGAGCTATGGGATTACAACCAAGAATCACCTACCTGGTGAAATTAAGCCTAATATTTCAAGGGAAAAATGGTCATTCAATGACATAGAAGATTTCAAACTTTCATAAGGAGAAGACCAGAATTGAACAAAAAATTCAGTCTCCAATATCGAACTTCGAGAAAAGCCTAAAAAGATAAAAAGGGAAAAGAAGACATAAGGGATTTGGTGGAGCTGCACTATTTAGATCCGTAAATGGACGGATGATACTGTAACTCTTAAAAATCAAAACACTAATAGCATACCTAGAAGGAATATTTGTAGCGGGTATGGATATAACAAAAATTTGAGGGAATGACATTAAAAAACGATTAAGGGATGAGAAAGAGGAGAATGCTGGGTACAGAAGTAAAGGACAGGTAGAATGGGGTAAATTATTTCACATGAAGAGGCATGAAAAACCTCTTATTATAGTGGAGGGAAAGATGGGAGAGTGGGCAATGGGCATCACTTGAACCTTACTCACATGAGTATTGGCTCAAAGAGGGAATAATATACACAATCAGTTACAGAAATCTGTCTTACCCAACAAGAAAGTAGGAATGATGAATATTAAGTAAAGGTGATGGAGGCTGAGAGAAGAGAGGGCAGACTGGGCGAAGCTGTAGACAGAAGCAAAACTCTGTTCAGGATGGAAAGGGTGAAAAGAGAGAGGGAAAAATGAGGAACAACAGGATGGAGGGAAATACACAGTAATCATAACTGTGAGTGTGAATGGGATGAACTCTCCCATAAAATGGAAGCAGGTAACAGAGTGGATCAAAAACCAGAATCATACAATATGTAGTTTACAAGAAACACCCTTGAAGCAGAGAGACCCATTCAGAGTAAAGATAAGGGGCTGGAGCAGAATCTATTATCTTCAGCTGAAGTAAAAAAAGAAAAGCAGGGGTAGTGATCCTGACAAAGCAAAAGCAAAACTAGACCTAATTAAAAAAGAAAAGGAAGGTAACTACATCTTGCTAAAAGGTACCATAGACAATCAAGTAATACAAGTACTAAACATATATGTACCAAGTGGTATAGCATCCAAATTTTTTTTTACAAATTAATTATGTTTTCAACATTCACTTCCATAACTTTTAAATTTTCTCTCTAAGACAGAATGCAATCAGATATAGGCTCTACATATACATTCTTATTAAACATATTTTCGCATTAGTTATGTTGTATAGAAGAATTAGAATGAATGGGAGGAACCATGAGAAAGGAAAAAAAAACACAAAACAAAAAGGAGAGCAAATAGTATGCTTTGATCTGCATTTAGACTCCTTATTTCTATTTCTTTCTCTCGATGAATCTTTTGGAGTTGTTTTAGGTCCTTGAATTGCTGAGAAGAGCTAAGTCTATCAAAGTCAGCCATTGCACAATGTGGCTGTTATTGTGTACAAAGTTCTGGTTCTGTTCACTTTACTCAGCATCAGTTCATATAAGTCTTTCCAGGATTTTCTGAAGTCTGTCTGCTCATCATTTCTTACAGCACAAAAGTATTCTATTACATTCATATACCACAACTTGTTCAGCTATTCCCCAATTGATGGGTATCCTCTCAATTTCCAGCTCTTGGCCACCACAAAAAGAGCTGCTATAAATATTTTTGTACATGTGGGTCCTTTTCCCATTTTTATGATCTCTTTGGGATACAGCCCTAGAAGTGGTATTGCTGGGTCAAAGGGTATGCACATTTTTGTAGCCTTTTGGGCATAGTTCCAAATTGTTCTCCAGAATGGTTGGATCAGGTCACAACTCTACCACCAATTCATCAGTATCCAATTTTCCCACATCTTCTTCAGCATTTATAATTTTCTTGTTTTGTCTCGTTAGCCAATCTGATAGGTGTGATGTCATACCTCAGAGTTGTTTTGATTTGCATTTTTCTAATCATTAGAGATTTAGAGCATTTTTTCATGTAACTATAGATAGCTTTAGTTTCTTCCTCTGAAAACTGCCTGTTCATATCCTTTGACCATTTATCAATTGGGGAATGACTTGTATTCTTATAAATTTGACTCAGTTCTCTAATATATTTTAGAAATGAGGCCTTTAGCAGAGACACTGGTTGTAAAAATTCTTTCCCAGTTTTCTGCTTCCCTCCTAATCTTGGTTGCACTGGCTTTGTGCAAAAACTTTTCAAATTAATGTAATTGAAATTACCCATTTTGCATTTCATAATGTTCTCTTTCTCTTGTTTGCTTATAACTTCCTCCACTCTCCACAAATCTGACAGGTAAACTATTCTTTGCTCACCTAATTTGCTTATAGTATCAGCCTTTATATCTAAATTGTTTACCAATTTGGACTTTCTTTTGGTATACAATGTAAGACCTGGATCGATGCCCAGTTTCTGCCATACTATTTTCCAGTTTTCCCAGCAGTTTACAGAGTGACAACCCGTCTAAAACTTCTGATTTTAGAGGATTGTTTTGGGTTCTGAGAGGTCTAAGAGGAGTATATGTCAGAGATAGGGAAGGACTTGAATCTTGGTCTTACAGACTTCCAGGCTTAATGTCTAAACATGTTTTACATACATATGTGTGTGCATGCGGGTCTTCGGGGTTTATCAGATTACTATAGTCATTGACTACTGTGTCTTGTGTACCTAACCTCTTCCACTGATCCACCACTCTATTTCTTAGCTAGTACCAAGTAGTTTTGATGATTGCTGTTTTATAATACAATTTAAGATCTGGTATGGCTAGGCCACCTTCCCTGGCATTTCTTTTTATTAATTCCCTTGATATTCTGAACTTTTGTTCTTCCAGGTGAATTTTGTTGGCATCCAAATTCTCAAAGAAGTTAAGTGAGCAAGAGGTTCATGACCAAACAAGAGATAGAGAGTATTCTGAAATGTAAAATAGGTAATTTGTTTATATTATTAAAAAGCTTTTGCACGCACAAAAAACCACAATGCAACCAAGATTAGAAGGAAAGCAGAAAGTCAGGAAATTATTTTTATAGGAAATTTCTCTGATAGAGACTTCATTTCTCAAATATATAGAGAACTGAGTCAAATTTATAAGAATACAAACTATTCACCAATTAATAAATGGTCAAAAGATAGGAACAGTTTTCAGATGAAGAAATCAAAGGTATCTATAGGCATATGAAGAAGTCCTCTAAATCACTTTTGATTAGGGAAATGCAAACAAAAACATCTCTGAGGTACCATCTCGCACCTATCAAATTGTCTAATATGGCAAAAAATGGAAATGATAAATGTTGGAGAAGATGTGGGAAAATTGGGACACTAATGCGCTGTTAGTAGAGTTGTGAAGTGATCTAACCATTAAGGAGAGCAATTTGGAACTATGCCCAAAGGCAATCAAATGTGCATAGCCTTTGATCCAGCAAAACCATTAATAGGTCTGTATCACAAAGAGATCATCAAAAAGGGAAAAGTACCTACATATGTAAAAATATTTATAGCAGCCCTTTCCATGGTGGCAAAATATTAGAAATTGAGGGGATGCCCATCAGTTGGGGAATGGCTGAACAAGCTGTGGTATATGAATGTAATGGAATACTATTGTGCAACAAGAAATAATGAACAGGCAGATTTCAGAAAAACACCTGGAAAGACTTCTATGAACTGATGCAAAGTGAAACAAGCAGAACCAGGGATACATTGTACATAGTCTCAGCAACATCGTGTGAGGATCAACTATGAATCACTCAGCTCTTCTCAGCAACACAATGATCCAAGACAAGTACAAAAGATTCATGAAGGAAAATTATATCCAAATCCAGATAGAGATCTGATGGGTTCTGAATGCAGATCAAAGCATACTTTTTTCACTTATTGTATTCTTTTTCATGTTTTTTCCCCTTTTGGTCTCTTTCTTTTTTCACAACTGGGACTAATATGGAAATGTTTTACTTGATAGTACATGTATAACCTATATGAAATTGCCTACCATTTTTGGAATTGGGGAGGAGATGGAGGGAGAAAAATTTGAAACTCAAAATCTTGTAAAAGTAAATCCTAAAAATTGTCTTCATATAAAATTGGGAAAAAAGTAAAATACTATCAATAATAATAAAAAAAATCAGGTCAGATATGGAGTTTGCCAAAGATACCTTTTTGGAGGGGTGCTTTTTTTCTACCTTAGGAAAGTAAAGGATAGATTGGCACAAAGGAGACAGAAATCATTCAAGTGTCAAGAATAGTATGTGCCAAAGTAGGGATCTGAGTGAATAAATCATATTTGGGCAATGGCAAACAGTTTATCTTGGCCAAATTGAAGAACCCACGTAGGTGGCCATGGAGGGTTATGGTAATGGAAATATCACATTGTTGTGGCCAGAGTAGATGATGCAGTTTTGAAAACTCAGCAGAGTATCCCTGACCTCCTAGAAGACTGAAATTGAAAAATAAAACAGATGGAGATAAACATAAATAAAAGACCTGTGGGCACATGGAAAACTATAAACATTGGCAAAGTACCTGAAGTATTTTTATAAGTAATGTGACATTTGCCCTTTTGATACTGAGTAAAGAATCATGGTAGTTGTATGTTTGGGTGAAAATATTTCAGTAATTTGGAGAGTCTTTGCAGATAACAAAATTTTGGAAGTTGAAAAGTGCTTTGGACAGGAAGGAATATAAGGGAGGTGTAGTGGCAAAAAATGCTGGATTTGGAGACTGGGGATCTGGGTTTGAATACAGGGTCTGCCACTCGTTATCTGTGTGCCCTTGGGAAGTCATTTAGTCTCACTAGGCCTCAGTTTTCTTCTTTGAAAAATAAGAGAACTAGAGGGACTAGATTAGGAGTTCTTAACCTGGAGTCCATGAACTTACTTTAAAAACTATTTTGATACCCATTCCCCATTTTTCATTATAATTAGTTTATCCTATAATCTTATGTCTTTTATTTTAATGCATTTTAAAACATTACTCTGAGAAGGGGTCCATTGGTTTCAATAGACAGCCAAGGAAGTTCATGGCAGAGAAAATCTTAACAATTCCTGGAACAGATGTTCTCTGAGATCCTTTCCAGCTCTAAACCTGTGCTTTCAGATGAGGACCAACGTGAGAGAATGCTCCCAGGTGGGAGCAAGATGAAGGGACAAAAGGGGTGAGACTGGAATAAATCTATTTGTAAGGAGCAATAGAGCTGACCCATGGAAATAGTCAAAGATAAATAAGAGAACATTATAGTTTGTCAAATGTTTGTTTTGGATTCCCTTTCCTCAGTCTAATGGTTAACCATCCACAGACATCTATAGATAATGTCTTTTCATCCTCCTGTGGTTTGTTTAGAAATGAATTTTTTGTGAATTTCAATTTCCTGAGAGTTTAACATTATGGACTTCATTATGTGATTCTCTTTCATTGATGAGCTGAACCAGAATGAAAACCCTTGACTTTTTCTCCATTGGCAAAATGCCAAAAGCACAAAACAAAATAATCTACTTACTTTGGTAGCTGTTCATACAAAGGATTTAACCTTTCTTTTGTGACTCACCAAGTTAATATTTTTCATTTAAATCATTCTTTAATTTCTATTACAGTTTTGCCTCTTTAGGTTACTCTGTTAAAGTTACCATGGAGCACTGTAACAGGAGTTCTAATTTTTTCCTTTTATAAAGTCCACTTGTTTCTTAGCACATTTCAAAACCTCCTGTCAGAGCACTATTAAACAAGCAAATTCTTCATCAGGTGTGAGTACTGACTAAGCAAAAGGAAATACTGTATTGATCAATTGTTGTAAGTTGAATGTGAGTACCACCTAAGTACATGCTTGTATTTCTCTTTTAAGACCAAGGAGGCTAAGCTAAAACACCCATTTTTTCCGTTTAGAAGTACTCTTTGGATATTGAAATTTTAGCACTGAAATTAGGAGTGAACTTTTATCAAGTGTGTTGTTTGGTCCACATTGTGCATATTATAAAATAATAATCATGAGTTGAAAGAGGCTGAAGACAAAAATAATGCAGATTTTCTTTGTTTTATGAGTAAGAAAGTAGGTATCTTTGCTTGATTATTGGTTATTTAAACCTAAATTGACAAGAATAATTTTTTTAATAGTTCAATAAAGTGAAGAGTTGACTCAGTGTGTTGTCATTAAAATTATTAGGGAGAAAAAAGGGGGGGTAACAATTTATTTTTACCTTCTCCATTGGTATTCCTGAACTTAAAGAAATTTTATAATGGATTTGAAAGTCAAAACTTAGTAAAAATAGAAATTAAGTGTGATTTTTGGTCCTGCTAAAGGATTCACATCATAGCCCTCTATGATCCTTGATTAGTCACCCTCTCAATAATTTAGGCAGTTCTCTAAGACCAAATTGTAGAGAATGTGCCAACCTCCTTTGATAGAAAGTATTTTCTCATCTGAGAGATACTAATACAAAAGAAATTAGCATTCTACTCTCTCCCTATGATCCTTAATTAAAAAAAATTCATTAGTGTATTTACATGACACGATTTGTCCAATTCAAACCACACACAGTTTTTCAGAAATACTGTTAAAAAGAAGCACAACCACAGCCCACATTTAGAATATTGCATTAGCCTTTGTACTGTAAAAGATCAACAGAGATGTCCCGCCTTGGTTACTTATAAAAACAGGAGAGTCATCCTGCTTGCCCCCTTTGAGGGAAAGGTGAGGAAGTCTTTAAACTCCATTTGCAGAAATATCTGTGTGCTAGTGGGTATCTTTCATCAAGAAGTGAAGAACCTTTCAGAAGAATGATGCAGAAATATTTCCTGATTAGGGTATGAAATTAGGGAGTAAGTCTTCTCAAACACTATTGTTATTTCCTCAATAGTTTTGCGACAGTCTATATCTGGTCTTTATTCACTACCTATAATTTTCATCTAAAATTTCGAACACTTGAAACAGTCATCATTCCTCCTCTTAAATCCTTCTCCACATTGACCTCTCTGCCTCTCACATTTTCCCTAATTAAAAGAGCCC
Organism: Phalanger gymnotis; assembly: GCA_028646595.1. Taxonomy (NCBI): domain Eukaryota; kingdom Metazoa; phylum Chordata; class Mammalia; order Diprotodontia; family Phalangeridae; genus Phalanger; species Phalanger gymnotis. Next base: position 111,263,588 of record CM053625.1, on the reverse strand, counting down.
TCTTATCTCCCAGAATTGACTCCATCATTTAGGTTTTTAGTCAGTTATTTTAAACTTTGCCTACTAATGCAGACTTAAACATTGTTGTAATTATTTGATTTCTTTTGCCTTTGCTCTATCATGCTTCTCTTAATATTTAAAATTCTTCAGTTAAAAATAACAGTATAAGCATTCATACAGTGCTTTCAATCATTTGGAATGCTTTTAAAATCTATTTGAACTTCACGATATAGAGGCAGTATCATGGAATAGATAGAAGGCTGTATTTAGAGTTGTGAAGATCTAGTTCTCACTTCTGATGTTTGGCAATTTATGTGGCCTGAGCAAGCCAATTTACCTCAATGAGCTTCAAGCCACCCTCTATGACACTTTTTAATGTCACGTTGTAAAGTATGTTGGAAAAAGGAATCCCCACACCAGAGTTTCCACCCTGGAAAAAAATGAACCAGTTATTTTAATCCATATTATTTAATCCATATAATACCATAGTGAGACAGGTAATCCAGATGTCTTTATCTTCATTTAACAGATGAGGACACCGTGGTATAAAGAGGTTGTGATTTACCCAAGGTCATCCACATAGTTATTTTTAAGGCAAAGAGTGAAATTCATGACTTTCAAGAAGTACCCATTTCCACTCTTCCATGTTCCATCTCCCCACAACTTTCCATGTATCTATTCTACTGTGATCTTTATATACTTTCCCTCCCAGCCATCTGTTAAGCTTTCTTCTAAAAATCTGTCAGCTTCCTAAAGGTCTGTCCTAGACTCCTATTAGCCTCTTTAATGAACTAGACATAGATGTACCACTATCCAGCAGTCCATGAAATATTTCAACTTCTAGTTTTTTTAAAAAAAATGGTGTTTTTTGAGGAACATGCGTTCTTGTTCATAGTTTATTCATTTAGCACATAAGGAGATTGGTTGTTCTAAATATTTTTTAATGTCGGCTTTGACTAGGAAACTCATGAGCATACTACAAGCGAAAAAGTTACAATTTAGTTTTTTTAAATACCCTAAATATTATGATCATTTTATTAACATTTTAAAATAGGATTGAAGTATTTAATCCAGAATAAGGAGGTCTAGGAACCATATCTTTCACATGGGATGGAATAGTAAATGTTGTGATGATGATTTTAAGATGATTTTTAACCAAAATTAGGGAGGAGTTTCCCAAAGTATATCTGTTAAGATAATGGTTGAATAGTCTCCCAGGGAAAGAGTGGGAATCCTCTTAGTCTGGATATTTGGAACACAACTAGAGTAAACTTGGTTTATTTTTATGAATAGCTTCCCAAATTGATATATAGGAAATGGACTAAATGGCTTGTAGTGTGGTTTCATCCTGTTGTTAACTTTGAGGAGCTGGTTTGTAGGTTGCTGTAAGCTTTTTATTTATTTAAAGCATGCCTTATCCAATACTTCATGTCAACACCTTCTACATTGTAATTTCCATGGATATATAGGGTGGAGGTGGGGAAGTTGAAGAATGACATAGAGTAACCTGTGTTGAAACTACTGAACAAATTTTTATCTGCAAATTTTTGAAGATTTTAAATTTTGGTCTTAGTATTCTATTTCTTGTTCCTTATAGAAGTATGAAGTAGTAAGAAACATGGTTCTCTTTTCCATTGCTTTGCTTTCCTTTTGAAAAAAATTGCGTTTTAGGGGAACGTACTTTACATTTTCCCACGTTTCTTTTTCAAACTATGTATGAACATACATTTGAGTGAATTAATCAGGAGATTACACAGGAAAGAAACATGATCACTAAGGCTTAATAATTTTCAAGTGTGCAAAAGTGGATTTTATCTATTGACTAATAATAAAGCAGACAAGGCCTTAGATGAAATTGTCGGGATTTAGTATGATAAACTTCATTTTTCCTATTTTGTCAGAATCAAGTACAATCCACTTTATGCTGCTTGCTACCTCTTCTATGTTTTCAAATGTTAGAGATTATCAGAAAGGGATGGTTATCCCATTGCAATACCATCAAAAAGGATTGGAATACAATGTTGCTTGCAAGGAGTGCTTCCAAATCTCTTTCAAATTACTAAAGCCAATTGGGATGCTAAGAATTAATTTTAGCTATAATCTGTTCTAAAGTTATTAGACTTTTAAAAGTTTTTAAAATATTATTTGAAAAAGCAGTGGCCATGGCTTCTTAATTCTAACACACTTATATTTTGGTGATCAAGATGATCTGACTTTTCTCTTTCCTTTTATTAACACTTTTTCTTCTTCATTTTAGTTATTCATAATTTAAAGGGGATATGTATCTTATAGAAATACTCCTTAAATATATGGTACCCTCATATGTGTGACTTTCCTATTCTGGAATCTATACTTGATGTTACTTGAAATTTCTTCTTGTACAACTTAAAATTCCATAGCCATGTCAAAGTGAGAAAGTAGGTCCCTGTCTTGCTACTGTATCATTCACTGAGTACTGCTCACTAGTTAACAATGCCATTAATGAGAAAGAGACAGTCTTCTGTTCCATCTGGCTCATTTGTGGCCATGACTGAAAGTAAGGTGACGTAAATTTTTTCTTTCTTTAAACTATTGCCAGTGAGCCTCAGTGACTAGAGCTTATCTCCAGAGATGACAACAGTTTTGGTCACATCATCTCTGACTGCCTTATACCACTATCTAATCAAAGCCTACTATCACTTTAGCATTTAATCATGTTCTGTTTTGTTTTGTTTTCTCTTATTTAGTGCACATTAGCTTTGCCTTCTCAACCATCATCAGCTTCATAAGGACATAAAGTATGCCTTATTTTTCTACTGTATCCCCATAGTGTTAGCACTGTATTAAGTACAGAATACATTTATTAAGGAGCATTTGGAATCATAAAAACCTAATTTCCAATTCTAGCTCTGCCACAACTATGTGACCTAAGGCAAGTCATTTAACTTCTCTGGGCCTTCATTTCTTTATATATAAAATGGTATTGGTGGTGGGTTGATGTCAGGCAAGACCTTCCAGATTCCACTTGACACAAGATGTGTGGCCATGGAGAAGTCACTTGACCTCTCTGAGTCTTTCCTCATCTGTAAAATAGAGATAATACCAGCAGTTACCTACTTTATAGAGTTGCTTTGAAGATCAATTGAGATGCTCTATGTAGAATACTTTGCAAACCTTAAAATTCTGTAATGTCAAAAATAAGTAATTTATCCATAATAGCTTATCATTACATTATCACTTACATTAACTAGTACAATAGATACTGAGGAAAGTTAGGGAAGCTACTTCTTTGGAGTTTGTTGTTTAAGAAGAAAATATCTTACCTGTATTCCTTCATCTTCCTTCTTCTGTACTTCAAAACTTCTCTGTCATCATCCATCTTTTCCTCTTTCCTTCCACTCTCAAAGGGAGAGAAGGCCATTCTTGGTGCAGAGAACTACTCCATGGTACATAATAAGTGCTTTTAAAAAATCTTCATTCCCTTCCCTGAGGCCAGCATCCTATCCCCTCAAATGTATTTCAAGATTTTGTCCCATTCCCTGCCTCTTCCCCTTACTGGCTCTTTCTCACTTACCTAAAAACATGCTCAGATATAGCTTTTCTTCAGCCCTTATCTTAATGCTGCAAACCGTCAAGCGCTCTCTCTCTCTCTCTCTCTCTCTCTCTCTCTCTCTCTCTCTCTCTCTCTCTCTCCGTCTCCCCTTCCCTCCCCCTCTCCCTCTTGCCAAACTTCTGAAAACAGGAGTCTACAGATATTACCTCTACTCCTTGTGTTCCAGCCCTTTATAACTTACCTTCTGTCTTTGGTCTACTGAAATTGTTCTCTTCCAGTCACCAGGGATATTGGCTTCTCACTCTGATCAGATAGCTTTTTCCAGAATTTCCTTTTAAGGAGGACACCCTGGCTAGCCATGTCCCTTCATTCTCCAGGCTTCACTTTCTATAGACTTTTTCTAATGGACTTTCTATCCCATACACTATCCCCCTCCTGCCAGCCTTAGACCATACTTTCCTACTTCTACTGAATAGGTCTTACCAAAATGGCCTTTCTTTGCTCATTTTACAGTGCCATTGAATTTGTACATATGGGTAATATACATATTAGTATAGATCTGTGTATGTGTATCTATCTTTCACCCCCTCCCCATCTCTCTTGTCTCTCTCTCCTCTCGCTTGCTCTCTGTCACTCCCCCCCACTTCTATCCATCCATCTATCCATCCACCCATCATAAAACTATCTATAAAACCTGCATTTTAGTAAAGTATTTGACAAAGTTTCCCATGATATTTTGTATGCACAAGATGTAAGGTGTGGACTACGTGATAGCACAGTTAGGTGGATTTATAACAGGTATAATGACTAGATCTAAGTAGTAGCTAGCGTATAGATGTAAAACTCTAAGGATATCTCTAAAAAGGGTGGTGGGGGGGTGGTTGACAAAGTTCTGTCCTTGCTCCTGGGCTATTTATTTGTAACAATGATTTGGGGGAATGTAGGATTATCAAATGCCCAGAAAATACAAAGCTGGGAGGGGAGCTAAAAAGTGGCTGATAGAATCAGGATTCAGAACTATCTTTACAGGTTAAAATGATAAGCCAATTCTAATATTATTAAATTTAATAGGAATAAATGCAAAGACCTACACTTGGGTCCAAAAAGTCAACTGCATCAATACAGGATGGGGGAAGAGTTTGTTGACAACAATTAATGTAGATAAAAGCTAGGACTTTTATCAGACAGAAAACTCGTTATGACTTGACACTGTGATGTAACAGTCAAAAAAGCTAATGTGATCTTAGGCTGCATAACTATAAATTTAGTCTAAAGGATAAGGCTAATATATGGCAAGATGGCTGAGGTAGGGGTTATATATAATGTTCCCAGCTCCCTTCATTACCTCCAAGTAGCTGTGTGTGTGCCAAGTAAACTAAAAAGGCCCAACAACAATAACAAAAGAACAAAATAAATATTTCAAGGGGTGGAGGTAGAAGTGAAGAGACTGATGAATTAACATGCAATGAATAGCTTCTAGTGATAGTGAATAAATTACTATGGATTAAGAGAATGTCAGGATGAAATTCCAGAAGATGAGAATTTTTTTTACAATAACTACATTTAGAAGCCTAAATAAGAGGATAGAATGGTCATAACCACTCCAATATTGGCAATAAGGAGTGAAATTAAATCTCTTAATTAGAAACTCTAAAGGAGAATATATGGCTTAGAATAGACATTGGAAAACATTACAGAGCACAGATAGCCTGAAAAATATTGTAGGATAAGAACTCAGAAATTCAATGTTAATATGAGAAATATTAGGACCAAGTCAAAAGACATTAAAATGGGAAGAACATATCAGGTATTTAAAATTTAGGAAAAAAAAATCTGGAAAACAAGGCTCAGACAGATCACCTATTGACATAAGAAAAACATGGCAAAATTAAAGATCTAAATGGTGCATTTCATGGAGAAAGAAAACATTGCCTGGAAATATTTGAGCCAGAAGACAAAGTACAGACTGATAGAATTTAAGGCTTAACTCATCCAGAACTTTGGTTGCCAAACTTCAGAATTACTTTATGAGGTCAAATAGAAAATATGTAAGGACTCATAGGAAGAGACCGACAATGTAAAGACTTCCAGTCAGAATTTTGTAGAACTACCCATCAGCAGTAAGAACAGGAAAGAAGAAGAGAATATGACATACTAAAAAGCAATTAGAAGATGGTTTACACTTAGGAATACCTTGCCTTCCAAATAAAAACATAATCGTACATATAAAAGGGGCTTTTTCCAGAATTATTGGCTCCCATGTACTTCTTTGAAAAACAGAATTGGACAAAATCTTTCAAATATATCAGACCAGAAACTTTTAAAAGTTCCTTATTATATTACACTTTAGGGTTTTACATACAACTCATCTTATTCTCCTAAGTACCTTATGAGGCAGGTGTTCAGTATTATCCCCATTTTTCATGTGGAAAAACTGAAGTTTCAAGTGGTTAAGTCCTTTTGCCTCAGAGTCACAAAGTTAACAAGTTTCTAAGTTTCTGAATCCAGCATTCTATCCTCTCTACCACATAGCTGCTGTCAATTCATTTAGAAAAAAGGAAAAGTTTAAATAGTTGGAAAGAACTAGGTGATGATTCAATGCTTACCCACCAAAAGGAGACAGTAGTATTTCCCCTCCGGGTCCCATTTTGTTTAAGGATCATTCTGGGAACAAACATAGACAGTCTCTGGGCTTAGATTTTCAAAAACAAATATCTTAGAAAAAAGGAGAAGAGGAACCTGGTATTTCTTGTGATTTGGGTGCCACAAGTGAAGGTCACTCAAACATAAAAGGTGGAAGAGAGAGAATTGCGTGAATTTCCCCATTATCTGAGTCTGACAAAGGAAAGTTGAAAAGAAGATTAGAGTAATAGGAGTACAATGAAGAAACAGCAAACTATGCTCAGAGAGGAAAGAAGCACATCTGAACCAGGTGGTGGGGTTGGGAATGGGATTACAGTAAAATGAGCTACAGGTGATATAGTGCTGATTGCTACCTCAACCCAAATGGAAAGGTCCATGTCAGGTAAGATTCAGAGATGTGAATCTGGGCTGGGAACAGTAACAAAAGAGACTGAGATCAGATTGTTTCAAGTAATACAAATTATAAAAAGCTAGTGTCAATATTTATTTTAAGAAAAAATATGGAATGTAATGAAAAGAAAAAGAAAAATTAACAGTCATAATTTGATAACTGTACTTGGGATGAATACACCCCTAAAAGAGTGACAGTGAATTAAAAAACAAAGTCCAATATTTTGTTGCATGTAAGAAACACATTAAGAAAAATACTCTCAAAACAAGGAAGGTGGTATTTTCTTTGTGCTCTGGTATGGTCAGGTCCCTTCTATTTTACGTTTTAAATATTCCTTTTTTTGAAAGGACAAATTGGGCTGCACATAGAGGACAATAGTAACTATAATGATGATAGGACTGGACAGCATTTTTTTTCAGAAAGTATTTATTAACAGTCTACTCTGTGTTAAGTATTGTGTTTAGTGCTAAGAATCTAAAGAGAAAAGTGAAAAAAGTCCCAACCTTCAAGTAGCTTACATTTTATTGTGGGGAGATAAACTGAGCACAGATAATTAAATACAAGATATATACAAAGCGTTTTCAGAAGTAGGAACTATTAGCAACTGAGGGATCAGGAGAGATCTAATATAGGAGATGACACAAGATGAGACTGAGAAGAACTTAGGGATTCTAGGAGGTGAAGGTAAGGAAAAGTGCCTTCTAGGTGTGACATTGGGAGATCTTAACAGAGACCAACAAGTAGGCCAATTTGGATGAATTGCAGCATGCATGGAAGGGATTAACATGTAATGAACTTGGAAAAATAGTCTGGGGCTGGATTGTGAAAGACTAATGCCAAACATAAGAATTTGATTTAATGCTACAGGCAATAGGAAACCACTGGAGTTTTTTGCACATGAGAGTGACATAGTCAGATCTGTGCTTTAGGAATAACATTTGAACAGCTGTGTGGAGTTTGGATTAACGTGAGGAGAGATGAAGCAGAAAGACCATTTAGTATGCTATTGCAATAATCCTAGAGACATGTGATATAGGCCTGAACCTGGACTCAGAATGAAGAGAAGGGGAAGGATGTGAGAAATGTAACAGTAAGACTTGGCACCTGATTGATAATTTGAAGTGAAGGAAGAGTCAAAGAAGAATTTGAAATGATCAATAGGAGAATGTTGGTACTATCAACAAAAATAGGGAAGTTACGAAGCAGAGAGGATTTTGGGGGAAAATGATGATGAGTTCTGCTTTGTGTTCGTTATATTTAATTTACGTATGGAATCTCCAGTTGGAAATGCCCAGTAGACTTTTGGTAATAAAGGAATAGAATTCAGGAGATGGGCTGGGTATATAGATTTGGAAGTCATCTGCATAGAGATGACAAACTCATGGGTGCCAAGGAGATTGGCAAAAGAAGCAGCTTACAGAGAGAAAAGAGCCTAGGGTACCACCCAGGATATACCCCTACATTGTGAGTGGGGCATAGATGATGATCCAGTGAAGAGAACTACACAGGAGCAGCCAGACAGGTAACAGGGAGAACCATGAGAGCAGTGTCATAAGAACCCAGGGTGTTTTCCAGGAGGACAGCATAGTCAACTGTGTCAAATATGACAGTGTTTGTGTAATAGGAGGATTTATTGAAGGAAATGGGAAGGCTTAACCTGGAAAAGAGAAAAGAATTTTTTTTTGTTTTTTTAGATGGGGAAGAACATATTCATTGTTTTCAAAGATTTGAAGTGCTGTTTTATGGAATGTAGATTAGATTTGTTTTACTTGGTCCCAATGTTCATTGTTCAAAAAGGATGCATGTTTTCAGCTTGTTGTAAGGAAGTCTTGGCTAACAATCAGCTGTCTAAGAATGGACTAGAGTCTGAATGATCACTTGTTAGGGACATTGTTTCTCCCTAAGTATGAAAAAGACATCTGATGTCCCTTTCAGATCTAAAAATTAGTGACAATCTCAAATCCTTTCCATCCTTTGGTGCCACCTTAGCTCAGGTGCCACCCTTTCCAAGAAGTCTACCTTGATTTCCTCCAACTGAGAGCCGTCCTCCATCCTTGAATTGATCACACCACTCTCTTTACCTTTTTCTCTACACTTAAGAGTATTTGAACTAGTATAATTGTCATTTTGTGATTATTATTCCCCTTAGTAAATTATAAACTCCCTTAGGAAAAAGAACAGTTATCTTGCATCTTTGGATACCAAACATAGAACACAGGGAATGTATACTTAGGAAGTGGTTAATAAATGTTTGCTCAATCAAAAAAATGCCCATTGTTCTGTGATAATGTGAGTACAGTTACTTAAGGTGAAGAGATGAAACAAAACCTCTTCAAGGATCTTATGATGTTTCCCTACCTATTTGATTACTTTGGTATTTCATGTGGTAACTATTGTGTGTGTGTGTGTATGTGTGTATGTATGGTTTGTATAATTGATTCTGAAAGTATGCCCTTTGCTTTGATGATTGTTCCTCCTTTGTTTAAAAAAAGAAAAACCAAAAACAATGCTTTTCATAGGGCTCGTATTTGAGTTACTGAATTAGGTAGGATCATAAAGAATATTAACCAAAAGGCAGAAGGTAATAAGAAGGTAATCTTGTAAAATATTAATATGAGGATTCTATATTTAATGTGAATCCTGTAATGCAAGTTGTACTAAAGTGAAACTGAAGGCGATGGCTCCCTGAGGTTTTTATATCACAGTAGCCATAGACTTAGGGCTTTTCCTTGCTTGCTTCTGTTACCTGTGATCATGTTAACCTTGAGGGGAGCTGGAATTGTACTGTTCTATAAATGAGTGAGTTCATGATGTTTCTTCACCTGTTCCCTCATCATCTCCTCCTCTTAGTTTACCTGCCTTTCTTCAAGGCTACTTTCAAATCCTGCCTCCTACTGAGGCTTTTGCAAGTTCCTCTCAGCTGCTGAGATTACCTTTCATTTATTCTGACAGTGAACAAACATTTACTAAGTGCCTGCTAGGTGCCAGGCACTGTACCATACTCTTTCGATGTCTTTTTGGTGAGTTATTTTCATGTTTCTCTCCCTCATTGGGAGTTATTCCCAATGTGGTTATTCTCTGCCTCTTTATGTCTCTCCCTCTGCCCCTCCCTCTCCCCGCTCTTCTCTTCTCTTCTCTTCTCTTCTCTTCTCTTCTCTTCTCTTCTCTTCTCTTCTCTTCTCTTCTCTTCTCTTCTCTTCTCTCTGTCTCTGTCTCTGTCTCTGTCTCTGTCTCTGTCTCTGTCCCCTCCTTCTTTTCCCTGGCCTTAGCATGGTTCCTGGCATATAGTGAGCATTTAATAAATGCTTGTTGACTGACTCCTCCATTTCAGTTGACTCCATAGGGAGAAGAGCATAAAATCTCGAACTTTACAGAATATAGAATATTACCTCTTGAATTTTCTGTTTCTATTTTCTGCATGGAGAAATTTTATTATAGTGAATACCTCTTCTTTTGATGTTTCATTTTTCAGTTTTGCATTGAGAACTTGCTTTTAGTCTTACATCCTTTAAATCTTGTTATAGTCATTTAAACATGAAAGGAAAATGGCATGGGTAGAAAATGACCTTTTTCAGGGAATTGGTATAGTAGAATCTACTTAAAATCAGAACAGTATTTGGACCATGATATGTAGAGCCCAATGGCCTCTGTCCATCATGCTAGATCTGTTCCTTTTCCCAAGGGTGCTAGTATAAGAGGTTGATTTTTCATATTACTCTTGATGGGTAGGCAGCTATAATTTTACAAAAATGTATTCATACAGCAAACTTTTTAATACTATAATTAACATAGAATATTTTGTCAGAAACCTACAATTTACAGTGTGGTTATTTTTTTCTAGTTGCTATGTATTTTTTTCTCACATAGAAATCAGGAGAAAAGCTCCCTTCCCCCCCTGAACCAAATAGATATTAACTTTCTCTTAAATAATTTGATTTAGTAATATACTTACTCTGTGCAACATCAGTTGTATATAAATTAGAATCTGTGACTTGAATTTTCTTTGGCTTTTAATAAGCACCATATCTTCAAAATGGAGAGCATTTGGTTTGAGATTGATGTCAACAGAATCAGTGTGCTTTAAGATGAAATTTATATCCTGTATTAAGCTTAACATGCCCTAAGTAATATTCCATTATGATTATTATAATATTTTTATGTCTTTACTATCTCCCTTTCTATAAGTTTTGAATTTAAAATGACAAAATTTGTCTTTATGAAGTTGTCATATTAATGGGAATGGAACTTAGTTTTTGCTGAATTGAATAAAAATTTGATATAAAATTCTAAGATCTGCTTATATTTATAGTTTATGGTTTTTATAGTTTAGTAGTAGTATAGTTTTATAGTTTAATCACATCTTCTAAAAATTTCTGTAAGAAAATTTGAGAGTGATTTTTAATGTGGATATATACAACTATTTCCTGATATCCTAGGAATAAAATTGTAGTATTATTCTAGAAATAGTTAATGCAATTATTATTTTATATAAATTATAGAACAAATTTGAACTGTAGTCCCAGTTAACATTAGCATCTTAATAGGACTGGATTAAATATTTTAAAATAAAAGCTAAATTTTCACATTTTTAAGGGACTGTACTTTATGGGCATATGTAATGTGCCATTAATACTATAGTCAAACTAATTAAAATATAAGGGCTTTGAGGAAACCATTTAAAATGAATATTAACTTGTATGGTTTTAGATTGTAGATTTTGGAGGAATTGACTTGAAATAATGTAGTATCACTGTGTCCTACCCCAGCATTTAATCAGGAATCTTGAATCTCCTGTAAGCACTTTCCTGGTAAAAGACAGGATAAATAAACAAACATTACTGGTAAAATACAGAGAACAAATGAAAGCTATAATATTACCCATCTTGCAAAATGCTGTCCCTCTTGGATTTAAGCAATCATAAAGTCATAGAAAATGTATGTAACCAAGGTATTTTGTAATATGAACAAAAATTCTTTACTATTTTCTCCTTGACATATTTATTAGCCAGAACACTTCCCAATGTTGCATATTTCTCATAAAATTTGAATCAAGTCATTAAAGTGTTTAATTTTTGCCACTGTGTTGGCAAAATGATGCCAGTGCAGTGCCTCAGGGCTGAAAAACGATGGATGTAACTTGATAGGCATTAGGACACACAACAGAAATGCCATCCTCTTAGGTTTAAATAATAATCTTTACATTGAATACTTTTGTCATTGGGCTTAGGTCATGAGGGCATTAGCATTTGGTCTTTTGAAGATAAGATTCAAAAAGGAACAAGATATACTATTTCTGGCAAACTTTAGGGTTTTTGTGTTGTTAAACAAGGTCAAAATTATAATTTTATATTAGGATATAGCATATATTTTAAAAATTCAGTGGTTTTATACTAACCGGTATCAATCAATCAATAGGTATTTATTAAGTCTATATTTTGTGAATGTCTCTGTGATGGATGTTGACATTAAAAATACAAAAAGAAAAAAGAAAAAGAAACAATCCTTGCTCTCAGTGAGCTTACATTCTTAAGTGGTGAGAAGATATACATATATAAGCATATACATATATTTTTAAAATGAAATAACTTTTTTATGGGGGTTGGGGTAGGAGTGGAGGTGGATAGCTTACCAGAATCTGGGAAGGATCAGGAAAGGCTTTTTAAAATAGAAGGTGGTACTTGTATGAATTTCCCTGAGTGCAGTAAATATACAAACAAACACACGCATAAAATGAAAAACTGTGAGGATAATCTTGTTTGAATTGGAGATAAGTAACAATCCAGCAATACTTATCTTCAGCATTTGTACCTAAAATAATCTTTACCAGATATTGAATGCATGCATGTTTTTTAATACCCGTGCAATATTGTTTTATTTTATATCTTTAGAGTCAAATACAAGTTGGGAAAACATTGATTCAGTCTGTTATTAGTCTCCTTTGCCTAGACTTCTTGCTGAAGACTTGCAAATTAGAAAGATGGTTTTAAATAAGGGTTTGTTTCTATGCTGGATTTTTGTTTCTTTTGGTTAGTACAGTTTAGTTGCTATGAAAATAAACTTTAACTTGTTGAAATGTATACATTTGCAAATGTTTTCACTTTTAAAATAGTTAATGTATTTTACTTGTGAAAATTCTCTTTTTTACATTTGTAGTATAATATAATGAAGTAATGAAGCTGTAAGAACAAAATCTAATAAAAGACCACTTTACTAGAGTGTATGAATTGAGAATGTCACAGAATTAGAGACCTTAGAAGTTTGATTCAGAGAAAAATACCTAGCATTTTCTATGATTCAATTGCAACTCTTTTCCCTAATGGATATGTAATCCCATGTAAGTGTGTGTTCCTCCCACCAAGGGATCTTGTTACCTGGAGATATCTTCTTATGCTGTGTGGTTCTTGTCCATGTCTTTTCAGAAACCTTCCATAGAGGTTCTGTACACTATGCTTTAGTGAGGCCTTCCTCTGCATATTTTAATATTTCATGTTTACCAATACAATATTTAAGTGTCTGTCTGATGTCCCTCCTATTTGAAAAAAAAAATTGTTTCTATCGGTACTATTTCTTTTTTTTACACCACATTTATTTCTGGATAATCTAAATGTCAACCACTGAACCTTTCTTTGCAAAGGGGAAAAAACTTAAACACAAAACAATCTGACAAAGTGATCAAGGTCAATAGTATAAGTAACTTTCCATACCCACTGTCTCCTGTCTTTCTAAAGGGAAAAGGGAGGTTTATTTCCATATATTCAGTTAGTATTCCAAATCTTACTGATTATACCTTCACCTCATATCTGTTGTCATCTCCTTCCCCTATTTTTTCACTTACATATTCACCACCTTAGTTCAAGTCCTCATCACCTCTTGGTTGCCTTAGCCTATATAGTCTCCCTCTATATTTCTGTCCTCTTCTATCCAGCTTTCACAGAGCTACCATTAGTGACATGCCTAAAACTAGGGAATTGTGAGGAGGGAGTACATTTCAGGCAATTGAAGCAGCCTGTGAAAAGGCACGAAGATGAGAGAAGGGGTGTGTCACATCTAAGAGCAAGAACACTTTGGCTGGACCATACGATAAGCAAATGAAAATATGTTTAAAACCTGGAACTAGATTTTTACATGCCAGTAAAAAAGTTCATATTTGATTATAGAGGATATAGGGAGTCACTAGAGCATCCTGAACAGGAGAGTGCCATGATCTAGTAGAGTGCATGGTGCATAGTAGTCATTTAATTAATGTTTGCTTGCTTGATCTCTTGCCTTCTTGCCAGGACCAAGATTTTGAAATTACATAAAGTTCAGCTTTGCTTATAGAGCTTTTGATTACATTATTGTGGCCATATGTAGTTTTTCTGATTCTGCTTTTCCAAATTCTTCATTCACAATTTCTTACAACACAATAATACTGACTGACTCATAATCTTATACATTTGTTGTGATACCTTATCTCCTCCAAATGATGGGCTTTTTCAGAGATCATGGGATCATTCATTTAAAGCAAGAAAGAATTGTAGAGACCTTTGAATCCCATCTTCAAATGAAACAAGCCTCTTCAACATTGATGTTTTTTCTTCTTAATCTGATTACAAAGATTCTGTTGCTATAAAAGCTTTTAAAAATTTCAAAATTGTCTATTTTCTCTTTTATCTCTTCCTTATTTGGTCCAGAATTCTCCCCAGACAAGATTGTAAAAGACATCTTTTTATAATCTCCTTTATTAAAAAAAGATCACAACAGAGGCTTTGTTGTTTTTTCTCTGTATTTTCAGAGTAGCGATTGGTATAAAGGAGGTGAATAAATGCTTACTGATAGCTGTATTGATTGTTTCTTGGTAGGTTGACTACCAGATATTTTATGTCCTTTTTAGGATCAGATTTCTCTATTGTTTAGGATCAGATTTGAATCAGATTTCTCTATTGTTTCTCCTGGGTTTTCTTGTTGCTATATGGAAATGTTGATGATTTTTGTGGATTAATAAATCACAGAAACACAAAAATAAATCATACACACAAAATTGAATTCTATTACTTTAATGAAGATGTCCCAATTAATCATCTCAATTTCTTTGCTGATTCTCTGGGGTTTTCTATGAATGAATTTTTAAATAAATTATTAGCAATGTGCTAAATACTGGAGATAAAAAAAAGGTCAAGACTACTCTTGAGGAGCTTATACCCTAAGGGGGAAGGGGTATAGCGAAAAGAGGGTAGGGGAGTTATGTGGTTCGTTGGTTAGAGTACCAGGCCTGGAATTAGGAAGACTCATTTTCCTGAGTTCAAACTCGATCTCTGATACTTATTAGCTGTATGACCCCAGGCAAGTCCTATTTGCCTCAGTTTTTTCATCTGTAAAATGAGCTAGAGAAGGAAATGGAAAACCACTCCAGTATCTTTGTCAAGAAAACCCCAAAGAGGGTTTTGAAGAATCGGACATGACTGAAAAATGATTGAACAACAACAACAAGTAATAAGGGAGGAGAAGAACACAGAAGAGAATTTAGCTACAGTGCAAATGGAAAGTCCTAGAAGTTTTATAAAGTGAATGGAAAGACCCATGAGTCCTTAAGGTGTGTCAGCATACCAAATGACTGGGGTTCTAGAGGCAGGGCAGGTGGTAAGTTCCAATCCAGAGGATATAATGATGTAGTGGTAGGGAATATAATAAGTTCTGGTGGTTCTCTCCTTTTTGTGAGAAGGATTAGAACTTGTGGCTCACAGCTCATCAAACTGAAACTTGGCTCTTCTTGTTTTGTCACTCCAGTTAGCTCTGGAAAGTCAGAATAGCTGGACACCCAGTTCGGTCTCTAGGTGGTATGGGAGAGAGAATGAATGGAAAGCAAGGGAGAAGGGTGCTCCCATGGAACTTTTCTATGTAAACCATTGTGTCTTCTGCAAATAGGGATAAATTTGTTCTGTCTTTGAAAATTACATGCATGTATGTCTATCTGTATTTCTATATTTTTAAATCGGACCTATGATTTCACTGGTTTAGGAAACCTCCAGTGAGGAAACTCCAGCTAGGTGGCCACATCTTGTCTTTAAGGTTTGCAGTTGTCATTTGTAGCTTTTCACCCAATGCTATTCTTTTCCATATCTTTCTCTAGGTCTTTCATGGAAGAAGGGAGGTTAAATGACATGCTCAGGATTCAAAGGGTCAGTTTGTGTCAGAGGCAAGATTCTTTTCAAACTTTCCTGATTTCAAAGGTCATTTTCTGTAATCTTGCTGATGTTTATGCCTTTATTTTTTTTCTCATTTCATTGCTTTTGCTAGCATTCCTAGAACTGTGTCAAATTATAGTGCAGAGAGGAAGCATCCTTATTTTACTGTTGTAGTTATTGGAAAAGCTTCTACTATTTCTACATTGCACATAATGTTAACTTTTGGTTTTGGATACATGTTTTTTAATCTTATTTTAAAAAGGTTCATTCTATATTTATGATTTTAGGGTGTTTTTTAAAGCACAAATAAGTGCTATTGTCCCTTGCTACTGCTAGAATGATTGACTTCCTTTTCTGGTCACACATAATTTTGATGGTGCTGATTTTTATACTATTTTTAAACATAAATCATCATTTTCAGTATGCTTCAATTTTTCATACTTTCCAGGGAATTTCCCACTATTTTTGGGCTAGCTGCAATTTTGATTCTTCTTAAATCATAGCTTTCTTGTGATATGCAGTCATATGTCCTCAAAAGGAGAATAGTAGGGCTTTTATAGCAGTGAGCAGCTTGTGATTATTGAAAATTGTGTTGCAAAATTTCCCAGATGTTATCTAGCCTTTTGTCCTTCTCTTATTCCATTATTCCATTGGTTCCGGTTAATTCTCCATTTAAGTGCCTATCTAAGATAACAAGTACTAATAAATTAGCTTAATGAGCTACCATTCCAACTGTATTTCATAATCTTGGCAATGAAATATGCAGAGTTTTGCCACTTGGCTTTTCTTGTGAATATTGGTATGCTATCTTTTCTGAGCAGTTAATGATATCATTGCATTAGCACCTGAGAATTCCATTCCTTACTATAGTCATATATATCATATATATCTCAGAATATCCAGAAAACCTCATCATCTATAGGAAGCCCTTTACTTTTTCAGTGTTGCAGAGGAATCCTCTATGGTGTTAGCAAATACCTTTGTTGAACTAATGTTTATTTCCCATTTATTATTGATTCTTTAAGGATTTTTAAACAAAGTTATTGTCAGTTACATATATCAAGGAATCTGAAATGATTTTAACAGATGCATGAAAATCTTGTTGGAGAATTTTTTATGTCTTGTTTTACTTTCTTGAGTGAAATGCCTTTTTAAAAAAATCAATGAACAATAAACAACAGAAACTTTAATACTCTATCCATCTGTGTTTGTTTCAAGACAGTGAAAATAAGTGCCATTTTATAGAATTTTTATTAAAAAATCCTTGAAAATCTGCCTATTCACATTTTATCAAGTATACTCTTTACTTATGAATAAATCATAAATATTTTCTAGAGATTAGAAAGGCTTATAGGTCAGTAGCTGCTGGTGTCTCAGTTGCCTTTTTCTCTATAATAATACTTCTTTTTCTTTTACATTTTTAGAGTCTTTTTTTTGGAAATATCTTTTAAATTGACTCCTGAGTATCTTTAAAACTGCCACCCTCAATATGGATTTATTTTGCATTTTTGGGTCCAATTGTCCTTGACTTCATTTTCTTAGTTTTAGTTGACGTAACTGAGAGAAAAGCAAGACAATACAAATATAATTTTGGGATATGATTTTTGTGTGTCTTTTTCCTGAAGGACAATAATACTTAAGTTGATTCATTTGGGCACTCCTTCCACCAGCATGATTGCCCTCCCTGGCTTTTTACTCTATGTGACTCTCGTACACATCTTTTCACGTATCCTCCATGGAGGATCTATCCAGTTTGATGGATGATTTCCTATAGATCTTTTAAACTTTTGTGGTTACCAGTATAACATTTGGGCAGTCTAGACTGCTATTCTTTGATCTAATCTCACTTCCTTTTCTGGTCATACCTGTCTTGGTTATATCTTTTACTCTTCTTCTTGCACAGAAGTTATCATTGATTGTGTACTGATATTAATAATATCTTAATATCACAAGATCTTATAAGAATGCCTCTGATGGAGTTGATCTGATCATGGTCATGTGCACTGAAAAATAAATGGCTGGCTGATCATTAAAATAAGTAACTGGATTGAATTAAGTTGTCTGTTAGGCTGCTTCTAGAATGAAGTCTCATTACATTATGCTATAATTCTTATTAAGCAAAAATAAAGCTTTTTATAATACTACATTAAATCAATAAGTAATATTAACATTTTGCTTTCTAAGAAAGGTAAGGAAAATAAAGTTGTAATGTTACCCTGTCATAGTTCAAAACAGTACTTTTATTAGACCCAAATCTATTTCACTAACTCTCCTTACTACTCCAACCTCTTTCATAGTGAACGTATACCATATCTCAGTCCTCTCCCTTCTGTTCTTCGTACTCGATACATTCTCCCTTATTTGTGCTTGTGATATTGTCATTCTTGTTACAGGTCACTCCCAGATCTAAGCTCTGACTTCTTAGCTTAAGCACCATATCTTCACATGGTCTGCCGGACATAAATAGATGTTTGGGAAAGTTCCTTAATCTCTCTGTAAAATGAAGACATTAGACTAAATGATCTCCATATTCTTTTCCAGATCCAATATTCTTTGATTTTGTTTCCTACCATTCAAATGCAACATAACTGAAGCAAAACTCATCATTTCAGCTCAAAACAACTCTCCATCCTGATAGATCTGTTTCATATAGAACTCATGTTCCATTTACCATATTTAGCTCCCTTCACCCTCTGCTACCATCTGCCTTTTACTTCAGCCCTTGGTGATCCCTCTGTCCTCTGAACTCCTAGAGTATTTATTCTCTGTAACACTTAAATCTACATGTAGCAGGTGTTAACTTGTATTGTCATTTATCTTCTCTTTTATATGGCCTGTCAGTTGACTTAAATTGCAAGCCTCTTTTGTACTGTACTCTACTGCTCCAAACTATGCCTTATTTGTAACCAAATATCAATAAATATCTTCTGTGGATGACGAAAACTCAAGGCAAATAAGAATGCCAGAAAACACATTGTCATGGGTATTTTTTCTGCACATCTAATTTGCTTTCATTCTCTTCCTCTGTTAGTAAATGTTGTAGAATGCTTGTCTAGTTCTTTATCCACAACTTCTTTAATATCAGTCATGAATTGAGGCTGTCCTATTCACAAAGACTGCCTTCATTTTGCTTTTTCTTTTCAGGAAGAAAGATCCAATAGCTGTAGTATCCCATGGCATACATATTTGTTTTTCTCATTTTAAATGTGTGAGTTTTTTAGGCATTTTTTTCATATCACTCATAATCAGCCCAGATGGTTATGTAATTCCACACACTCAAATGTGTCCAGACCATATAAATCTAAAGGCCTCCATATTTGGGTGGAATCCATATGTTTAGACATTGTTGTTGCTAGTGTGGTTCCACAGTGCTTGTTTAAACTCCAACATTAAAACTTGTCATTCTTACTTGGCCTCAGTGCAGTGGTTTCAACACATAGCCATTGAAACCTTTCATCTTTTCCTCTCCTTTAAGGATCCTGCTCTTTCTCCTTTCATGAGTTTTGAGCTATGCTTCATGATGCAACAGTGCCTGCTTAGGAGGCAGAAGAATTTGTTGCTGGGGCCCCCGTGGTGCCAGCAGAGGAAAGGTATGCCCACTGTATCCATCATGCATTTGAAAGGACTCTAAGATCCTTACATTCTACCTCTGCTCTGAATATTAGTTATGAATTGTGGCTGTAAGGGTTAGGTTGGATTCTTGTAAATCTAGATTCCATATTCATCAATTTAAGACAAACTGCATTTTAAAACATTATTTTCTTTAAAAAATCTTAACATTATACCTGAATGAGGATGGTATATTACAGAATTATAGAATCTTATGACATAGGTGAAACTTCAGAGTTTATGTAGGCCAACTCCTTCCTGAATCCCCTCTAAAACATCCCAGACAATATCTTTCTAACAACTTAAGTGATGGGAAACCTTATTACCTCCCATTGTTTAGACAGTCTTATCAATATTGAGCTTAAATATTTCTCCCTATATCATATGCCCATTACTCCTTGTTCTGCCCTCTGAGTTCAAGCAGAACAAGTCTTCCCACATGCCAGCCCTTTAGATACTTGACAATCTCATTTGAATTAATTAATCATCTTGTCCCTAAGTCTCATTTCTAAACTCAAGAGAATCACACTAAGTTCCTTAAACTGATCCCTATATGGTCTAGAAAGTTTAAGGAGCTTCCCAATTCTGGTTACCCCCTTCTACTGCTCCATCCCCTGCATCTTTTCTGGCTTGTTAATATCATTACCAAGATGTGGTCCTTAGATTTAGACACAACACTCTAGTTGCCTGACCCGAGTAAAATTGCATTAGGATTATTTCTTCCTCCATTCTGAACATTACTAGTTTTAGCCACAGTGCTTCAGTATCTCACTCCTAACATAAATTGAAAGATTATTTTTGAATCCCTCATTTTGCATATTATTTTAATTTAACAAAGCACTAACTTAGCAGCCTTCCTCAGGAACCCTCAAACCTCATTCATTACTTCCACCATCTTTATTAATTAGATACATAGGAGTGATATGAAGAAGACATTAAAACCTCATTCCATAATATTAACATCTATACAATAACATGTCACTATTAACAGTGTTCAAAACTTCTCTTTGTCTTACAGTGCACTGTTATTTTACCATTTTGCTGCTAAAAATATAGCACAAAAGGGGTTTGTATTTTTCTGGAAGATTAAATCAATACATCCAAGCCATTTGGTTTCCTCTTGCTTCTTCACACTAATACCAAAATAATTTTCATGAAAATTCTGTTGATTAGGCTACTCAAGTTGAAAAGGCATTAGTCAAGTTTCTCATCTTTTAATTATGATTTATTGGCTATCCTGCCCCATATCCTAACTACTAGTTACCTACACTTAGCAATCTCCATTAATTTAATTTGGCATTTCATTCAATCATATAGACCGTGAACATGATATTTAGAAGAAAAAAAAACATGAAAAGCCCATGGTGCTCATTCTTAATTGATGTCCTTATTGGACATTGTATTTGCCAGAGCTGTCATTATTGATCAAGCAGAAAAATCAAACCTACTGAACTATAATGAAAAATGTTCTGTGGAATTATTGAGATACTTTTGTTGGGGTGTTCAGATTTATTTAGTTTAGTTTTATAATTAAGTCCTTGGGGATCATAGATTTGGGGAGTAGGTCTCTTGGGTCATATCAGAGTGAAAAAATAGGTGACTGCAAATGTGTGCCTTTAAAAAGTATCACAATCATTCATTGATTCCTTCATTCAGTAAACAGTAAGTGCCTACTATGTACAAAGTGCTGGGCTATGTGCTAGGGGAGGTTTTTTTTGGTTTTTTTTGTTTTTTTTACTAAAAAAATGCTGTCTTCATTGGGCTTATCAGTCTATAGAGGATCAAATTACTATAGTAAGCAATGTTACATAAACACATTCAAGGGTTCCAAAAGGATGTTTCATGCAAGTTCTAAGGAAGGTTATTACTGACCAAGGAAATCAGGGAAGCCTTCCTGGAGGAGGTGACATTTTAGTTGGGTTTTGAATTAAAATAGTAGTTATTAGGTAAAGATAAGGAAGAAGAGTCTTTTCAGTAATGGAAGTAGTTTGAACATGAAGGTGTTTTGTTGAACATGAAGGTAGTTGTTGAGGTAACAGGGAGAACAATTCAACTGGGGGATAATATATGCAGAAGGAAGTAATAAAAGATCAGCCTAGAAAAGTTAGAGTACCTTATTGTGACAGAAATGTTTGTATTTTACTTGGAGGAAAATAGGAAGCTACTGAAGATTTCTGAGTGGAGGACCGCCGGATGTGAATTGATCTATTTGTATAGGGGTTGGTCCTTTGGTGGTATTAAAAATGATAGTGGAAGATGACATTAAAAATATAGTTAATATGTCTTATACCATAATGAAATTTGCATTCCTCTGATAGTCGGGAACATTCTGCTTTACTTGATGTTAATCTACGTTTTACTTGGAATAGTTGACTTTTAAAATTATGTAAGAAAACTTAAGAGGGTTGACCAATGCATCTCTGAAGGAATATTTTGCAAAGGTTACTACCTAGAGAGCCTGGAAATAAGCTCCATTAAGATGGTTTGAAATTGACAGTTTACACTTTTTTCATGTATTTCATTCAGAAAGCTCATAAATTTTACATCTACAAAAAATAGCAATGCCAGCCACCTCTTCATAAATCTAATTTGAAGCAACCTTTGGGTTAGCTTTTCATAAGAGGGGTTTCAGGAGAGTTAAAGAAGATTGGCAGGAAAGGGCTTAGTGTTATGGCCAAAAGTATTTAAATAAATTTTACAGTGATTTAAAATTGAACTAAGTGCATGAGAAGTGAATTTTTCATGTTTGTGGATATTAAAAGATAAATAATAAATTATATGATGAATTATTGGATGTTAGGACACATTTCTTCCCTAGGAGACATTGAAGTCAAGTTTGATATTTGTAATATAATGTATTCAGAGATTTTACTGTCCATCAGAAATTAAAAATACACAATGCAGTTAAAATATTTTAAGTTAATTGTGATAGTTTTGTCCCCAAAGGATTCATTTTTCTCCTTTGAATGGATGCATGGTGTTTTGTTTTGTTTTGTTTCTCCAGAAACAAATGGGATAGAATTCATAGATAACATTTCCAAATGACAACTAAATGAAATAAATAAAATCAATGACTGCATACGTAGACACATTTACATAACATATTGCCCTTACTAATTGAACATGAGCATTAAAATTCATGGCTCAGTCAAAGGTAAAACAAAATAGATCCCATTAAGTATAGGAAAGACTACTGACTGCAACAAGTTACTTTGCACCAACCATTTGGAGCATCTATTCTAAATTAAATATTTTACTAAAATAGACTAGAAACTAGACTTCTATTTAGAATGATTTATAACTGTTCCCGGCTGATCACAAAGTGTTTCTAAATTAAAAGCCATTAATTATAGCCTTATATAGATACAAAAGATATGCAAGAAGTGCTTTGTAATTCAAGCCAGCACTTCAGGTGAGAGCTTTTTAAATTACTTGGACCATTGGAGCCACCTGCTTGACTAAATGGTGAGGGCCCCATGTTTCAGGACTCATCAGTGCATTGCAGTGTTAACATTGTTACTGATTTTTCTCATTTCTCCAGGGCAAATACTAATTAATGGATACAATTCACAGCTGATTAGCTGTAGTTTCTTCAGTAATTACATTCGCATACTAACTGTTCAGAAGAGGATTTCTAACCCAGTTCTTATTTCACTCTAAGCTTAATTTGTTTTTTTGAATTGTTTAGGTCCTTAGGATAATAGCCATTTTATTTTCCTTTGTTGTTGTAGGTAGTATTAGATAATAAGTGAGTTTAATCTTAAAAATGCTCTTTGATAATGAGCTGTTTGCCTTAAATGGATTTCTAATTCACAGACAAAACCTACATTTAAATAACGTTAAAGTTGTGCTACAGGCTGAGGAAAGCCTAGTTACTATTGGGAACTGACATCAGAGCTGCACATATAATATACACTTGAAACTGCGATTTTCGTATGTAGGAAAACGTAAAGTTCAGAATGGAGTCATTTTATTTCACTAAGATTATTGATTCACTAAAATTTGATGACATATAATCATGTTTCCTTGGTTTTCCTAAAGCTATGTAAAAGTTAAAAAATATATCTGAGGTTTCACCCATCAGAGAAACTAAATCTCTTTTTAACCTTACTAAGCATGTACTTTCACATTTCCTTGATGATATTTATCCATATTCGTTTGTGTACTCAGTGCTCTATCAGGGTCATTCTGGTCTGTTGTGTGAGGGTGTGTTGAGGTGTCTTTTTAAAGAGTGGGTTTTTGGCCTACTAGACCATAACAACTCCTCTGGAACCATTAGAGTCTTTCATGTAAATCCTACTAAGTTCTTGGATCATTGACACGATAAAGTGTATCATGTCAATCCAGCTTCTGTGCTTGAATTCTATACATTTACGATAAGGGACTAAGAAATTATGCTCTAATGTTTGTTGACACATTGGAAATTAGGTTTTACTGTGAATAATTTTGAGTTTTTAAATTACTAGGTAACTTAAAGTTTTTAAATAAATACTATTTTTGATAAAGAGGGATGCGTATATTTCATTTCTTGAAGGCCAGAGCTATTTTTGACTTTGAGATCGTGAAAGGAAAGGCAGATTTTTTTCTAAAGCACTTAGTTCATTTTTCTATAGTTTTGTTATTCAGTGTTACCATATTGTGTAATATCAGAATATGTAAAATAACTAAATAAAACCTTATTCTCTCCTTAGGATTTGGAAACATTTCTACTCAAATGCAAGTTTTACATTTTGAGAGCAAACTCATAGAAATAAAGAGCTGATGATTGAAATGCTGACTGCGGTCTTATTTAGGGTAGTTTGAATGAGCTGCTATGACAGTGAATAAAAAATTAATGCTGTGTTCACAGATTTCAGCTTGTTCTTTTAAACTCTTGCCCATAATGCTGTGTTGGGGGGATTAAATATTAAAGTTTTCAACAGTTCTCATGGATATTGATATAGGTTTAAGTATTGCACTGGGATGTTTTCTGATTCTGTCAGGCTTATTATTTATTTCAATTCATGCCATACGTCATTCATTGGAAAATAGAATCTGAGTACTGAGAATGAAATTTGATTTTCTTTAATTCACATTTTTGCCCTCACACTGGTGACATCTGTTCCTAAAAAGGAAGCTGTGAAATCCCAACATATATTAGAAATGTGTCATGGTAGTGAACTTGAAATTTCTTTTCTTTCTCGCTTTTGACAAATGCCATTTCAGTAAACAATGTACACTGGTGACCAATTAGCCAAATGTTTGTAATAGCTTCCATTCACTACTAGTCTCTGAGCAAGACTAAATGATTGTTGAATGCATTTCAGGCAGGTAAACTCCATACTTCAGTCTCTGTGGGAACTAAGCAAAAATTTAGTGCTTTGAAATCTCATTAATATTTCACATTTGGTCACAGTAAAGCACAGTTTTATATAATAACACCAACGCATTTTCCAAAATAATACCTGAACATTCAGTAAATAACCACAACTCCATAGTACGTGGCATACTAACATAAGAAATCTATTTTTCTTTTAGTTTGGAAACAATAACAACTATATGAATATGGCTGAAGCGAATAATGCCTTCCTTGCTGCCAGTGAGGTAGGTCTTTAAAATACTCTTTATATTTTTGGTTTGCTTATGTATTTTAACAAGCCTAGAATTGGGAGGAGTATTAGATTAAGGATATGCAAAGTGGAGCACAAAATAAAGACCATAATACCCTGACTCATTTCTATTAGCTAACTGCAAGTCTGTCGTCTCATCACATGCCAACAAAGGGTTAAAAAAAGTGAAAACCTTGAATGATGAAAACAGCAAAAACACAATAAATACAACTACTCTAGAACAGGTGCACACCTTGAAAACTACATTAGACTTTCAATAAATTATGAATTTTAAGTGTGCAGGTTATTTTATTTTGGTTGAAATGGCCTGGGAAACTATGAGGAGAAATCCCTACAGATTAGCTAGGCTTATAGTTGTTTGTAGTAGATGAAATAGGTAGGTGATAGTATGATCAGAGTCACTTAAGTTTGCTCTGAGAACTAGGTTCAAGAGTAAGCCCTGAGGAGAAACTGCTGAAACACAGTTGTACCAGTGGTGACAATGTAAATAGACTTCAGTTTCATAGGGTGTGTATGAATGAACTGTGTTCTTATTGCCCATCTCCCTTCCAGCGTATACATACACAGATACACACATACACACATATACATGCATATGTATGTATGTATATGTCTCTATATAATACATATTATATATAGTATGTATATATTTTGTAGAGTCACATTCTCTAGGAGAGCTTTATTTCAGCCATTCCAAAATTACTTGATCCCTTGAAATGGGTGAGAAATACAAAAAAAGTAAAGGCTAGAATATGTTGGAGTTTTAATTTTAAAACAGGGCAAAATGAAAGTTAAATGGTTCCAAATGGAATGTTTCCTCTTGTGATTTGTGTAATAGAAAGTTTTCATCTTCCAAATATATTCAAAGATAGGAGACTGAAGGAGCTTGACCCTGGAGATTGAAAGTACTAATGGTTTCATAAATGATCTTGGTATAGTGAAGTGAATGATATAGAAGAAATTAACTTGGAGAATATGTTATAATAAATTTAAAATAGAATTAAGAGCTACTATAAATTAATCATTTTTTCACAATGACCATCATCTCCGTACCCAAGAAGACTGCTTAGATAAGGGAATATTGTTTGGCATGAGCTTCAGTGTTGTTTGTAATAATGAACACCAACCCCATCTGTAAGGACAACATGATGTTTCATTCTGTAGAATTTTTTTCCCTACATTTGAATCAAACATTGATGAAAGCTCTGTTGCCAGCAGCTGTTCAGAGACAATTTAATTCCAGCTGTGATAATTCACCGTGTCAGACATTGGCTGTTATATGTTGATACAACAGTTCTCCAGATTTGCATTTTTATCAAAAGGAACAAATGTTTTGAACATTTCAGTACAGATGGCATTTAACCATATACCTACTACACTAACATGTACATGATAAATATTGGAAAGTTAATAACTTTTTAAAAAGTGACATCAACCTCTCCAGTTTAATCTGAAAAGGACCACCGTAATCTTTGATTCAAAACCAAAGGATGCTTTGTGGATGATATCTCTCATTATTTTATTTGATAATTTCACTTAATCCAGGGATTTATATTATTCATTTTTCTAAGGTTAAATATAATCTAACTCTTAATTATAGATATCAGTGTCATTAGTATTTTCTAAATTCTAAATTATAATTTGTGATATTTTTCATGTGGCCAAGGGTTTTATTCTATTTTGTTAGGTTATTAAAATAAATTATATGCATTTTTTAAAAGTAGTATAATTTTAGAAGTAGTACACTATTGTGTTACCTATTACAGATGTTCCAGATTTCTTTAAAAAGAAAGAAAAATTTAGACCATTATGACTGCCTCACACAATAAATGTTGTAGGAAAAACAAACAAACCAAGAGATGGCCTTCAATAATGATCTCACTGCTCATCTTTTATTGAGCAAAAAAAAAAAGTGACGCAACTAAATGTTAATGCACTGCATTATGTAGTGTGTGCCTAATTTTGCAATTACTGCATTAAAAGTGTATTATTTGGTTTTAGCATTTTAATGAGTGCCAGCTAATTCATTAAGACTTTAGGTTTGGATGTTATAAAGTGTAAATTGTGGTGCTTGAAACCAATTTCGTTCTGATAGAAAATACCCTGTAGATAACAGCACTATAGGCATTAGAATACCTTGTAGTTTGAATTTTGCACATTTTCTTTTTGTTTTGTGCCTATGTCATGATTATCCTGACCATTTTTAAAGCATCTTAAATATTTATTGAAATAATATTTCAAGTGTTAATTACAGTGGTAATGAAAACAGCCAAATGCCACATATCAAGAATGAGTGTTTATCCGTATTGTTAATGTGATATGTTAGATTTCATTAAGCAGTAATGGGGTAGCAAATGAGTCACAAATTACAGTTGCATCTGTTACTAGACCACATTAGTGCCAAAATAACTGCAAATGCAGCCATAGGGTTATGTTCATTAGCCAACCACTTTTGTGGCCAATCCATCCTTTTGTGTTTGTGAACTCAGGGTACCACAGTGAGAAAATTTACATCCTTGTTTGTTTGTTAGAATGAGGAAGAAAGAAAAACAAATCTTTAATATCGCTCCAGATTTCAGATGTAGAATTAAGCTCTATTGTTTTGCATCTATGGAGCCTAAAGAGTGTCAGATTGCCCTACTGCAGGCTCTAGTAGTTTGGACCTCATCATTTCTGGTGTGAGACCAATAATGACAGCTGACAGGTTCTATATGAAAGAAAAGGGTTTTTTTTTCCGTGTGTTTGTTTCTATATTCTCTCAAGTGGTTATTAATTTATATCATCATTAATGGTTTGAAGGATGACAATTTTCAATGAGATCTTTTACTTTTCATAACAGATTCAAATTAACTTTCATGGACTCACTCTTTCAGTTAATGTAAATGACAAAAAAAAACTGAATTTGAGTTAGTAATAAGCATTAACCATAAAAAATGACCTCTAGGTTTTTTTTAAGTTGCACTTCAGGATTTATGACTAATCCAGCTTTCCAAGGCAATCTGTGTGTGTGTGTGTGTGTGTGTGTGTGTGTGTGTGTGTGTGTGTATAAAATGGGCTCTAATTTTATATAGAGGAAAATAACATTTTATCAGATGCTGAAAAATGTATATAAGCAAAATCTATGGTACCAAATAAGCAAACATTATTAGTATAGTTAGAATATCTTCAAGAAGCTGAAGATAATTGGTAGAAATTATTGTGATAAAAACCTATTGACTTATGTGTGTGTGTGTATATGTACAGTGTTTTACTGTTCAAAGTGATCATAAAAACTCACTGGAAGCCCCTGATAATCTTTGTGTGAAATTGTTTGCTACAAACAATCACTGCTTCCATTATATTTAGAGACATATCA
Organism: Phalanger gymnotis; assembly: GCA_028646595.1. NCBI lineage: Eukaryota > Metazoa > Chordata > Mammalia > Diprotodontia > Phalangeridae > Phalanger > Phalanger gymnotis. Next base: position 111,235,285 of record CM053625.1, on the reverse strand, counting down.
ACAAAGAAATAAAAAAAAATAATATCACGTGGCTTATAAGTTGTGCCAGGAAGTAAAGCTGCGTAATGTTCAGTGCTAGATTAATGTTGTGTGTGCACTACAAAATTGTCAGTATTTTATGAAGCATGAGAATAATGTCAGCTGTTTGTGCTGTTTCACTAACATATCAATAAAGTGGCAATTTGTTATATAGCCAAATCTAATGTAGCTGATGTTCCAACTAACAACAAAGACAGATGTTGCTAATTAAGTACGCATTAAAAAACTGTTAATACTGATACTCCATTAAAACCATATGATAATGAGACTTAAATCTTTAATCAGAATGATCAGCAAAACTTTATGTATGTAAATTTGTGCTTAAGATGTTTTCATTTGAGAAATAAATATTTAGTTAAGATATAAATATGTTTCAGTTCAAAATTATTTCTCTGTCCAGGAGATACATAGACTATTACAATATAAAAGATTTTGGTTTCCTTTTAGCAGACATTCCATACTCCAAGCCTTGGGGATGAAGAGTTTGAAATCCCACCAATCACTCCACCTCCAGAGTCAGATCCTACCTTGGGAATGTCAGATGTACTGTTACCCTTTCAAGGCCTCAGTGATCCACTTCCTGCACAAGGAAATGAATTTACACCTCAGTTTCCTCCTCAAAGCTTGGATCTTCCTTCTATTACGATATCAAGAAACCTCGTGGAACAGGATGGTATAATCCATGGCAGTGGATTGCATATGGTAGGCACTGCATTTTGAAAAACATAATAGATGTTAACATAACATTCTTCTTATAGTGATTGCAAAGCTATTATATACTCTTCTATATTTTCCAGACTTCTAGAGATTTGGCTACTCATTAGTAGCAGTGCTTGAACTTAGAAGCTCTAGATTTCTTACTAGTGACTTCATGCTTTACTGTATTTGAAGAGGATGAAGGGCCTGTAAAATCTGCAAAATTAATAAATGTTTTGGGGACAAATATGGTCATGTATTTGTTGGAATCCATATATGCTTCTTTAAGAAACTATATTGGCATGGTGGAAAGAAGATTAAATTATGAGTTGGCAGGCTTGGGTTTTACTTCCTGTAGTGTCACTTTCTTACTCGCTGTGGTCATGTGACCTTGGGCATGGCATTTAATTTCTCTGAATCAGTTTCCTCATCTGTAAAGTTGGGCTGAACATATTTGCTTTCAGGGATTAATGTGAGGATCAAATGAGATAATGTATTTGGAAGCTCTTGGAAAATTATATATACCTTGTTCTACAAATTGGTGGTGGGGTAGGGTGAGGGAGAGGCAATTTCTGTCTTTTGATTTATATGTAGTTGTGCTTGAATAGATATTTGCTGCTCAAATAACTATGGGAAGTGGAGAGATTAAATTAGCTAGCTTATTTTTCTCTACGAGTTATTTTATACTTCGGTATTTAAAGAATGGGGCTTGCCCTTCCTCAAATGGCAGATAAAGCTGTGATAAAGGAAACAAGTAAAAGAGGAAAAGTAATTGCAAACAAGCAGCTGAGGAAAATGCATTGCCGATTACTGTGTGAAATTTACCTTATTGTCTTAGATCTTATCATAGACATTGAGTGAGACACCAGAGAACTGTCTGATTACTAATGCAGTAATTTTTTTTGACCTATTTTGGTTGATATGCAATTATGGTTAGTGATCACTGAAGTCAGTATACTCAGTTTATTAAAGTCTTTAGCTGAGATCCTCCCACCTCCCCCTGTACTAGAAATGGATGTAATGCATTTATGCCAGAAATAGTAGTGAGTAGATATTGAAAAATAAGATTAATAGTTGAGTTTTTTTATTTTGGTAAAATGAAGCAGATGTATTAATTTAACAGCAACAAAAATAGCTCAAATCCTATTGCTTGTTTTACCTTTTTTTTTGTTTGAAATATCAGGACTATTCCAGTGATGCTTATTGGTTTCATTGGTTAACTCTCTGGATAATTCTAGGTGATTGCAAAATTGGTAGTAGATTATTCATGTGTATAGATTCAGTATGCTTTCTGAAATATGCCTGTTTTTCCCAAAAGAATTGCTGTATCATCATTTCTTTTGAATTATGATCTTTGTAGGCTTGGGTTGAACGGGGGGGCAGGAAGAAAGAATGTGACCGATAATTGTTAAAGTAGTCATAAAAATTCCTTATGGCCACAAATAATTATCACCTTTGGATTACTTACATTTTGTTCTTTGACAATGAAATTGAAATTTTTGTCCTTCCTTTCTTGTCAACGAGGCTTGCAGTGTTGTTCTTGTGGAATAATAAAAGTAAAAAGGGTGTTTAGTCACCAAGGGAGTAAGTTGACCACGGTTCACCCGTTATTCAAATGCATACAGTACTGCTCATTTAAATTATGAAAACAGTTAAGGCACTATGTCATTTATGCTAAAAATGTGTACTTTATTAAACTGGTAAATATTTATTAATAATATAAGAATCTGTCTTTAAATTAAGCATCTGATGAATTACCTTGCCTTAGAGCTATAAAACCTTTATTACTGCTATAAAAAAGTGTAAAGGAGGCATTTTGACTATGAAATTTCATTTCATGGTCAACTGAATTTACTATATTGGAAAGAACTAAAGATGGGGCCATAAAATAATTATGATATTCATATACACTTAAGGAACAATGCTTTCGTATACTGGTATTGGAATAGTACTCAATTTTCAATGCTTCATTGGCAACATATTGCTAATCATGAAAGCACTTGAACTATTTCATTGTTTTTTGAAAGTATAGATTCTTTAGCTAAGTATAGACTATTGTGGCAGTATCAGTATGGACCACATCAAATTTATTGGTCATTTTGAAGCTTTGCTGAACCAGAATGATATTTATTTTAGCTTGAAACAAACTAATCTTGTTGAAAAGTCTAGTAGAATTTCACCTTGAAGAAATGTCATGGGATTTTAAATCACAAATGTTGGAAAAAATAAAATGTACTTGGACAGAATTATGATGAATACAGTGTGTCGTTGGCTTTGTTCTATGTACTACCTGACATGTTCACCTATAAACTTGAATGCAGAATCGCCAGAGGCATGGTTAAAAATAGGTTATGTCAAGGTTCTTCTATATCTCCCTTAGGGTACTGAGTTGGCTAGCTACATCATAATACAGCCTCCTTGTATATTTCCCCTAGGAAGGCTACCAGTAAAATAATAAATAATGCCTTACATCATGCACTTGATTTCTGAACATGTGTTTGGATATTCCATACCAGATTTGAGCAATAACTTTATTATCTAAATGAATATGGCTATTAATGTATTACTATGATGAATTTATTCTCTTAAGAGACAAAACAGGCTTATTTATATTGTATTGAACCAGCTTTCCTTCTCTTTCATTGTTTTTTCTTTAAAACAAGTGACGGTTTTTCACATTACTTATTAGCTTCATTATTATCGGCAACAAGCACAATATGTCTCTCTTGAATGTATGCTATTATATATTTTTAAATGGAAATCAGAAATACTTCCCTTGCCCCCAAAAAAGGAAAGACAAAAAGCTCAGTACTTAGCGTTCACATTGCAAAGTATGCGAATACTGTTCTAATATTTAATAGCTGAGAAATTGAATGCTAATGATTGTATGACTTCAAAGAACAATTTTTATTTTATAGTGCAGACATTTTTATTTTAAAACAAAATTTTGGAGTCAAATTGATAGTAATATTTTGTTTAAAAATCTTTATCTCTGGCCATTATTGTCACTTTAGATAATCAGCTGAAAAATATT
>CM053625.1:111216516-111229016 GCA_028646595.1 Phalanger gymnotis | reverse complement strand
ACTCTTAATTCTCCCAGTCAAATATTGTGACACATAGGCAAGTCTATACAGGTAACACCAAGGCCCTACTTTTGTTTATTTGATATTGGATCTTGTTCTATGATTTCAACTGTGTAGATTTTCCTCTACTCTGAAGCTCATAAATCACTGAACAAAGCCTTTTTAAGCACTTACTATGTGCTGGGCAGCATTGGGGATGCAAAGACCAAAAATGGACCAGTTCTTGTCCTCAAGGAGCTCGCATTCTATTAGCAAGAGAACAACTCATCACTAATTTATAATCTTAGATAATAATATAATCTTGTCTGGGTGCACCGAGAGATTAAGTAACTTGCCTATGTCTTGTTGGCTCAAAGACCATACCTCTACCTGCTACCCACAATGCTTCTTTTATTTGATAGGTGATTTATAAAATAATATATTTGATTTTTTAAAATTTTTTTTTCATGTCTAGAATGTACTTTCTCTTACTTTCCACCTAGTAAAATCCCTAGATCCCTTTAAAACATAACTGTAGCACAGGTACAGTCTCCTGCATGCTCTCATGCCTTTCCTGATCCATACTCTTCCTCCTTTCCTCCTCTCTGTTCCCAGTGTGCTCTCTCTCTTTCTCCCTCTCTCTCTCTCTCTCTGTCTCTCTGTCTGTCTGTCTGTCTCTCTCTCTCTCTCTTTCTCTCTCTCTCTTTCTCTCTCTCTCTCTCCCTCTCTCCCTCTCTCTCTCTCTCTCTCTCTCTCCTTCCTTTTTGTACTCCTTCCTCCATTTTCCTTCTCATTTCATTATCTCTATACATATTGTATCTCCCATGAAGAACACAAGCTCCTTGAGGACAGGCATGTTTTATTTTTGTCTTTGTATTCCAAGTGTGTAGCATTAATTTATACACTTAGCAGATGCTTAATTGATGTCCGATGACTTGAATTGTTGACTAACCACATAGAACTAAGCTGATAATTAAACCACTTTTGAAAAATCTGTGCTTTAATGTTGGGAAACCTTTTTTTTTCCTGAAAACAGTTCCAGCCTTCAAATTGATTAGAGACTAAAAATAAATGTAATAGAACTAGATTTTAGCTAAATCCAGTAGAGAAAATATTCTGTAGAGCAAAATGAACTCTGAAATTGTTTGGAAAAATAGTTGCCCACTGATTGATCTGTTGTTTCATGCTAAAAAGTGACTGAAAGAAAGAATGAATGCCATTTTAGTAGTAGGTGTTGTGATATCCAACTTGTTGATTCTGTTTGTATTCTACCATATGAGCTTTTAACGATGTAAAAACAGTGAAATTCAGAAAGGGAAATATTAAAAGTTAAATATTAAGAAAGTGCCTTGATACTAGTGTAAAGTTTGTAGAATGGCTTCAACAGTGGAATATATGAAAGATAATTCATTTGGGACATAGTTTTAATAAGGTAAAGCATGAATTGACACCACAACGATTTAAAATTACATGAGTATGATGATTTTATAAGTGGCTACTAGACAAGTAAAGGGCCAAATTTTTGTTATATATTTTTCGTTGTTAAGAAAAGAATTTATTTTCATCAAGAGAGGTTACTTTCCAGAAAACCGGTATGTGTGTGATTGACTTTGTGGCAAACAACAGTGTGTTCTAATTCACTTGCCTTTGTATACATTTTGTGGCATATAAGATTTATTTTAAGTAAATGCTATTACTACAGAATAGTAGCTTATTTTATGGTTAAGGTATGATAGTCACTTAAATACTTACTGATTTATGAAAGACATGAAATTTTACCATTCCTGCTAGGTTATGTGAAGTCTTAAGTTGAATATTAAACTACTGGTTTGCAATTTGCATATATAATTGCTTTAACATACTTATGCTAAGTAATTATTTTTTTAAGGATAGGGACTTGATGGGGACCTGTGATTTCATTAGTATAGACAACTCCAAGAGGAGGAAATTGCTTCCACCTGCAACTTATAGTGTGGTTAAAGGACATGCCCAGAGTCATACAGCCAATATGTATAAAAGGCAGGCTATGAACCCAGGTTTTCTTGACTCTGTGGCTAATTTTCCTATATAGCCTCCCAGTTTTTATAACTCAAGGTAAATTCACCCAATGAGTGATAGCGTGATCTAATAGAAAGAACACTAGACTGGAATGTAACTGAAATCATATTCTAGTCTCAGCTCTGATTCTAATACATTAGGTGACCCAGAGCAAATCACTTAACATCTCTAGGCTTCAGTCACCTCATCTGTAAAATAATAGGGGTGAACCTTATTATTTCTCATGTCCTAACATCTCTAAAATTTTCCTGAAGGACTCTTAATTTATTAGTCCCTACATATTAGTCCTTATATATTCCCTACTTCAACTTACTAAGAAATATTGATTGAAAAAAGATATAATGAAAATTAATCCTGTCCAGCTCCATCTGTGACTTTTTCTAGATTGTCTGTGTTCTCATAGAATGCTATAATTTATCATCAAACACACTGTCGTTGTTTAATAATTCCAGAATCATAAATTCAAAGTATAATTAGAAGATGTAGTAAATATGTTTTTGCCTAATAATCTTCATTATAAAAATCAGTTCAGGAAGAAATATTTAAATAAATGAATGAAAATACCTTTAAGTGACTGCCAATATGTATTTTTTAAAAATGGGAGAAATTAAGCAAGGTACGTGCTATACTATACCCTTAAAAGGTCAGCAGACAGGATCTCTGCCAAACCCCAGAAAAGTAAAGAAAAGCCTTCATCAAAAATTTCCTGTCTCTAGTTTCTGGTAGGAAAAAAAATAAAGGCATAATACTTCTATAGTGACTACACAGGAAGGAAAGCAAGCCCTTAACAGATACTCAGAACACTGGAGGTTTTAAACATGAATTAAATTGGACAGAGAAGGAAGAGAGAAGGAAACTAACACTTTTCAGCATCCAATATTTTATGTATTTTTCATTGGCTGAAAATTTCATTACATGACTATAATTAATCTTAAAATTCCTTAAAGTCATGGATTTTGGTGGCATGCAACATTTGTGAAATAAATTCCAATGGCCACACTGTGTGCAAATGCATATTATAGATATTAATAAAAATCTACTGAAATAAATGAAAGAATGGGAAAAGATTTCTTAGACAAAACTACTATCTGTAATTTGAACTACCTTTGGCCTAAGAGAACCCAGAAATTATGAACCTTTGACATACAGATTTATAAGCAGGGATCACATATTAAAACTGTTTATGCCCCATAATATTTAGCACAGATGTTGGGCACAAGATGGATACTCTATTTCTTTAAGTGAGAGGAGCTACAAATTTCTCAATCTCATTATCTATACATTGTCTCTTCACCAGCATCTCTGTATTATCTGACTAAAATCTTAATAAGCATTCTGTCATACACTTCTATTATGACTGTCTTATGAGAATCTTTTTCTAATTTTCATGAGCAACCTAATTGCAGATTTAAAGCAGTTACATCCTACTGGACCATAGAAAGGTAGAGACTCCAGAAGCAGCAACAAGAATGCTAATCCCCAGGGGAGAACATAAAATCAAGTTAAGTCAACAAAGAGTTCCCTATGCCAAAGAAATCACAGGTCTAGGCCCTATCTCCAAACCCCCTTTTCTCATCTTGCATTGTCTATAATACTATCCATAATAATTGTATAATTTATAGCCTACAGTTTAGTAGAAACACATACAATTAGTGTGGAGTGTGTCTGATACAAGAATAACAGTTTTGAGTCCCTAGTCACCTTGAGTAAAACTACTCATGATTCCTGAGTTCTAAGGTTTGGTTATGACCATTTCAGGAATCATCACAGGGATGGCTAAAAAAGAAAAGACAGCTTTTCATCTTCTCTAATACCCTCTCTTTGTAATATCATCAACTCCCATGGGCTCAGTTATCTTTTGTGTGAAGATGACTACTATATCTACATATATAGCTCCAATATCTCTCCTGAGCCCCAGACATGCATCATCAGCTGCCTTTGGATAGCTTTAGGCAGATATGCCATAGGCATTTCAAACTCAGTATATCCTACACAGAACTCAAACCCCATCTCCCCCGAAATTGTCCTTCCTCTAAATTTCTCTCTTTCTATTAAGGGCCCTACCTTCCAGTAGCTTCCCTAGGTTCACAACCTTGAAGTAATTCTTATCTTCTTTCCTTTCTCTATCTCCATTTCGAGGCAGGTGTCAAATCTTGTCTGTTTCTCCTTTACAACATCTCTTAACATTCATTCCCTCCTTTCCTATCAAATAGATCCCACTCTAGTTCAGACCCCTTCGCCTCCCAAATAGACTATTGCAATAGACTCCTAGTTGGACTTCTGGTTTTAATCTCTATCTCCAATCAAGCCTCTACACAGCTGTCAAATTAACATTTCAAAGTATGAGTCACACATTGTCATTCTCCTGCTCAAGCATCTTCAATTGTCTCTCATTGCTTCTAGGATAAAATGCAAACATCTCAATAAGGTTATTAAAACCTTTTTATAGTCTGCTACAGATAGTCTTTCCAGGCTACATTATTTCCTCTCATGCACTTTTTTTTTAGCCTAACCATCTTATTTTCTGTTACTCCAAACCAGTATTCCATTTCATACTTCCATGATTTTACAAAGACTGAAATATGCCTTTCACTTCTACCTCATGGAATCCCTGGTTTCTTTTAAAGTTTAGCTCATGCACTATCTCCTACAGAAAATCTTTCCTGATGCCTTGAATTTTTAGTTGTCCAATTTTCTCTGTTGTCCAATTTTCTTTGTTCTGGTGTTCCTCCCCCACCTTTCCATAGACTATAAGCTCTTGAGGTGTCTAGAATTATTTTTTGGTTTGTCTTTGTATCTAGCTTGTTGCTTTGCACACAGTACACATTTAATATTTAATTGAATTGTATTAGATATAAAAATATGTCAGTGATATGTAATTTGCTGCCAAATACACTGTATCCCAAACTTTATCTACCATATTTTAAAAGCAATCAGTTCAGAAAATAATGGCAAATTATCTGAGCAAACGTAGCTCAATCACAAGTTTAAAAAAATGAACAAGCAAACTTTGAGGTCAACAAAAAAGAGTTAGGCAGCACTATCAAGCTATTTAAATTATGTAAGAAAGTATGACTGAAAAATCAGACTAAATAATATCAAGTTCAGTGTAAAATCTTGAGGAAAAACTACTCAATGAGAAAAATATGCATGGGATATTCTTAAAACCATATAGTCAAAGGTGGCTTAAAAGATTGTAGTGCCTTCTCTTTTTGCATTTTTTTCTTTTCTTCTGTCCATTCTTGGTATTAGTAAATGATTTTTGAAGTAGTATTTTTTTCACTGTTGATCCAGTGAAGCTGAGAAAAGTGTTGAGTATTGGAGGATTCTAGAATCTCCAGAGTCTGTCCAAAGGAACAAGTGAAGGGTTTCCACTTTGACAAAGTATAGCATCTCTCACCACCAGTAGTCCTGGACCCTCATGGTCTGAGTTCAGAGAAATAATCATGCTAGCATATTTCCACATTCCTGCTGATGTCACATAGGGTTAGTGTTATACTTAGAAAATGGTTTGGTTGCAATTTGGTTTCACATGATATAACACAATAAACTCCAAGTGGATTCATCACATAGATGTAAAAGGTTGCATCATCAGCAAATTAGAGAAGAAGGAAAAATATATTTTATATCTATGGATAAGGGAACATTTAATAACCAAACAGGGCATGGAGAAGACCATAAAAGATAAAGTAGACAATTTTCTTTCGATAAAATTGAGAAAGTTGTACACAACCCAAATCAGTACAGCTAAAATTAGAAGGGAAAGTTAACTGGGGGGAAATTTGCGCAAAATTCTTTGATTAAGAACTGACATCTAAGATATTCAAGGAAACGATTCAAATACGTGAGAATGAGAGCCATTCTCCAGTAGATAAATGGTCAAAAGATATGAGCAAGCACTTCTCAAAGGAAGAAATTCAAACAGTCATGGACTATATGAAAAAGTTCTCCAAATCACTAATTAGAGAAACAGAAATTAAAATAATTCCAAAGCTCTGCCTCAAACCTATCAAATTGGTGATGGTTATAAAAACATCAAATAGCAAGTATTTGGATATGGCAAATGAGTAGATCTGTATTGCTTGTCTGTTTTTGTTCGTCAGGGGTCTGCTGGTAAATGTCTAAAAATAACACACTTTAAAGCTTAATCGACATTAATCACATTTTCTTAAATATCTAGACAATAAACAAAAAAGAAATTAAGCTTTGATTTGTAGTTTCCTATTTTTCCATATGGTTTCTGTTAGTTTTGTTGTTGATATGATCAATTATGCTGATAGTTTTCCTAATATTGAACCAGCCCTGCATTCCTGGAATAAATCCTACTTGGTCATAGTGTATTATTCTCATCATAAGTTGTTGTAATCTTTTTGCTAATATTTTATTTAAAACTTTTGCATCCATATTCATTAGGGAAATTGGTCTATAATTTTCTTTCTTTGTTTTGACTCTTCCCAGTTTAAGTATAAGTACCATATTTGTATCATAAAAAGAATTTGGCAAGACTCCGCCTATTTTCCCAAATAGTCTACATAGAATTGGAATTAAGTGTTCTTTAAATGTTTGATAGAATTGACTTGTAAATCCAGCTGGCACTGAAGATTTTTTCCTCGGGAGTTCATTGATGGCTTGTTCAATTTCTTTTTCTGAGATGGGGTTAAGTATTTTACTTCCTCTTCTGTTAATCTGGGCAATTTATACTTTTGTAAATATTCGTCCATTTCACTAAGGTTGTCAAATTTATGGGAATACAATTGGGAAAAATGGTTTCTAATTATTATTTTAATTTCCTCTTCATTGGTGGTGAATTTACCCTTTCAATTTTTGATACTGGTAATGTGGTTTTCTTTACTTTTTTAATCAAATTAACCAAAGGTTTATCTATTTTATTGTTTTTTTTATAAAACAAGCTCTTAGTTTTATTTGTTAGTTCAATAGTTTTCTTAATTTTAATTTTATTAATCTCTCCTTTGATTTTCAGTATTTCTAATTTGGTATTTAATTGGAGATTTTTAATTTGTTCTCTTTTCTAGCTTTTTTAGTTGCATGCCCAATTCATTGATCTCCTTTTTCTCTATTTTATTCATGTAAGCATTCAGAGATATAAAACTTCCCCTAAGAACTGCTTTTGCTGCATCCCATAAGTTCTGGTGTGTTGTAGCTTGCCTATTTTTGGGGTTTAAATGCTCACACTGAAAATTTAATAGCAAAGTCTCCCTAACCAGTTCAAGCTAGTTCCAGCACACCCTTGACAATATTCTGTTTTTCTTTAGATAGGGAAAAGGGAGGACTTAGAGAGGAAGAGAACTAGGGATAAACTTAGAAAACAAACAAAAAAAGAGAAGACAATAAAGAAAAGATAGTGAATCATTTTTTAGTGTACAGAAGAAAACTGAAGGAAGTTAAGAAGAAAACAGATTAAGAAGGACAACTTTTAATTTGTGTTGAGTTATATTTCAATTATATTGAATTATATGTATATATTTTAAAAGTAAGTATTTTTATACATTGTCTTTTTCTGTTCTAGTTTGTATATGGAAATATTGGGTTTGGTATTTGTTAAACTCTAAATTTTTAAATTTTTTTTTAAAGGAAAACTGGTTTGGTAGTCAGGTACATGCATGTTGGGGGCAGGGGAAGGGAGACCAGAGTAAGGAAGGTCCAGTTGGCTAATTTTTTGGTCTACCTTAGTTTAATCTAATCCACCACCCAGCTGATCTTACAATAGTACCTAGATTAAGACATTTGCAGAGAATGAAACTGAGAAATAATTGATTTTGTGAAATTTTGATCCTGACACATACTGACTGTGTGATCCTGGGCAAGTCACTTAACTTTTCAGTCCTCTATATAGCTCTTTAACACTCTTTAAATTGCAGAGGAGTTGCCAACCTGCACTGATTGAAATTTTTCATCTGGAACTTCCTATGCCAAAGAAACTACAGGTATAGCCCCTATCCTAGTCCTTATCCCTCTATAAATATGGTGGCCATGGACTAGTAATGAATATACTCATATTCGTGAATGATGGTTTTAGGCAGTTTTACAGAACCATCCTTTTAAGTATGTTTTAGTACTAGGAAGCCATTTACAGCGTAACCCACTGAATGCATATCAATTGATTGTCTAGCATGCAGTCAACAGGAACTATTTAGCAATCAGAAATACAGCAAACCCTCAAATTGCCAGAAGTTTGAGAGAGCATATTAGCTAAAAAAGAATTGAGAATGTAAAGTTCAAAGAATGCTTGCTTCATCTTTTGAGTTTGAAATATCCACCAGATATCTGCCTAGATGTGGAGGTTAAAAATAAGGTTATATTTGATTCGTGAACTCACCCAACGATTAGAAGCCATAAGTGCTAGAGAGCAGAAATGTGGGTATTAAGGCATGTAGAGGAGGAAAGTAAGCAACAGATGATAGAAGAGCAGCATTAGGGGGAAGAGAAAATAGGAACTTTAACAGGGAGAGTTGAAAGAGGAGGAAATTTTAAAAATATAGGGGGAAATGAGCTAGCTCCCACACTGGGAAATAGAGGAAAGCAAAATACATCACTTTATTCCTTGACCATGACAGTAACGCTACAATCTTATAGATTTCAGTTTTGGAAAACATGATTAAAGACATTATGTAAGCTATGATTTTATCGACTTAAAAATATCTATACTGATATCAGTAATTAATTAAATGAAATTTAAACTAAGTTGGTAGTATAATGGGTAAGAGCTCTGGACTTGAAGTCAAGAAGAGCTGAGTTTAAATTCTGCCTCAGACATTTAGCTACTTTCATCCTCAGTCTCCTCTTCTTTAAAATGGAGATAATAATAGTACTTACTTGACTTCATGCAGTACCGAACCTAACATCAGGCAGATTTAAGTTCAAGTCTGGTCTCAGATACTTACTTAGATGATGCTAGATAAGTCACTTAACCTTTGTCTCTCTCAGTTTCCTCATTTGTGAAATGGGGTTAATAATAGCATTTACCTCCCAAGATTCTTTTGAGGATAAAAATAACACAATATTTGTAAACTGCTTTACAAACCTTAAAGTACTATACAAATGTTGGGTATTATTATTGTTGTTAGTCTCTTCTTAACTCTTTACAATCTGGCTTCTTATTATGTCACTGAAACTACCCTCCAAAGTTACCATTGGTCTTTCTCCATCCTCATCCTCCTTGACATTTCTGCAGCTTTTGGCACTTGATCAACCTCTCCTTGACTCTTGGCTTTGGGGACATCATTCTCTTCTGGTTGTCCTCTTACATATCTGACTATTCCTTCTCAGTTTCCTTTTCTGGATCCTCATCAAGATCATGACCTCTCCTTCTAGGTTCCATCCTGGGCCCTCTTCTCTTCTCCCTCTGTACTACTTTACCTGATGATCTCAGTAGCTCCCATGTATATTAGTATCTCTGTTGATGATTCTCAAATCTACCTTTCCAGTCCCAATCTCTGCTGACCTTGCTGATTTTGCATCTCCAACTGCCTTCAGACATCTCAGATATCTTAAACTCTGTCCAAAACAGAACTCATTATCTTCCCCACTAAATCCTGCCCTCCCCTTCATTTTTATTGTAGAGGGCAGTACCATCCTCTCAGTCCCTTAGGCTCATATTCTAGGAGTTGTCTTCAGTTGGTCACTCTCACCCCTCATATCCAAACTGTTGCAAAAGCCTATTGATTTCACCCCCGAAACATCTCTTGTATATGACCCCTTCTCTCTTCTGATACTGCCACCACTCTGGTTCAGGCCTTTATCACCTCATGCCTGGACTATTGCAATAGCCTGCTGATAGGTCGTCCTTCTTCAAGTCTCTCCCCACTCCAGTCTGTCCTATATTCAGCCAACAATGTGATTTTCCTACAGCACAAGTCTGACCACTTCACTCTCCTACTCTATAAACTCCAGTAGCTTCCTGTTGCCTTGAAGATCAAATACAAAATGCTATTTGACACTCAAAGTCCTTCATAACCTAGCCCCCTCCTACCTTTCCAGTGACCTTATGTTTTACTCCCTGACATGTATTTTTTGATCTACTGACACTGGCTTCCTTGCTGTTGCAAAAAGAAGACATTCCATCTCAGGTCTAGGTATTTTCTCCAGCTGTTCCCCATGCCTGGAGTATTCTCCCTCATCCTCCCAAACTACTGACCTCCCTTTCTTCCTTTAAGTCCCAAATAAAATCTCACCCTCTACAGGAAGCCTTTCCCAACCCCTTTTAATTCTAGTGCCTCCCCTCTGTTAGTCATTTATTTATCCTGTGTATAATTTGCTCTGTCTCTATTTGTTTGCATGTTGTCTCCTCCATTAGATTGTGAGTTCTTTGAAGGCAGGGATTATCTTTTGTCTCTTTTTGTATTCATGGTTCTTAGGACAGTTCCTGGCACATAGGAGGCACTTAATACATGTTAATTGATAGTTGTGAAGATACAGTGAGGTAATATAGTGCTTTGCAATCCTTAAAGTGCTATATAAATACTATTGTTAGCTATTACAAAAACAACTTTCTGAAGAAAGGATCTCTGAAGATCAGGAAGAGGCAAAGAATTAATTGGCAGTAGTTCTGTTTTTAAAATAATAGCTGAAATGATAACAAGTCATTATCTATGGTTGAGGAAAAGAGTGGTTAAGTTGTTGAATAACATGGAACAGTGAAATCATTGATCCATTTTCATGAGGTGAAAAATAATATAGAAAACTAGTAAAAGCAATTAGGAAAAGCTGGTAGAAAAAGAGAGAGCCTCTGACATCATTGGATTTGAGAATGTTTCCTTATTTGTAAAAAGTAATATATTAAGGAGAAGTGTATGTTTCCTGTGGAACAAAGAATACTGTAAACTTCATGTGGTTTTCTGAATGTCATGCTAATGTAATAACGTAATAGAGTTTAAATGAAGGAAAGCCTAGACATCGACCCTTGGTATTTTTTTTAAAATTTTATTCAGTAGCCTTTAAATGTTCCAAATTGAGAAATCAGATGCCCCAATTTAGAGTGAAACAAAATAAGCTTGTGCAGATTCAAAAGACAAACCAGTCAAAAATCCATAGACTTGTATGTAAAATTAGATTTGTGGGTCAGCATGAATCAAGAAAATTTAATTTCAGTAAAATCACACTCACGCAAAATAACAAGTTTTAACATCATTTGTAAGTAATGTTTTGATTTTCTGGCTTTTTGAGATTAAAGATTTTCAAAATTTCTTTTATGTAACTATAGAACATATTTGGAAAGTTTTTTCAGAGGAAGATTATTTCCTGATAGTAACTAACAAGTCTTTTAAAAACCTATTTCAATTATCTCTATCTTCTTTTTCATAATATATTTTTCTTTTAATGCAATTAAAAACTGGATATCAAGCAAAAAGACCACTCTAATATGCAGAAAGTGATACCCTTATAGAGATATTTTGAATGACTTCCAGATGCTATGGGCAGTATAATTCTGAATCAGATTGACCCAAGAGTGAGCCACAAGAATTTCCTGGGAAGGTACTCTAAAATAAACAGACATATGAACCAATGAAACTGAAGTTCTAAATGTTTCTACATCATATTCTCTTTATTTGCCATGTATATTACAATAAGCATTACATAAAGAAATAATTATTTTTTTACAGAATTGTATAAAGATGAAATAGCTTCAAAGAATAATGGAACTAGAAGGACATTCTGAAAGGACAACAAGCTATACAGTCAATAGAACAAATGTTTTTTGACTCTACAAGTCAGTTCAGAGAATGGCACCAGTCTCCTTGCTCAAAAGTTAGAACTGGAAACTGAAGGAGCTTAGGTTCTCTTGTGACAGAATGCTGCCAACATTACCTGACAGTGGCGCCTTCTGCCAACTCTTTCTGCACATTTTTGTGCCCCTAAGTAGTGTTGTGTAGGCACTTTAAAAGCCTGTTCCTCATCTGAGACATCATGAGCAGGAATGACATCCTTGTTCCAGTTGCTAATGATGCATGAGCCAAAAGTCAGATCATGTCTGTAAAATCCATGAGCTGTAAGGATGGACAAGTTTCTCTTTTGACTCCAATGGCATATATATTGACAAAGAAGAGAGGTAAAGAGGTAGACAGGACTTGAATGTGCTAGGTCCAAGGTTCAGCCTCTCTGGTGAACCATCAGGGATTCCCTTTCTTTAACTACTAGATCCTAATGCCAGAGGCTGACCTCTCTGGTAATGGAGACCTGGTGGTATCCTTTGCATTATATCCCTCTTCTTCCAGGGGCTCTGGTACAATGTAAAGAGCACTGACTATGGAGTCAGAGTTCCTACATTCAAATCAGCCCTGTGATACTACTTGTGTGTCTTTGGGCAAGTCACAACCTCCCCAGATCTCCTTTTCCTTAACTGTAAATTGAGGGTATTGAACTTAGATGGCCTCTGAGATCTCTTCTAGTGCTAGATCTATGATATTCTGATCTCTCCCTTCAGGTGAGCCATCTTGCCTAAGCTC
>CM053625.1:111179098-111216016 GCA_028646595.1 Phalanger gymnotis | reverse complement strand
TGGAGTCAGAGTTCCTACATTCAAATCAGCCCTGTGATACTACTTGTGTGTCTTTGGGCAAGTCACAACCTCCCCAGATCTCCTTTTCCTTAACTGTAAATTGAGGGTATTGAACTTAGATGGCCTCTGAGATCTCTTCTAGTGCTAGATCTATGATATTCTGATCTCTCCCTTCAGGTGAGCCATCTTGCCTAAGCTCTGTTATTTGTGAGAACTATGTCTTAATAAAAACCCACTGGTTTACGTATTACAACTCATCTGTCTGGGACAGAAATTGGTTAGGTCTTCTAAAAAGAAATGGATGATAATAGATGTTGCTTTTTGCTTCCTTATTTATTCCCTGCCCCACCCCCTTTCCAAGAGGGAAAACACAGAATGAGTTTATACCCAGATCCCAAATAGGTTGGAAAATTCATCTCCCATTTCTAGAGATCATTAAGCGACATTGTTTCTGTTGGGTATTAATATTTCTTGAGAGTGCAAGTGACATCCTAGTGGTGAAGGGCCCTTTCATCCAGTAGGAACAAACATGTCAAACTAGGAACTGGAAGGCTTCAAGAATAGCCAATGCATCGTGGGAGAAGTATTTGTAAGTTCATGTATTCCTTGATAAGTTTCATTTAGTGTTGAGATGTTGAGTGCAAGGTAATTAGGGAGGTGCTTAACCTGGCAGGAATCAACACTAATATACCACCTTTGAGTCAGGTTTGGAGCCAGAGTATTTTGATCATCTATTATTAAACATTCTGGGAACACTGAGGTCTGACTAGAAGATTTAGTGGAGTCAGCATTCTTGCTTTTCTAGTGCATACTTATAATGGCATCAATAATGATGTTACAGGCTTTCCTTAAAAATCACAGAATTTTAGAGTTGAGAGGGACCCCAGTCCACCTTGTACCTCCCAAAAGAATCTCCACTAAAATACATCAGGCAAGTGTTCATCCAGCTTCTTTGAAGGCCTCCAATATGAAGGAACCCACTACCTCCCAAGGCATCCCTTACTGTTTATGGGCAGCTCTAAATGTAAGAAAAATTTTTTTGACATCAAGTTTATATTTTCCTCTTTTCATAAGTCTACCCATGGCTCTCGGCTCTTTTCCTTCTTTACCTTTCTCATTTTCCTATTCTAATGGCTGCAGTTTCTTGTTTTTTAAAGACTGGTCTGATGATGGACCAGATGAGTGCCCATAGACCTCAAAGGAATATTTGGGAAATACCCTAGGTAGGGCAAGACTTCTCTCCAGTCAGCCATCCCTATCCTCTCTGAATTTCTCCAAACTTCAATAGATGTCACCCAATTTCAGTAGGTAGAAGAACAATTCTGTCATGACAGGAGCAGGATATCTCTATGCTCACTTGAGTACAGGAGAGAAGAGAGCAAAGGTCAAAGCTAATTTTGGTTTCCAGGTCTAGGAATAGGGTAGATCAAGGATGTGGAAGAGGTTTAATTGCCACCTCACCTCTGGTGACTCTCTATTTCTTCTGAATTTCATGATTATCCAATCTAGAGCCTCTTGGTATATAAGAATCTCTTTATCCTTCCCCAGGTTTCTTTTTCTTTATTTTTTTATGGTAGGTATTCCATCTTCTCTTTTCAGACCTGGTTAGAGCCATGTAATTATTGCTTTTGTCATTGTTATTGGTAGAGTGCTTTACCAAGGAAAAGGAAGACACTAAGTGGGGCATGGCCTGAAACCTCTCCTTCCAGGAACAGAAACTCCCCGTACCAGGATGGTAAATAGACAGTTGCTAAGTTTTTGCTAAGATTTTTTTCCAGATACAATGCTTGAGAAATGTGTCTTCATATAAGATACAGAGGAGTGTTTTAAAAGATTTTATGATTCAGAGTTAAATTATTTTGCAGATGTTTGTGCCTGTATTGTTTTATGAAACATGTATGAGGCTGCTGCTTAGTTATATGTTTACTGGTGATTTAGTAGTTAAGTCAGTTTAGAAGTCATTTGTTTTCTAAAAGTCCATTCCTTTGACTCTGAGATACTGGTGCTAGGCTATATACACAAATAAGAGCAAAAACAGAAAGATAAGTTCCACATACATCAAAATAATCATAGTGGCACTTTTTGTAATAATGAAGTACTGGAAACAGGGTAATGTCCATTGATTAGGAAATGGATAAACCAGATACAAAAATGCAATTGACTATTATTGCTGTGGCATGAGAAATAGACGATTTCCAGTTTAAAAAAAAATTTTAAAGCACATGGTTTTTTTTTTTAGTTGCAAATTCTCTTCTTCTCCTTCCTCCTCCCTCCCCCACACCAGGAGAAGTCAAGAAAAATCAAACCTAATGCAAACATGTATAGTTATGCAAAACAAATTTCCAGGTAAGCCATGAATATGATCACTTCAAAGAGGTATAGGAAGATTTTAAAGAAACCGATGCACAGGGAAGTAAACAAAGCTAGGAGAATAATATACAAGATTACTAAAACCATATGAATGTTAAGAAAAGCAGTAATTGAAAAATTAAGCCAAATGTGTCATAATCATAATGACTAAATATGGCCCCAGAAAAGAGGTGGAAAACTGCATCTGGCACCCTTCTTTGAGTGTGGGATTATGGGTGTGGAACATTGTACTGTCAGACTCGGCTAAGTTGCTTAGTTTTGCTGAATTGCTTCCCCCCAAACTCTTTTTTATTCTTTGTTACAAGGAAGGTGGGAGGGGTATATTCAGAAACAAAGTTAATGTAAAAACAGAAGATAGAGATAAAATTTTAATTTTTTTTGAAAATAGTAATAATAAAGAAGATTGTGTTCCGTTCTCAGGAAGATGCTACGTGCAAAAGGCCTCGGAGAAAAAGAAATTGGCACTTTAATTTTTATGAAACTTGCATTGAAAGAAAGAGTTCACCTAATTCACTTTCTTGTCTGGCTAGCACAAGGAGATTAATTGTGAAAGATTATGTAGATCGTTTAAATAAGTATATGAGAAGAATTTTCCTTTTCATATGGGAAATCAATGCGTATCTAAAGTCATTTTGCTTTCTAAACTTTTAAGAATGAGAAGGGTATTTAAATTCTCATTTGCTTTTATAGGTATGATTTTATGTAATAAAATTTTCTAGGTTGAAAATTATAATGTAATGGAAATTGGGCCTTGATATTCTAATTTGATCTATTTTTGTTCTGAATTTGAATTTATAGCAATGACATAATTAGAGGAACTCTGATAGGAGAGAATCCCACTATGGAAAAGTGATACACAATGAATTTGTTATTTTTCTGTGTAAATTCACCATAGGTTATTGAACTAGAGAAACTGCGGACTCCTGATGAATAATTTGAATAATTACTTTCATATTCCAACTGAGCTTTGAAAAAATTTGAAAATAAAAAGACACTATACTTGATTTTAGGAGAAGACTTGTTTTATTTCAATAAATTAAAATACTAGAATGTGGAAAGGGGGACTAGAATGCATGGAGCTAAGAGAAGAGTGAACTTTGTCAGAATGGTGACACATACCCTCTTCTTTATTTATCAGCAGCTTAATGTGCCTTGTAAGCTAAGGATAGTAATTTCAGATATTCTTTGTAATAAGCCACTTTTTTGCCTAAGACCATCTCCTGTGGAAAACTGATTTAACTTACCCATCTCCAAACTGGTTTTCAGAAGGCTTTACATTCTACTGCCATTATGCTTTGTTATGAGACTGGTGTTTGAATCTTGCTGATAGTTAAATATATGACAGTATCCAAGTCCTCACTAGGTGATGAAAAGAATACCAGCTCTGGAGTCAAAAGATGTAGATTCAAATCCTACTTATGATGTTGATTACTTGTATGAATGTGGACAGGTCACTTCACCTCACCCCCCCCCAGTTTCTTCTGCAAAATGAGGCTACTAGACCACATGGTCTCTAAGGTCTCTTACGGCTCTCAAGCTATGATCCCATCAACTATAAAATTATGACAAATGCACCAATTTTTCCTACCATACAGGGTTGTCATGAAAATCTTGTGAAATAACGTGTGAAGCACTGTGTATGCCTTGATTAATGTCGGCTATTATTGTTGTTATTTTATTACAAAGGACCACTGTAATTTTTATTGTGTTAGCATGGTTAAGGTTTGCTTTAAATCCTTTTTCTACTACTATTTTTACTTGAGATTGATATTAATTTGTCTCATATTAAAGTGTAAGAGTCTGATCTGGGTTATAGTAATGATGTGAAATGTCATATATAGACAAGAAGTAAAGCTGGAAATGACTTATCAACAGTTTAATAGGTATTAAACCCATTGTGCACTTGCCAATATTAATGGAAAGAAGCTAATTAGCCAGCTACATAATATTTATGCAGCTAGTTTGATGTTTTGCAATGACTATAAATGCCAGAACTTACTGTGTAGGATGGGATCCAATGGGACTGTAGTGGTTCTTAATATGTGCTTATGATCCTGTTTTGAGCCTGGTTTTATATATTTCCTTGAACAGCACTGTTTTAATAGTCTCAATAAATTAGAAGACCAAATTGGTTCTAAAAGTTATTATTGACATGATAGGCATGCTGAAAAATTAGGAGCTTGCCAATGAGGGCAGAATACCAGCAAGCTGCCTGCTAGAGTGTTTATGAGTAGCATAATGAAGCTATAAGAATGGTTCTGAGTACTACAGCTGAATAATGAGTCAGTCTCAGGTGGATATATACAAGGAATGGGAAAAATTTGAGAAGTAGATGTGTAAATGGTGGCTAGACTCTTCTAAAACTCCATATTATCAGGGGTGGCCTCTACTTGGTTGACCACAGGCCTAACTGTTTTCCCCTTGAGGTAGTATGAAGAGGCAGCATCATTCCTGGGCTTGGAGTCAGAAGACCTGGTTTTAAATTCTGCCCCATCATCAAACATTTGCTTGACCTCGGGTAGTCTCTTTACCTATATAGGCCTTAGTTTCCTCCTGTACAAAATGAAGGGGTTTGACTAGATAGCTTCTAAGGCCCTTTCCAGCTCTAATTCTTTAATCTCATGGTAAGACATTGCATGAATTTATAGCTTTGGGGAACAGGATCAAAGCAGGATTAAACGTCCTAGTGTGTGGCTTGTACAGGAGATCCTACTAGTACCTCCAAGACTATCTATCCTTGGGGGAAGAACTGTCAAGTTGACGGTGGCATTCCCTTCATCCTTTCAAGGTTTTTGAAGTACAACTTCCCATGAATTGATTCTTTTGTGAGCTATGGCTTTGCCTGGTCTGGCCTCTGTGATTGAAGGCCTTGAACATTTATTTTTTTGCCTACAAGGTTGCATTGCAGATCACCTCAAATCAAGGCAAGCATTTTAAATCTTCCATTGTTCAGAACTATTTCTCTATAGATGTCTGGTTTTCATGAAAACCTCCTACTCCCTGAGGAAACAGAGTAGAAATTCATTTATGTTCTGGTTCTTTCCCTTTTGGGGGGTAAAATAAAAAGGACTTACTTCCACAAGCAATGGAGATAGTTCCTTAATGAAATAAATGAGATCTGGCCTCTTTGTCCTTTTTTTCTGCAGATTTTTTATTTTAAGTCTATGGTAATGTGTCCTTATACTTAATAAATTTGAAACTGGTTTAAAAACATATTGGAACCTGTAAAACTTGTTCAAGAATTCAGAGTTGTGAAAGCTTCTAACATAGGGAATAGTTTGATATTTGCAGAAAATCAATCTGCTTTTATTTGCTCCTTCCTTATAGGATCATGGTCACACACAAGTGTCTCCGTATCGCCAGGATCATTCCTTAATCATGAGGTCTATTGTCCATATGACGGATGCTGCTCGCTCTGGAATTATGCCTGCTGCCCAGCTCACAACCATTAACCAATCTCAGCTCAGTGCCCAGCTAGGATTAAATTTAGGGGGTGCCACTATGCCTCACACATCTCCTTCACCTCCTGCAAGCAAATCAGCAACTCCTTCCCCATCAAGCTCTATCAATGAAGAGGATGCAGATGAGTCAAACAGAGTAAGTTCAGCATTATCGTCTTGGTTACCGGCTTTCATTTAACTGCAGATGGTGTTCAATCTATGTCACTAATCATCTGTACATGGTCTTGATAGAAAATGTGAGAGTATTCCATGATCACCTTTGTGAATTCCATTCTTAATGCTACCCTGTGGAATTATATGTTGTTTGTTGTAAAGAGGTTAACACCTATAAGGAACCAATGGACTTAGACAGTTATATAAATTTACAGTCGCTATTTTTTTTTAATTTCGGAGGAAAAACATCCCTGAACTGGGAATCAGGAAACCCAGATTTTTCCCTTGGTGCTGGCATTGTCTAGGTATGAGACTTTGATGTTGCTGGGTCTTATTTTTCCCAAATATGAAAGACTTGTTCTAGATAATTATTTAAGGGCAGATGGGTGGCACAATGGAAAGAGTGCCAGACTTGAAGTCAGAGACTCATCTTTATGAGTTCAAATCTAGCCTTAGACACTTACTATCAGTGTGACCCTGGGCAAGTCACTTAATTTTGTTTGCCTTAGTTTCCTCAACTGTAAAATGAACTGGAAAAGAAAAAGCAAACCACTCCATTATCTTTACAAATGGGGTCACAAAGAGTTGGACACAATGGAAAAACAACAGATTTAACATTTAAAGTTCCTTTTAGTTCTAGGAATATCTGAATCCATTTTTTTTTACCAATGTAAGCATTTGAAAGACTAAACAATGTGTTTGAAAGTGGTGTGTTCTTTTTTTTTGGCTATTTATCAATTAGTAAATAGCACTTTTGTAGCTTCATGCTTACTTTGTGAATATCACTTACACAAAGTGTCCCTAAAGCCTTAATGAAGTTTAGTTTAGTCTTAAGCTATTAAAGCTTAACATTGTGGTTAGACTTTGGGACATCTTGCATTTGTTCTGTAGCCCTATATAGACATAAGTATCATTTTCCTTTTATAAATTGATACCTTATGGGGTTTTTTTACACCACCTACATTTCTCAACCTAACTCTCTTCCCTTCTAACTCCTATCACTCAAGCCTGATGGCTTAAAATGACAACAAAACAACAATAAGAAATTTAAAGGAAGAAAAGAAGTTAAGCAAAATCAATCAACACATAACCAAATCTAACATTAGCTAGAGTGCTTCACAGCCACAGTCAAACACTCTTTACTAGGGAGCAAGCTTGTTGAATGACAGACTGACTGATTAAATGAGTAAAAAAAACCACTTATTAGGTACTTGTTGTATACCAAGAACTGTGTTAAATTGTGGCGACCGAAACACAAAAGCAGAAACAACCCCAGCCCTCAAGGAGTGCCATTCTCATGGGGGAAAGAGCACATGTAAGAAATGCTGGGGGGTTTTTGTTTTGAAAAGTCTTAGAGATGGTGAGTAGGACCTTAAAGGAGTAGATGGATATGCTTTTTCCAGTAGCAATGGTAGTGTTAATTTGAATCCAGTTCCAGAATTGAAAATCAGAATGTATGTTTTGGGGATGGATAGAGGGTGGGTAGCACAGCGTACATATAGTGGACAGCAGAGCAGCTTGAGAGAAGATTTCTGGGGCATGAGGTAAAGCACGGCTGGAGCCACATAGATATGGTGAACTACATGTGGCATTCACCAATCAGATCAGAAGGGTTGCAGGTCTGGAGTTCCAGATCTGAAAAGGATAAGTCTTTCAAGGATGTCCTCAGGGTTTATCACACATATAAAATGCCAAAGATTATTAACATTTACTTGTTTAATTTTTAAACAATCAAATATTATTATCACATCTGGACCATGTTTCTAATAGCTTGGATTGGGAGACTCCCTTTTTAGGGGGGCGATGTTGATTAGATTATTGGTAACCCTGATCTTAGACACTGTATCAAATTTACTCCTAGAAAAAAATAGATTCTTCTCTCAAAGAGAATCTGGGTTTTAT
The DNA here is from genome assembly GCA_028646595.1 of Phalanger gymnotis. Taxonomy (NCBI): domain Eukaryota; kingdom Metazoa; phylum Chordata; class Mammalia; order Diprotodontia; family Phalangeridae; genus Phalanger; species Phalanger gymnotis. Next base: position 111,208,130 of record CM053625.1, on the reverse strand, counting down.
ACCTAGTTTCACCTCAGGTTTATCCTTTGCAGGTTCAAATTCATTACCTTGAATTGAAGACTATCTCCTCATTTTTGAGAAGCTTGTTCCCTGTAAGGATACTAGAGGACAACATGAAGAGAAAGAAAGACCTTCAGAAATTTATTCATTTCTGTCTATAAGCAAAAAGAATAAAGTTATTGTAAGGGAACACACACAGCACGGGAGCTGCTTTTATAAAATGAGGATGCCATTGTAGTTAGTAGCTCAACTCATATAAAGATTGGGCTTATCTGGGAATAATTTCATGATGAGTGCATGTATCTTTAGCTGGTTTCTTATCACAGTGTTGGAGCTCTCAAAAAAAGTTAATGCTGCTTTGTCTTTTTAGGAATTTTAGTAATTGGGAAATATTCCAGATGATTTTCATTCAGAAGAAAATGGTTCTCTGGGAAGATCTGAAATGTAGTGAACTGAATGGCTGGTGGTGGAGATCTAAGACAGGATCTTTAATCTCTGATCTAATACTGACCTCAGCTAGAGTTAATTTTTATTTTACCAAAATTTGGCTTTTTACAAAGTTTCTGTCAGGCTTTTACAGATTTTCAGTGCAGCTAATGGAATCAGTAGGGGAGGAAGCATAGTTTAGTAGATAAAACACAGGTGATAAAAAGCTGCCCCCCATGTTCTGACAGGAACATTATGTGAATAAATGAAATGAAATCATATGCAAAAGGCTTTGAGGTGTGTGGAGTATGTGGATTTGGCAAGGGATGTTATATTAATTTAAGGTGTTTGTAATGCTTTAATAAGTGCCTTTGAAAGTTTAAAAGCTTCACACTGTGGGAAAGAGGATGAGTAGAGAAATGAACTGTTATTGAAAATTTTGAGAGTAGAATTCATATTCTAGGGCTCACTTATCACATAATAAGTATCTTTCATGTTTTTAAAAAATTTAAGTATCAATTATTACTTTTTGCAGGTTTTAAATTTTATAGAGTATCAATTCTTTTTTTTGCTATACTTATAGTAGTTTTGACATTTTCACATTACTTGCTACATTCTTAAAAAGTTAACATTTTTCTAGAAATAAAAGATAACCTTTACCTCTTTGTGAAAGTTTTAGTCATTGCAGCTAATATCCGCTTAGATTTAGAGAGGCCCATTGGCAAAGTAACATTATCATAAAACCAACCTCAACAATCACATTTCTAAATTGTCCATACACACCAATAATGAGTTGTTTAAAATATTGAAAGATAATCAGTATTTTAAAGATCCTTAAACTTTTGCTGCTAAACCTAACATTAGCAAAACAGACTATGGATTCATATGTAGTGTAGTGTATGCACAATATCATATAGGACATTGGTACATTTTATTATGATGACTCTTGAGGATATGCATTACTAAGTTTGAATTTCATTTAAAAGTGTTACATGACACTTTTAGATAGTAGTTTAGCAGTTTTAGGTAAACATATTTTCCCTTTCGTTCATGGTGGCTCATCTGTTGATGATTTAACAGAACCTTAAAAGGACAATTGTAGGCCTAAATCCTGCTGCAATCCATGTGGATATATTTTAAGCAATAATTTTTTTTAATGCTTTGTAGGCCATTGGAGAGAAAAGAGCTGCTCCAGATTCTGGCAAGAAGCCCAAAACTCCAAAGAAAAAGAAAAAGAAAGATCCCAATGAGCCACAGAAACCAGTGTCAGCATATGCCCTATTCTTCAGAGACACACAAGCTGCAATTAAAGGTCAAAACCCCAATGCAACCTTTGGAGAGGTCTCAAAAATAGTAGCATCGATGTGGGACAGCCTGGGTGAAGAACAAAAGCAGGTAATGAAGGCTATCTCGTGGAAATGAATTAAAGCTACCAATACGAGTCTATGTTGACATCGTACTTTATGTCTATATATGATAGTATACAAAGCCCTCCCCTCTAACAGCACTGAAGGGCAAATGGTATACTTAACAGAGTTGCTATCTTTCCAAGTAAATAACTTATGAAAAATAGTTGTTTCTTATAATAGCCTTTGTATGTAAGGGGGAAAATCATCCTACTGTTCTCTGAGCATTATAGATTTTTTTTTTCTGTTAGCTTCAAGGATGAATGTTCAGAACTCAGTGTAAGAGTGGAAGAGATCTTCAGTGGCCCACATGCATCAACTTTTGATAATAACCTTTTCTTTTTAAATAATGTGGGTTTTTTTCTTTGTTGAAAGTTACACTAGGAAAAGCTTAGCTATATCATGCTTGCCTTTTCATTGATCATCTTTCTGAACCTTTGTACTGCCCTGTTTGGTTTCCAAACTTTGAAGCTAACTCTGCATGTCTCATTATAGTAGCCAGGCATTTGAAATTGTATTCCAAGTTCATTTTAGAGCTCCACTGTATGATAGGCTTTCAGAGATTAACTGTGCTGGTAGGAAATACTTCCTTAGGGGTTTATTCTCCCCTTCATGAGCATGTTCCTCCTATGCACAAACAGAGGAATGAATGAAGTCTTTAGATGTCTGTCCTCCCCTTACTACATGCATGGAACTCCAATTACCATTATTAGGAGTTAATGCTTACATATTGACTGAAGAATAGATCCCTATTGGAGATAAAATGGAATCATTGTTTCTGAAATTAAGAGTGGAAAACTCTTGATTTCATCTTAAAAAAAAAACTATGAATGTAATTGCAAAACTTGATTGGTTAGGATAGTGAAGACTATTGGAGGATTTTACCAGTTAGCCAAAATAAAAAGTAATTTCCATAGATTGTTGGTTCTGGTTCCTAGAATTATAAATAAATCCCAAAGGATTTCAAGGTACTGTATTTAACTTAAACAATTTGGCTGGGAGTGCAATGATATTTTTAGCCAAATACAAGGATTCTAGAGTAAACATTAACATTTTGATTTCCTAAAGTGCAGGTACATTGAATATTATGGATTTTTATATGCATAGCTCAATAGTCACACTCATGAAACATCACTTCATTTCCCTCCTGTTTCCTCAGATTCTATTTACAATCTTTTCCAAAGAAAACCAAGATTGAAATTGCCTCATATATTTTTTCATTTTCCTTCATTCATTTCATTCTTTTTTTTTCTATTTGGTTTACAGTCTGATTTGGAATAGGTAAGAGAGTTCTTTGGAAGCAAGTATAAAGAGGAGAAAAATATTGATGAGGAAAAATGGCTACTGAAATTATTGGCAGTGATCTGTGTTTTTATGTGATTTATTGCCTTGGAAAACTAGTGAAGTTGAACTAGAAAAGAAAGCAATATGGACTCTCTCTCTCTCTCTCTCTCTCTCTCCATATATGTATATTTATACGTATGAAATCTAACCCATAGTTAGAAACTTGAAAATCTTTTCTCCTTTTGCAGTAGTGGAGGATATATTCATGTTTAGGTAGGTTGTCTTTTCTAACATATTAAAATCAAAGCCAAAGAGGCTGGCCGTTTATGTGCTTTTTATTGTGACCTAATTTTCTCATTTTTAGTGCAGAATTGAGATGCTAAAGGTGATATTCATTGTCGTGTTTTAATAGGTATATAAAAGAAAAACTGAGGCTGCCAAGAAAGAATACCTAAAGGCACTCGCTGCTTATCGAGCAAGCCTCGTTTCCAAGGTAAGGGTGCTGACTTGAATCAGATATTAGATCAATTTAAGAAGTGATTGTTTTAAGAATTTAGTCATAATATTGAAAGCTGTTCTCTGGTATCGCATGTTTAAATGTAACTCCCCTAAGATTTGATAAAAACAACCACAACAGACTAAAGTTTTAGATATATATATATATACATATGTATGTATAGATATGTATATCTATATATACATACACACAGATAGATAGATATTTAAGATATGGAGTCACAGCTTTACAATAACAGAGCTATAATGCATTGAAATTCCTGAATTAAATTAATCAATCTCATTCTGTCTCAGGCTCTGTGCTAGGCACTAAGGATGCAAAGATAAAAGTAAAGAGAGACTCTGTCCTTGAGGAGCTCATATTTGACATTTATAAGGCCAACTACATGAATAGTACAAGACTGACAATTTTAAACAACTTACTTTGAAATGGAATATTATATATATATACACATATATATATAATTGAATACTTGAATAAGTTGAATAATTGAAAGTTATACTGATGAACACAAATGTGTACATATATGTGCGTATATATATATATATATATACACACCTAGATCTATGCCTACAATACACTTGTACATATTTTATTTATATATGTATGAATATATACTTAGGTTCAAAAAATTGCTTCAGAAAAATGAATACTTGGATATTTTTTCTTTCTGTCAAAAGGAAACAAAATACACTTGCCAAAGCAATGGGAAGACTGAATCCACGTAAGACCCTCATTTTTAACTACAAAGTATCCAAGTACAGACAGGCTCTGTTTCCTGGAAATGGTATCATAAAGCAGATCAACACGAAGTGGATTGTAATTTCCCATAGGGGCAATGTTATTAATTTGGGATTGTGCTCCTGACCAAGGACTTGACACCAAATAAATCATAAATATGACCCACAATATGTCATAAAAGCAAAGATAAAACAATGATAAACTACCATAATAATAGCTCACATTTATATAGCACTTTATGGTTCACAAAGCACTTTTCTCAAAACAAGCTTCTGAGTTTGCTAGGGTAAGAATTATTATCCCCATTTTACAGATGAGGAAACTGATGCTCAGAGATCGGCAACTTGGCTATAGTCTTAATGTTAGTAAATGTCAGAAGTAGGACTTGACCCCAGGTCTTCTGACCCTAACTCAAGTGGTCTTTCTGCTAAATTATGCTGCTTCTATAATCACTATAAAAATGTTGCACAGGGTGCTACAAAATGGTCACAAATATGTTCCTTTGGCATATATAAAAAGATCCAATAATCTATGTGTGTTTGTATATATGTCTTTTTTCTTTATTCTAGCCCTGTGATATCATGTATATAAGTAACTTCCACTGCGGAAACTCTACACAGCTGCAGATTAGCAACTCTGATGTAATTTATAATCTTATCCACTTGCCTAGGATACTGAGAGGTCAAAAGACTTGTCCAGGGTCACATTGCTAATTTATGGTAGATAAGACTTGAACTACAGTTTTACTGAATTCAGGGACAGCCAATCTTCCAACTACTACAACTCTGTTCTCTGTCCCTGCCTCTCTCCCCCTTCTCTCCATCTCTCCCTCTCTTTCCCCTCCTCTCCTCATCTGCTTCTCCCCTTCTCCCTCTCCCTCCCCCTCATTTTTTGTACTTAACCTGTGATTTCTTTGTTATTGGAAATTTTTAATTATCAAATTTCCTCTACCAATGCAAATTGGCAACTGCTCTGAAACTTATAATCTTAGAGAGTTACTTGGGGGCACTGAAAAATTAATTCCTTTGCCCAAGATCACATAACCAATATATGTCAGAGATCAGGTTGAACCCAGGTGCTTCTGATGTCAAGGCCGTCTTTCAGTCTATTGTGTTATAGTGAATCATAAATTTGACCTAAAGGTTAACTATAATATTTATTAAAGATTTAGTCAATAATAATTTGGGTGCTTTGTTGGAAGTTAGAAGAGGTTAGGTTTGTGATTTAGCTGGCTTAGGTCTCTTAAAAAGATTTCTAATTAAGTTTCAACTAGTAGTTTATTTCTTTTGAATAATTTTTCATAGCAAAAGATTCTGAGTCATTCTATTGATCTTAGAAACTGCCTCAAAGTACTATTCTCAGTACAAATTTGTGATTGTGTTTATACCACTGAAAAGCATATTTAAAAAGGTTAATTCCAAATGCACCCCTTCCCTATTTCTGCCTCTTCTGTTTCAAGTGAAATTGTAGCTGCTTGGTATCAGAGCAAATAAAGGCCACACAGCAACGTGATAGATGTTCTTAAGTTTTAACTTTGTCAAGCACTCTCAGAGCACTTCACACTTCATTGGAAAGCAAAAAAAAAAAAAACATTCACTACATCAGTATTGAGGACTTTTAAAAGAAGTTTCAAAACATCCCTGACACAATTGTTAAGAGAGCCATAGACATTCTGACTATGCAAGCCTCATTGCCTTGCTGTGTGTTCAAAAATTAGCAGAAATTGTGGAATGAAAAACTAAAGGTGAGAATTGAGGAATGAAGGGTAAATACACAGACAAAAATAATTGGAGGCATTATATTCAAAACAGAAAAAGGTTGGAGATGTCTATACATAAGGATACAAAATGAACCTCTAAATGTATTAGTCACTGAGTCAAATCATATTAAGAAGGCATTTTGAAACATTGGAAAGATTTCTGACTCTCGGAGTCAAAGGACCTGGGTTCAAATCTTGTCTTGGATGACAAGACTATGTTTGTGACACTGAACAAGTTATTCAAATCCACGACTCCACTTTACTCAAAAATATAAAATGAGAGACCTCTGAAGTCCCTTCTAGTTCTGATCCTATCCTTTTGAATTAGGAGGCATCTAACTACCATTGAGTTAGCTCAACTAATTATACTTTTAAATTGAGTTATTCTAGAATTAGTAGAAGTGATATTGTGTCTCTAATATGAGGAAATGAATTCTACATATGTATGCATAGATATACACATATATGTATATATATATCGATAAAGATATTAAAAGCAACTGAAATAGAAAATGTGAAGGATCTGATACACAAAAACCAACCCATCTCTGACTTAGTAGGTAAGTCTAAGGAAATTACCCAAAAGACATAAAAGTTAAGTGACTTGTCCAGGGTCACACAGCTAGTCAGAGATAGGATTGAACCCAGGTCTTCTAGACTCCAAGCCTAGGATGTTATCCACTATTCTACATAGTATCTGAGTGGATATTATGTATTTATTAAGTACCTATTCTGTGTCTATTGACATTTTAGCGTTCCTATTCGCCTGGATCTCTGCCTTATTCTAGATACTTAAACGTATATGTTGATTTTCCTTTAACTTCACTGACTTCCAACTTCTTCATTATCCTCATCTCCCATAATTAAAATATGGCTTCAGTTATTATAGAGCTTACCATCTAGTATGGATATAAGGCATATATACAAATATGCTATGCTATGTAGTAAATATGTCATAGTTACTGTACTAAATTTATATTTAACATGTAATACCATATTTAATATACTTAATATTTACTATTTTATAAATTTACTCTATAGTAACTATACAGAATAGAATGCAATGAGAATGAAATACAAACACTATCCATGTAAGTTCTGAAGAAGGAAAAAAATCTTATTTGGATTTAGGTTAATTTGATGGTCTGTTATATCTTAAGGAGAGTAAGTGGTTATCAGTGATGATTATATACAAAGTCTTTGATGAATATTCTATACATATACTGGTTAAAAAATAACCAGGAAAACAAGATCATATTGAGGAATAAAACAGGTGTAATTCATATGGATGATTAGTAAATGAATATAAAAAGTAGAATGAATACATTTGGTTGAATGTGAAAGTTAGCTACCTTATAGGAACCATATCAAGTTTGCCCTATTATCCATCCAAACCAATACTGATAGGTTAAAAAAGGCTGAAATTAACAAGATGAAATTTAACAGGGCTAAATATTCTGTATTTGGATGAAAAATCAGTTGTATAATTTAAAAGTGAGGAAATTCTTCATACAGGAGAAAAAACTTAGTTGACCACTGGCTCAATAAGAGCCCACAATGTGATGTGGTCTGATGAACTATCAAATGGGTTACACTTTTTTAAAGCACAATATCTAGATTACAGGATCTAATGGTGTCTTTGTACTGATTAGACCACACTCGATATGTTGTATCCAAGTCTTGGAATCACCATATTTTAAGAATGCAGCAAGAAGAGGGTAGGTAATTAGGATGGTAGTGAGGGTTCTGGAAATCATCACAAAAGGAAAAATTGAATCACCTGTAATATTTAGCCTCAGGAAGAGAAGACTAAGGTGAAAGAATAGTAGTTGCCCAAAAGCACCTGAAGAGATGTAAGGTGGAAGAGGGAGTAGACTTGTTTTTGTAACTCCAAGATATTGTCTCTCTACACAGATCAAATAGTTGCGAGTTTACAAGGAAGCCTATTTTGATTTTACAGTTATCTGTTAAGCACCTATTATGTGTCAAGCACTGGGCTATGCGCTAAGGATGCAGAGACAAAAATGAAGTGATCCTTGTCTTCAAAGAGCCTATGTTGTATTGGAGTTGCTAGAGAGGGATAAAGTGAATGAAGAAAATTAAATACAAATCATATACAAAGCAATCATTCTATATAAGAAAGAATAATTAGAGTTGTCCCTACAAGGGTTTCGATTGTGAAACAATGAGTTGCATATCCCTGGAAATGTTCAAATATAGTCCGTATGATCATTTCTTAAGGGTATTCTGAAAGGGATTTCTATACAATATATGGAGTTGGACCACATCATCTACTCTAAGATTCTATGAATTCTAGGTAGGGGTGTTCATCATCCTATTCGAATACTAGAACAGCTAGCTGCTATCTCCCAGATCATTCTCTATTCTTTTTCAATTTTTTTTTTACAAAAAAATTTTTGGTTATTTTTATGTTAATAAACATCAATAAATGTGAATGTTTTTATATACAGAGAAAACAGAAGAAAGAGTTGCTTATAAACCCTAGAGTTATATCACAAGTAGTTTGCATTTCTTTTCAAAATTATATAATAAATTCTACATGTCAATTTAAAAAAGCCCTGCTTTTATGTATCTCCTTCTAATTCTTCTCCTCTTTTCTTCTGGGGCAGCTAGTTGGCACAGTGGATAGAGTACCAGGCTTAGAGTCAGGAAGGCCTGGGTTGAAATCCAGATACAGACATTTACTACCTCTGTGACCCTGGGCAAGTCACTTAATCTCTGTTTGCCTTAATTTCCTCATCTATAAAATAAGGATAATAATAGCACCTCCCTCCCAAAATTGTGATTAAATGAGATAATATTTGTTAAGTGCTTGCCACATAGTAAGTGCCATATAAAGGCCAGTTATTGTTACGAATATTATTAATCTTTAAGCATTGTACAATGACCCTCTGTTCTTTCTTTCTGTCTTTTCTCTATCTTTCGTTCTTTCTTTTGTGCTTTCTAGCCTATTGTTACTATCACTAATCCCCTTTCCACCCACCAACTTAAAACAAACAAAACCTTGCAACGAATTCGAGCATAATCAATCACAACACTCTTCTGACTGAGATAGACATTTTAGGACATGTTCTGCATGTTGTTACCCACCTGACCTCCAAATTCATCATTATCCTCAATTCCCATGACCACTCCCTTCCTGTACCCCAGCCACATACAAAGATGACTTGGCCTCATTCTTGTTCTGAGTATCACTCACAAGTATTCTGTTTCCATAATCAAGAATTCTGAAATTCTTCTCTCTCAATGTAACCTTCTGTCATTCTGTCCCTCCTTATACCTCCTTCCTCCTTAATCTATGCTTCGTCCTCAAGTTATTGAAGGGTTTCCATGCAATTTGGAAAATATCCACCCCCCATATATATTGTGCTTGCATACAGGAATCCATGTTTTCTCCCCTGATAGAATATAAGTTCTTTGAAGGTAGGACAATTTAATTTTTCTCTCTGTACTCCCAGGGACTAACATAGTATCTGGCATATAGCAGATGATTAATAATAGATAGGGTGATTCAGAATTGACCAACTGAAATAGATAGGGAAATGACAAGTTATATTTTTCCTTAAGTACGAATTATGTAAAGAATAAGAGTAAAAATTGAAACTACTCATCTTAATTAGTGTTTTCCTTGGTAAAAAATGTTATCGTTTTTGGATAGTTATGTGGTATCAGCACAAAGTGAATAGTCAGAAATGCCTTCTTTCTGACTCCCTGAATCTGGAATAAGTTACTCAATTCTTTCTGGATCCTGAGTTTTCCCCTTTGTCTATGTCTAAAGAGATCAACTGGAAAGAATTTTCATGACAACCTATTAATTAATTTCGGGGATGTTTTGATAAAGGGGAAAACTCTAAGGTTTTAAGGCCTTTTAACTTGCAATGTCTAAGAAATCCAATTTTTTTTATTAATATCATGCTAAATATTCTAGTGAACATTTCTGTGCTGTTTGGTGGTGTGTATTGTGTTCAGAATCAAAAAATAGAGATTATTTTCAAGTACCTGTTAATATTCTCTTGAGTGAAAAGTCGGTTAATGTATATAGATATCAGGGTTTGACACTCTTACATTTGTGTTCGTTTTTTAAAATTCTGAAACTTTTAAAATCAATACAGGCTGCTGCAGAATCAGCAGAAGCACAGACGATTCGTTCTGTCCAGCAGACTCTGGCATCGACTAATTTATCTTCCTCCCTTCTCCTGAACACTCCTCTTTCCCAACATGCACCAGTGTCAGCATCTCCTCAGACTCTCCAACAGTCCCTCCCCAGGGCAATTGCCCCCAACCCCCTAACCATGAGACTGCCAATGAATCAGATTGTAGCTTCCGTTACTATTGCAGCCAACATGCCAACAAACATTTCAGCACCATTAATTAGCTCTATGGGAACAACCATGGTCGCCACACCATCATCAACTCAAGTGAGCCCCTCAGTGCAAACCCAGCAGCATCAGATACAGTTGCAGCAGCAGCAGCTGCAACAGATGCAACAGCAACAATTGCATCAGCATCAAATGCATCAGCAAATCCAACAGCAAATGCAACAGCAGCATTTTCAACACCACATGCAACAACATTTGCAACAGCAGCAACACATCCAGCAAATCAGTCAGCAGCAAATGCAGCAGCAGCTGCAGCATATCCAGTTGCAACAAATGCAGCAGCAGCAAATGCAACACATGCAGCACCAGTCTCAGCCTTCTCCTCGGCAACATTCTCCTGTAGCTTCACAGATAACTTCTCCCATTCCTGCCATTGGAAGTCCCCAGCCAGCACCTCAGCAGCACCAGTCACAAATACAGGCCCAGACACAGACTCAAGTATTATCACAGGTCAGTATTTTCTGAAGATAAATATTGCAAAATTGATTTGCATTTATTTGGGAGGATGAGATGTAAGGGTAAACCATATTTGGCTGAAACTGTAAATTGTTGATGGTGGTTATGCAGGTGTGCATAACAGATCAATGGTCCTCTGAAGTGTCTATCAGATAGGCAATAAAGAACTACAATGTAGCTGTGTATCATCTTTTAGCTGACTATAAATCATTTGGTTTGAAAAGAAAAGCTGTGCTCTTTCATGTGATGCCTTTTTAATTTATTCAAGCTTTACCTACAATATGTGAATCCAATGGTCTAATAAATATGGGACATTATGATGACTGTAGACTGGCCTTTCAGAGTTATATTATATAGCCCTTATTTCTTGAAGAATGACTGAATGCACTTCAAGGCAGTTTGAACTCATGAAGCCCTTAAAAGCACAGTTGTAACTACCTGTAAAATGAAGACTCAATTTCATACAAACATTTGTATGACGTGAATAGTTGATGGCATTTTTTGTCATGGAGAAAAATAATGTAAATCACAGACTTTTGCCAAAGCTATTATTTTTGTTCTTAAAACTCTTCAGAAAAGCAAATGCGAGTGATTAAATGTTCACTTCTATCCATGATTTCCTCAAATCAAACCGCAGCATACGTTGTAACAAAATATATATTACCACTGTTATCCCATTATGTCCATTCTAATTAGAAAAAAATGTGAATATTATATTCCGTGTTTGAGTGAAAAGTTTCAAAAAAATAAAAACACTGTATTTTTAAAAAGGAAATGCACTTAAATGAAAACAGTTATTACAAAAGTTAAGATTTTAAAAATGCAAGAGTTTTTTTTATTATGCTGTCATACCAGTAGAATATTTAAAAGAAGCTCTACATCTGAATAATCAATGTAAATAATTTCTTTAAATGTTGTAAGTTTTCCTATCATGTGCTGTAAAATTTTCATAAAGGAGGCTTTAATGTAAACACTGGTAACACAAACCATTCGTTGCTACGTTGCTTATTGTGTCTTTATGCTATTTTATACTTTTTTATGAGTTGATAGCAGCAATTAAGTTGTTTGTATTTTGCTTAACAAAAAAATGCTTTTATCTTGCTATAGAATAAACACATTTCAGTAAAAAAAAGTGCGGATTGCGTTTTGATGAAAGAATCTATTTACTTTTCTAATAAAAAATAGATGTCACTTTTCATTTGGGGTCTTTAAAATACGCATGTGTAAAGGTACCACACTAAGTTCTGTTGGAACCCAAGTAAACTTTTCTATGTTAAGTAGGAAATGTTAAAATTAGCCTAGAATTCTAATTGCCTCACCAAGAACTTGTATTTCATTTTATTTTTTTAAAGCATAAGATGCAGTAAAAGATTTTAAAAGACAGAAGTCATATTTAGTTCATAGGATTGGTACCTGCTGGCATTTCTGGTATTCCTTGCTTTAATGTGGTTGGTGACTGCTTATTCTGGAATATAAATACTTTTTTTTCTGCACCTCCCATCTTAGCCCCCCTTTCCCCTTCCCCTCTGGAGAAGCTCTGCTATGAGAGCAGCATGGCCACTATCCCCAGTTGTCTTGCATGATTAATTACAGCATCTGTCCTGTCAGAAGCTATAATGAAGAGGTCTTGATAAAAATTGCAAATTACCACTGGCAACAGTCTTAAACTGCTTATGATAAAATGAAAATTAAAAACAGCAAGTGTCAAGCCTGACCAGCATCCTAATCTGGAAAGAATGAATGTGAGAGGTGGTGTCCGTCTACTATGTGTAAGAAAGACATACACAAATAATGGAGTATGGCTTCCTGAAAGTTGCTGTTGTGGCTCAAAGAATATTTACTGTATGTTATGGGTTATTAATAATGAATTCAGCTTTCAATATTTCATAATCCTCTGGTAGTCCCATATTATGTACAAATATTGAACAGCAAGAGATTCTAATTATAAATTTATAGATTTCTTGCAGTAGAAAAATGTATGTCTAAATTGAAGCTTTTCATAAGATGTATTACTTGACAGGTATTAGTGTTGAAACAGTCTAAGGATGATACCTAATAACATCTATAGGGGAGTGATTATTTCACCAAAGTGAGATCTTGCAATAGATATCTCACAGGCAGAAATGATTATAAAATATTTCTGTGGATTAAAACCAACATCACATAACAATGAGAAGCATTTTATATTCTATTTTGAAACCTTTAGACAAATGTCTTCAAAATTAATTGCTAAACTACATGTGACAGTAATTGTGTATTGTTCTGTAATTGTCATATTGAAAGCCCATGAAGTATCTCTTGGAAAAATTGTCACTAGTGATAAGAGTTAATTGCAAGTGAAGTCTGTTTTCAACAGTTTGCAGTTATAAGCAGGTGTTATTACATCCATTAAATGATTCTATAAATCTTGGGTTTTATCACATTTGATTAAGTGCTGCTAAACTACTGATAACCAATTCCAAGAAAAATAGTTTAATCACTCCAGAATACATACACACGTACACACACACATACACACATGCGCACATACACACATACGTTATTAATCACAAGACAGAACTGTACATTTAAAATGTCAAAGACTTAAGTCATGTAAAAATAATCCTCAACCTTGTTACCAAAGTATATTTCACAAGATCCTCCAAAGCATATTGTGAAACAGCTTGTATTTCAATTTACACGTGTGACTGTTCCTATTCCTACGGCTTAAGTAACTTGGTACATTTTTTTTGTTACAGGTTAGAAATAACTAGAAATAAATTCGATGATGAAAAATGGACGTGAGAAAGACATAGTGTCTGATTAGTGTGACATTGAAATTCTGTACCTCTTAAGTGGTGCTTTCTCTCCTGACATTAATAAGTCCCCCCTCTCCGCCCTCCCCCCCTCCATGGAAGATATTTTATTACTCAGGCTAACTATGTTCTACTCTTACATTAACCTATGCTGCCATGTGATGAAAGAACATAAGGAGTTTTCATTTTTTAGCTGACATGGGGTCATTAGTTCCTAAGTGAAAGAACAAAAGCTTAAATGCCTTTATGCAGTATAATTTCAACGATCTATTACTACCTAACTATTGAAGTTTGATGGTTTCCTAGACAGATGGATTCCTATCTCAGGTTTAACTAGGAGTCTTCTGTGGCCTCATTCAGTGGGATGTCGACATCTGAATGGCTTCTTTTCCATTTCTCACTTCATGGAGTATTTTTCATCACTGGACTTCATTCTAACCTTTCCCTTCCCCCCCCCTTTGTTTGGCTTTTGTTTTGCAACAGCTGTTATTATCGTTTTTTGGTCAGCTGTGATTGCTGGAGGCAAAATAGGACCAGATGGTGTTTTGCTATGCATGAATGGAGAGTTAGAAGAGTTTGGATTGAATAGGCCAAGTTTGAATGGTGTCTATGCACCACCTGCCCGCGTTAGCAGCAGTATACACATCATAGTAGCATGATCTGTCTCAGACCTACTAGAATTGGATGGGAAAGGAGAGGGATGGGTTGGATTTTCTCCATATTTATTGATCTTCCATGCACTAACAGCATAATGAGGTGTACAGTCAATTTGAGTTAATTGGATATGACACAGCATGTACATGTAATCCATCACTCTAGTCTCCGGGTACACTTTATGGGTTTTGCTGCCACAGAAACACACACACTCAGTAATAGCAAACATTAATGGGCTAAGTAGGCAGAAGTTAAATAGTATAATTGTCTAGATGGTAGCCTTAGAAATAGGTAATGGAAGTTGCTGAAGAGAATATATTTAAAAATATTGTTTACACCAACAAATAACATGAAATTAAGGGTAGCTATCTGTATTCTGTCAGTTTTAATATGAATGAAATACCCTGGTGTTTGTTCAGGCAGGACAATATGGTGTAGAGATCCTTGGACTCCAATGGTCTGCTTTAAAGTTCTAGTGTTTCCACTTAATAGTTGGATGACCCTGGACAAGTAATTTCATTTCCCTGAGCCTCCGTTTTCTCATCTATAAAATGGGGAAAATACAACCCACTTCACAGAATTGTTGTGAGGAAAGCACTTCGTAATCCTAAAATGTGAACAATTCATTTTATTCATTAACATTAGTGGCATCATTTAACATTTTGTATTTCAATATGAATTTGTGATCTTTTGAATAACATACCAATACAATGTGTCCCAAAAGTCTAGGGTAGTTGTAGGGAAGTAAAGTCTAAAACTGCTCTAAGACTTTTGGGACACTGTATACATGATCGATAATGTTAATAATAGCTGACATTTATGTAGTGCCTTAAGATTTGCAAAGCGCTTTAAGTACATTATCTTATTTAATCCTCAGAAACAATGGTCTTTTGAAGTGGTTACCAAGCATATTATTACCCAGATTTTACAGATGAGAAAACTGAGTCCCAGAAAAGCTATGTGATTCTCTCATAGTCACTTGCTTGTTTGTAAGCATCAGAGGTGAGAGCTGAACCTAGGGCTATCCTGATTCTGCATTCTGAGCCCTTCCTACTGTCCCATGCCAAGATACAAATGACGTAGAAAGATCATCCACCCACTGCAGCTTTTGTTCATGTCTTTCCTTAACATCCCATGTAGCGGTTGTACTCCATGTGCCAGCGGCTTTCCTTTAGATCTTCCTGGCCATGTTCTTGACCACTGCATTAATTGCCGCGACACTTGGACCAGAGATTAGGCTACACAGGTTTTACCTTTTTATCTCTAGATTTTCCAGCCTGAGGACCTCCTGTCCTGATCATGGATTGACTTACCTGCCTGACTCAGGCACGTTCCAACCACATTTCACTTCACTGTCTACTCCCAAGCAAACTTTGTGCTGACATGCTGTGTGTACCTTATGACCTTCTCTCCTATACCCCACCCTCCTCTAGTTCCAGAACCATGGTCAAGTCAACTCCACCATTGTTCCTAAAAGAGATGTGTCAAATAGTTCTCCACCATGGGAATCTATGCCCCTACTCACCATCTCTCTAACTTTTGGGAGCAAAGTGCCCCCTCCCCAGCTACCACTCTGCTCTGTGTGTTGTTTTTCTCTCTTAAAATGTAAGGGCAAGGGCTGTCTTTGCTTCTACATTTGTATCCTCAGCACTTGGAACAGCCCTTGCATCACAATAAGTGCTTAATAAATGCTTATTCCTTTGTTTATTCTTGACATCGCGTAGATACCAGTGAAGCACACAGACTGTTCCTTAGTTATCTTTCATTTTTGCTACATGGCTACTCCATCCCCTATTCTAGACATAAATCTCCCTGGTGATATTTTACTTCCTTTCAACTGCACAATTCTTCATTGGCAATATACATAGAAATATGCTAGAAAAAATACATTTAGATGAGCATCATTTGCCAAATCTAGGCACATCTGTTTGTTGTTATTACCTTATTCAAGAGAATTTTCCAAACAATATTCTTTTCATTCCCTCCCCAAGTAAACATGTCAAAACTCTACATTTGAGCAACAGTTGCATAAAAAGAAGGCTTGTCCTTGTGTTCTAAGGTTCATTCAACTCAGATAAACCATTTTATACAAGTATATGACTGTGCCAGAGAGGAAAAAAATGAAACTTAGCAGTTAAGGAACAGTGGAGTTACTCACACACTCTTCCTTTTTCTTCCTTCCTTCCTTCCTTCCTTCCTTCCTTCCTTCCTTCCTTCCTTCCTTCCTTCCTTCCTTCTTTCCTTCCTTCTTTCCTTCCTTCTTTCTCTCTCTCTCTCTCTCTCTCTCTCTCCCCTTTCTTCTGTCCAAATTATTTTAGGAGCCAAGCATAATTGCTTAACAGAAACAAAACAGAAAGGAAGGAATGAAAGAAGGGAGCAAAGGAGAACAGAAGGATATTTGAAAATACTTCTCAGCATTTTAAAAATTTAAGTATATCACCAAAGATATCTCCTGTATGCTCTTCATTTAGTTGTTCAAGTGCCCAAGAAAAGACAAATATGGTTCATAACATATTAAATGTATTTTTAGGGGTAGAAGGCATAGACTATCCTCACATTGGTATAAAGTGTGAAATTATTTCATGTACCTTAGCTGTAAAAGGAAAGTCATTTTCATCACCAGTATGTGTCTAACTAGTCTTTGAACTCATGTGATTAAATAATATGTAACATAGACCACCCTGGCCCCCTCTGCTTGAAGCAGGTTAAATTTCATTCCTCCCCCAGGGTTCTTCAGTTATAGGGGAGTAGGTAGGACCCTGTTTCCTTAGTTCCATTTAACCACTGACAGTCATATTCGCTTTTACACAGAAATATTTACTTTAAAAAGTAAAATCACAAATATACAAATTTACTCCCCCAAATGAGAGAGGCATAATCCCCCTCCTCCCTTCCACACCTCAGTCTCTGAGGAGGAAAAAGGATTAGGTTCATAGGTTAGCTTGGTACCCATAGAGCTCAGTCCCAGTTCCCAGTCTTAAACCTACCCTGAGACCCAAGTTCCAGGCCTCCAGCTTCTTAGGGCTTCCATTCTGGGCTAGCTGCTCCACCCCAATCCTGGGTCCAAAGTCATCTTTGCTTGAACTTGCAGTCCCTTGGGATTCACCTCCAGCACAAGAAAAAAAAAACATTCCCAGTCCCATTTCTCAGACTCTTGGAAACAGAGAAGGAGAGCAGGAAAAGGAAAGTCCTTCCCCTCTCACTGGTTCAGTCATGGCATCCATGCTGCAGGTTCAATTGGGATCTTCATCCTCTGGATACAGCAGGCAAGAATTGTCTAAAAGAGGGCAGCAGCTTCAGCAAGCAGAAAATGATAGCATTTCTAATGTCTTGTATATTCATGTTTGGAGGGCAAGATGGAAAAGCATTTGGGTAAACTAATCATTTGGGGTCTTTGTGTGACATCAGGTAAGTCACTCAAAACGCTGTCCCTGTTAGCTGGAAAACAAAGTGATCCTCATTGAGTAAGTTGCTATTAAGGTCCAGTTTTTATTTTTATTATCATATATTCTTTACTTGCTTTTTCAGGTATTTTCTGCTTCAGGCATCCTAAGTGGCCAGAAAAGATTTACTTGACAATGGGGAATACACTTGTTGAGTGTCCGGATGTTCCAATGAGCAAGAATATGGCTGTTTTCTAATCTTTCCTTCGTGGCTAATTTGCAAATTTCCCTACAATATCTTAAGCCAGGGGCCCTGAACCCTTTTCTTCCCTTCCCCTCACTGACCATTCTTAATCCTGCTATTCCTTTAATTGAGTTTGAGTAGTTAGTCCCAAGAGACAAATAATAGCATCTAAGGAAATTATAGCAATTCTGACCACTCATGTACTTTTAACATTCCAAATAAATGCAGTTCTTTAGCTATTGAGACAATTCCTGATGGCCTAGTAGAACTAGCAAATTAAACATTTCTAGTTTTTTAATAATTTAACTAGTGGTGATTCCCAATTGTGATATTTAATATGTTGTTTTGAAGAGAGGCAATGTTGTATTAGGAATCAGGGTTCTGATCCCAACTCTGTGACTTAATGTGGTGATCATGGGTAAGTCCCTTCCCTCTGGATTTCAGTTTTCTCATCTCTAAAATTGAGGGTAGGAGTGGGGAAGAAATTAGATGAGATAATCTCTAAGGTCTTTTCCAGCTCTAACATTTCATGATTCCATAGGATAAATTTTGGCAGCTGTAGTTTTTTTTAAACAAAGAGAAATATTTCCATAGGAAAATTTAATATCCTGTTTGCATGAAGAAAATGAAAACTGTTCGGACTGTGTTTTTTGGAGATAGAGAGTTTTCGTGAAAATGGTATGTTTTCACATATCTTGGAGCATTGAAATCTTGATTGGCAAGGGAACCATGCAGTGCCTCAGGGAAATTATTCATGATTGAAATTTGTTAAAGAAAATGACAGTGTTATTTTGTTCTGGTTAATCGATAGAGAGGTGAGGTGCCATGGCTCACTTACCCTGCTGTATATTGCCAACCAATCAAATCAGAAATACTTTTTGAAAACATTAGCACAAATTGGATTTCTTTGATTAAGTTTAATTCTTGGGAATATTTTCTACTGTTTATTCATGGGTCATATCTGAAGTTTGTTTATTGCTATAGAACAGCTTACTTGTCTCCTGTAGACAAAGTACATGCTTTATTTAATTCTTCTCCTGAGGTCACAACTCTCTTTTGGAAAACAACAGAGGGTTGTGTAGTTATCAGAGGAGGTTTTAGTTCTTGACCCACAAATGTGTTCAGAGACCAAAGCTGTCTTTTTTTTTCTACGTTCTTTCTTTCTTTTCTTCTTCCTTTCACTTGCTTTTCATTTTCATTGTTTGTACTTTATACTTAGCAAGGGGCCTCTGTAGAGGGAAAGACACACTTTGGTATTCTGGAGGAGCAGTCTGGTACTCTATAACACCTCAATAGCTATTCACTAAGAGAAATTTGGGAAGCACTACTCTGTCAACCTCAAGCGCTTAATCATCTCTGAACATACTGGGGATGTGGGGCAGAATGCCGCAGGACAAATTAAGCACGTTTAATAGCAAACAAAAGCTCTGTTAGGGTTTGGGGACTCAGAGGCGAAGATTCTTGCAATAAGCAAGAGCAGAACAAGTTACTAAGCTCAAATTCAATGGAGCAGGGCCATAGCTCTTGAAGGGGTAAGTCATTTAATTGATGTGAGTTTGTGGGGAGACATCACTAATAGCCACAGAACTGCACAGCCCTTAAGACCTAATAAGCTATGTTTTGTAAGTCTGTATTCTTACAGTAACCAAGGGTTTTATGTTTGATACAGATGGTGTTTATATAGAGTATACGAGCTCCGTGTGAGAAATAGTCATAAAACAGACTGAGGTTTGGTATAATTATTCGCAATTACTATTGTATAATTGGATGCTGCAACTATTATATAAAAAATATTGTAGAAGTAGACCATGTTCATACTTCAACAATAGTTATTAACAATAAGCGACATATGTTGTAAAATTTGCAACATATTCTATAGTGTTTCCAAACTAACAAGATTTGGCTAATTTGCAAATATGGGAGAGCGCTTTCTAATCTTTCTTGCTTTGGGAGGAGAATCCCTGGCCCTCACTTCCTTCAGATAGCATAACTTCTAGGCCCCCAGTAATATTCCATGAGCCAGCTCCCTAAAGCCACCCAATTAACAGATGGATTTGGATAACAAATACCTTCGCAGTAAAAGCAGGGCAGCTCTGAGGAAAGGCACATATTTCGCAAGCTTTCTGTAAGCCTGCAAATGAAAACATAGTTGGGCTAAATTGTAGCAATTTAGCCCATTAGCACACTGCTACTATAATGCTTCAGGATGGAATTAATGATTCTGTAGACACCCAGTCATTATATGTATACCTGAACTTCTCCATGCCCTAATAGAAAGGAAGAGAGAGCCAAAACACCTATCACCCACAAGCTGCAAAACACCTCTCCTCCCAAAGCATTAAAGTTTAATGTGAGTTCATTTCCTCTTAATTGCATTTGCAAAGTTATCGTGTGCATGCAGGAATGACAGCTTTTTCTTCTTGCAGGATAATACAGACACCTTCTCTAGCATATTTGAAAGAAAACTCCTTTAGTTAACATCTCCCAGTATCGTACATGTATACTCAGTGTGGAAAATGCTACCGCTCTCCCATTAGTCATTTAACCTCCCCACAGGTAGCAGCCCTGGCAGAAGCATCATTGTTGAGTATTAAGAACAGCTATATTCATATTGATAGTGAGAATCTCTGCCACTGTAGTATCCAGGTGTCTTCTAAAGCATGTTGTGTTTGCACCAAAGCAGGAGTAAGGCTTAGCACCAGGGATGTTATTTCATGTCTGTGGTCTTTATTTTCTGGGCACCTATCTGACTTCCATTATTCCTAATGGCAGATACACAGGTGCAGTATAGGGAAGTGCTGCTCATGCTGGCCCATCAGTCTGAATTTCCTGTTACTGTAATGAGAGTGCCCTTGGATGTTTATCTGCCAGGTAACAACATCAGTGACATTTTGTGCCTTAGCAGTCAGAGAGAAGGAGAATGAGCTCCCAGAGTGTGAGAGGCCCATATATAATGTTCTGGGGCCTAAATTGGAACTTCTTTTATATATTGCTTCCAAAGGAAAAGCTTCCAAATTTCCTATCTGGCCCTTGAGATATAAGACAGTAAGGTATTGCTTTGATACTCTTCCTTACCTTAGAGAGGGCTCGAATGCTTGGCAGCCACTGTTGGCTTCATCCTTTTATGAATTCTCAACTATCCTGCTGTTTGTTAGAAGGCAACCTGACATTGTATGTGCTAACATTCTCTTCAACATAATGAGGACAGGACTGCATGCTCCTCAGGCCTAGGTTCTGGCTCCTCCTCCAGAAAGATCAACTGGAATGTTGATGGAGTCGTGAGTCGTAGAACAGTAGCATTGTACTGCCAAACTCCAACCTAGCTTGTCTTTTGTCTATGTCAAGAACATCCATATATGTCCATGGATATTCCAAGCTGGACTGGGATACCTCATGGTAAAGTGGAAAGAGCACTGGAGTTAGAGCCAAAAGACCTGAGTTCAAATCCTGTCTCCATTCCCGCATACTTGGTAGTACTTATGTGACTTTGGGTAAGTCACTCTCTGGGCTTCATTTTCCTCGTTTGTAAAGTGAGGCAATTGGGTTTAACTAGAGAATGTCTAAATTCCTTTCCTACTCTAAAGCTATGATCCTATGGCTGCTATTACTGTCTTCTAAATTTATTTGCACATATTCTGTTTTTCCATTTCACTCTTCTCTTGTAAAAAACATGAAAATTGTTGTCGTTCTTCATAATCGTGGATCAACCAGTTAAGTGTCCCTAATGGGAGTGCCAGGGAACTATTTGTAGAAGACTTTTTGAGTGTCAAATCCAACCTTGACATGTCCCACCAGTTGCCCTATCCTAGAAGGCAGATTTTTGCCATCATTGAGACATGAAGATGTACTGTTGAGGAGAGTTGATGTGATTGTCTATCAGCTGTTGGATAGATATGTTGGACAGATATCAGGTGTTGGATAGATAGATATGGCCAAAAGAAAGAAGACAGAGGAAAATGCCTGATAAAATATAAGGGGAGAGAACTGTGTCCCTTTGAACATCTAAGTTGAGTTACCACCAGATATTTGATAGCCCCAAGAGAAGTCACAATGTTCCTTGTACAAGTTGTCCCATGACAGCTGGCTTTCAGCTGCCAGGGCTCCAGGAGTAGTAAATGAAAAGGACAGCCATTACTATTATACTTCTTTCCTTGCACCCTCTCCTCCTCCACTATGTATATACTTTTTGGATAATTCTGAAGTCCAGAAAAATCCTATAGCCAGTAGCTCTTGGATATTTTTCCCTAGTTCATGGTTCTATATGCATTTGGAACTTGCCCTAAAAGTCTGCCTTCTGTTTGTTAGTACAAAGAAAGCTTAGGAAGTAGGACTGCTTGAAGTATAAACCACAATCCACAATGATAATGCAGTCCACCTGAAATGCCCTTTGTGCTTTCTTCTGTGGGTTTAAATCCCATCCATCATTCACGTGCCAATTCAAATCTTATCTGTTCTAGGAAACTTTCTCCAGCTCCTGTTTCTTCAGCCAACAGTGCTTAGTCTTACTGAGAGCTTCAAAAGAACAGTAATTCCATCATTCTTGGTATTCCTTCTACCAAGAGAAATTACAATGGCTTACAATCTTCATGATTTGCTATGGCCAAAAAAATTCCATTGCTTGGTGGCTGACCTTCTTCCTGGTGATATTTTTCTGAATAGACTTAAACTAGTCCTGGGATGATAGACACAGTCTGACTTTGGGTCTGAAGTTCAGGCCTTTCCATCTTGGTAGAATGTTCTAGAGTTTGTGTTCTGCTGACAGAGTCTTCAAGAGACCAGGGTTATGGGATCCAAGATGGTGAAGAAAAGGCAAGGGACTTACCTGAGCTCCCCCCAAAACCCCTCCATAAACCTTTAAATAATACCCCAAAGCAAATTCTAAAGCAGCAGAACCCATAAAAGGATGGAGTAAAGCTGTTTTCCAGCCTAGGATAACTTAGAAGGTTGGCAGAAAAGGTCTGTTGCACAAGGTGAGAGAAGAGTGCAATCCAGTGTAGGCCACAGCAGTGCAGACCAGGCCCCAGTAAACCAAGAGCAGGCCTCAGGGTGACTGAATCAGTGGTGACGGTGGTGGTTTCCAGACCTCTCAGCCCATAGACAGTAAGGGGGTGGCACAACTGATCATAAGGAGATTACAGGGGTCTCTTTGCAGGCACCAGGAGCAGGACTCTGTTGCATTGCCCATACTTGAATCTCCACTGCAGTCCTGGGTCTCTGTCCCTGAGTGAGGAGGAGCATTAGCACACCAGAGCTTGAGGCTGCTTCCAGGGAGCTAGAACACTGGTGATAGTTCCAGGGTGGAAAAGGGTACCTGTGATCACTCACAGACCAGAGCACAGAACAGGAGAGTAATAAACACACCTCTCCCAAAATCAGACCACCTTGGAAGAACAAAAACTTAGAATTCCCCAGAATTACCTCTGAAAACAGCTATACAAAAAACCTGAAGCTTGGGATGGTGTCCCCTCCACTCCAGAAACAGAACTCCACTTTAGCATAGAATTAAAGGAGAACAGGATCATTTCAGAGGAAGACTTTAGTGGATCGATCTGTGTGCAAGACACTTTACCAGATACTATGGGGTTGCATAAAAGTCTAGGACAAAGTTTCTACCTTCGAGGAGTTCATAATTTGATCTTTGCCCTCTCCAAACTCAACCAACAAGCCATTGTTGAAGCACCTACTATGTGCAAGACACTTGCTACATAGTGGTGATACAAACAAAACAAAAAGTTGTTCTTGTCCTCAGGAGCTTTCATGGCCAAAGACCAATCAGACCAGGCTTCTGTCCCTAATGGGGTTACCAAGGAACTAGATGGATGCAAAGTCTACACAGATAAGTAAGTGCCATAAAACTTGAGAAGGGATACAACACTTTACAGCTATGGGGATCAAGAGGAGTTTTCCATCGGAGGTGATATCTGTGTTAAGTTTTGAAGGAAGGTAGAGGTGAGAGGGGCATACATCAAAGGGATTGGGGACAGCAGATGCAAAGACAAGAAGGTGGTACATGGAATATTACTAATGATAGCTGACATTTCTTTAGTAATTTAATGTTTACAGAACATGCATGTTCTCGGGTCCTCATAATAACCCTGTGAGACAGATGCTAATATTATCTCCAAATAATAGTTGAGGGGACTTAGGTATGGAGATGTAACTGACTTGCCGAGGACCATTCCACTAGTAAATAACTGAGGTGAGATTTGAACCTGCGTCTTCCTCACTCCATGCCCTGACCTCTAACCATAAGTGTCCCAAAGTGTTCTGTCCTGGCTCCTTTTATCTCCTTCTATCTTACTTCACTCTGTGATCTCATCAGCTCCCATGGACTTAATTACCATCCCTATATTGGTGGTTCCCAAATCTACCTTTCCTGCCCCAAGCTCTCTGCTGACATCTAGTCCTGCATCCCTAATTGCCTTTCAGATATCTCAAACCAGATGTCTAATAGACATCTTAAACTCAGTTTGTCTAAAATGAAATTCATTGTCTTTCCCCCTAAATTCTCCACTCCCCCAACTTCTTTATTACAGCAGAGGACAAGACCATCCTCTCAGTCTCCTAGGCTTGCAATCTAGATATCACCCTCAACTCCTCAGTATCTCTCACCTCCCCCCCTCTCCATATCCAATCTGTTTCCAAGGCCCATTGATTTCTCCTTTATAGCATCTCTTGAATATAGCCCCTTATGTTTTCTGATACTCAAGCCCTTATCACCTCACACCTGGATTATATGGCAACAGCCTGCTGATGGGAGTCTGCCTCCCTCAAGTCTCTCCCCACTCCAATACATCCACTATTCAGTCACTAAAGTGATTTTCCTAAAGTGCAGGTCTGATGGATGGTGCGGTGGCAGCTTGAGTGACATGGAATTCTTGCATTCTTGTCCACTGTATATTTTCTTTCTAACTTCCTATATTTGTTGAAAGATGGAGAATTGTTGTACTAAGTCTAATTTAAGGGGAATAGGATGACTTTTCTAAGTGGGGCAGGCAGTGGACTAATTGGCCCCATCACCTGGAGTTTTGTGACCTGTGTTGGGAAGAGAGGAGGGTCTGTCTCACCTGGGGAGCTCCCCCTAATCAAAAAAACTCCTTTCGCTCCTTATCATCTCCAGAACCAAATACAAAATATTTGGTTAGAATTCAAAGCCCTTCATAACCTAGTCCCCTTCTACCTTGCCAGTCTTTTTATATATTCTGCCCTACCGGGTACTCTTTGCTCCAGTGCCCTTCTTCTTCTTCTGTTCCTCAAACAAGGCATTCCATCTCCTGACTCCAGACATTTTCATGGGTTGTCTTCCATGCCTGGAATGCTCTCCCTCCTCGTCCCTACCTCCTAGTTTTCCTGGCTTCCTTTAAGTCCTAACTAAAATCCCACCTTCTCTGGGAGCCTTCCCCAAACCCTCTTAATTCTAGTGCTTTCTCTCTCTTATTTCCTATTTATCCCATATATAATATGTTTGTACATATTTGTTTGCTTGCTGTGTCCCCATTAGATTGTGAGTTTCTAGAGGGCAAGGGCTGTCTTTTGCCTTTTTGTATCCCCAGCACTCGCAATGTGCCACAGTGCCTGACACATATTAGGTGCCTAATAAATGTTTATTGACCAACTAACTGTATACTACACCATGACTCTTATCATTTCAAATTAGAGTCTACACTACCAAGATTATAATAAATTTTGTTTTTTGTGGGTGCTAGTTTTGTCTCTCCACATATATTGTAACTAACCTGTCTAAGAGCAGGAATTGTACCATAGTTCCATGCATTTCCTATAGCACCTAGTACAAAGTAGTACACAGTAAATATGTGCAAAAAATTTCTGGATGCTTTGCTCTAAGACATGAGCCCCAAAATATTCACCTTAATTATACTGAAGAACTTCCTGGCAGCAAATGTTGCCAAGTATTAAAACCAAATGATGTAGGAAAATAGTGAGATCTTTTCTGGAGACCTTTCAAAATGAAATGAATGTGGTCCTCTCTAGGATGGTTTGAACTTGGCCTTACTGGAAGCATCATCTTACCTGAAAGTGGATAGAAAGAAGAGATTGAGTGTGCTAGATTTTTTCCCTAAGACTGGACACATATGATTAGGAACTCACCTACAGCATATATCTAATGCAGAAGAGATGTTCCTGTGGGGATAGAGCATCCTTGGGCTAAAGCCAAGATGGCACCTTTAGACCTACACTAATTGAACCTGGGCTCCAAACAAAAATGAACTTTCTATTGGAATCAAATAGATTTTCCTTTGACACCCCTCTAGAAGCAATTAGGACACTCACTCTTAAGTCATAGGATCATCAAGGCTCATAGATCTACAGCTGGAAGGGACCTCAGAGAACTTTTGTCTGACCCTGCTCCCATTTTTTCAGACAAGCAAACTGAATCCAAGAGAGGTTACGTGACTTACCTGTGATCACACAGGCAAGCATCAGAGGCAACATTTGAAGGCTCTGCCTCTAGACCAAGACATCATCAATTATAGATGCCTTGTGCTTCTAAATTCCTGAAGCTTTTCAAGTATAATCAGAAAAGTACCTGAGTATTGACACAAGAAGTTTAAAAACTTTTCATGTTTAATTTTCTACTCCCACTTTTTTTTAGCTTTCATCTGATTAATAGGGAAATTTTGAACCCATTTTTGGCCCAGTTCAAGTAACACCTATATGGGGGAAACTGTGACTAACCCACACCCCCTTAATGATCATTCTCTTGCTGAAATTTTCTCTTTGGAACTTTTCCCTTGAAATTATATTGGGATCCATTGTCAACACACCACAGGTGGTCTGAAGTTCCTAAGAGCAGCAAAAGAGCATTTTATTCTCACATCACAACTGCGGTCAAGCTAACATTCATTCTAAAATAGCTAAGAAAAAAACCATACTTCGTATTAATATGAGAAAAGACTTATCATTATTTGTCCTGGATCTGGCAGTATAGCAGAGTAGATAGAGAACCTGCTTCAGAATCAGAAAAACTGGGGTTGGAGTCCTGCTTCTGACACATATTAACTGGGAAAGTACCAACCTCTCTGAGCTCTAACCAACTCTCTAAGATTCTAAGCTGCAGAGAAGTTGCATTGGTAGAGATAGATTCCTTATAGGACTCCTACACTCATGAAATTATTATTACTGCTACCAAAAATAACCATTATTAGACACCATGTGTGTCTGCGTTTTTGTTCAAATTCCGTGTGGGACAAAAATTGCTTTTTAGGTCTTTGATAGTTCACAGTATCCATCTCCCTACTTAGACTGTAAGTACCTTGTAGGGAGAGGTGGTATCTTTGTATCCTTCATCATTTCACATTTTATCTCCAGCAAGTAGTCAATAACTATTTATTAAGTGAATGAATAAATTAAAATCTCAGCACCATATTCCTTGATCACTGCTCCTTTGAAGCTGTCGGCCTCTGGCAAGAGAGATGCTAGTCAATTGTTGGGGATATGGCCAGCCTGTGGCTCTGACATCTTGGCTGTGTGCAAACCAAAGCTCATCTTGTTTTTGCGCATAAAGAAACGAGAGTCTCTCCCCTCATTGCAAAACTCACTGAAAGAACCAGACGCCCATTGGCCTCCTCTCCTCTGCTTTCCCGTTTAATAAATGATTGAACAGGGGACGGTGCTTAATCTTCCTAAACAATAAACTCCCAAACATTCAACACTGTCAGATGCTTTTCTGGCATTTGAAAATATGCCTGCCACAGAAGAGTCTATTGAATCTGGGCTGTGACTAAGACCCTGCAGACAAAGAGCACTGTCTGCTAAGCAGCTCTCTCTCTCTCCAATCTTGTTCAGTGAAATCACTTGGTAGGCTGTATGAGGCCTTGTCAGTACTCACTCAGGGCAGCCAGCCTGTGTTTACCCCAGAGGGGGTGGAGCAGGAATGAGGCTTCTCCAAATGGGAACACTAATCTGACTGCAGTATACATAGGATGTAGGAGGGCAGGCTTTTCATCTGGGGCCCACAAGCCTTCATCATAAATTAAGTCAAGGAGGTATCAATTTTCACTGCTATACTCTTATGTCCCAACCCTCTTCTCTCCGCTCAGCCTATGAGGGGAGGAGTCTCTGCCCCAAACACGAGACCATTTTGCCTTCGGAAATGAGAGGATAGATTTCTGGTCGAACCACCTTGATGGCTTTAAAAACCAAATACACAACCCAATTCAAATGCCACTTCCTATATGGAGCTTTCCCTAATTCACTCCACCTCTTCCTTTTGCTCTATTAGTCTCTAATATTGTGTGACCCTAAAAGTCTCTTCTTTAAATCTTAATTTCTCTATCTATAAAACAGGCATAACAGTAGTACTTACCTCACAGGGCAGTTGTGAGGTATGAAATGAAAAAACATACATATAATGAAATAACATATATAAAAATCGCTTTGTAAATCTTAAAGCCATATATAAATGTTAGCTATTACTGTCATTTATACTCTTTCTCCCTTTGACCTCACATAACACTTTCATTTTTTTATTTTTCATTTTTTTCATTTTTTCAAAAACACATTTTCATTTTTCAAAAACACATATACTATTGTGCTTTGTTTCTGACCTATATTTGTGACTTATCCTTCTAATCTAGACTATGAACTCCATGGTAGGGACTGAGTATTTGCAAACTCTATGTTTCCTCTAACAAATAGCTCTATGCTTTGAACACAGAAGGAGATTAATAAATGATTGTTGAATTCAATCAACTTAAGACAACCTAGGTAAGGTAAACATTACATTGCTGTTTTGAAAGTGGGTCACAGGGGGCAGAGCCAAGAAGGTGGCTGGGAAGCAGTGACTGGCGTGAGCTCTCCACCCAGTCCCTCCAAAAACCTATAAAAAAAATGGCTCTGAACCAATTCTAGAGCTGCAGAACCCACAAAATGGAAGAGGGAAGCAGGGCTCCAGCCCAGGACAGCCTGGATGGTCTCTGGGTAAGGTCTGTCCCACACAGAGCTCC
>CM053625.1:111160931-111178598 GCA_028646595.1 Phalanger gymnotis | reverse complement strand
TTCAGGGTGCTGGCTTTTTCCCCTGAACTAGGTGAATGATATTTGTGTGCTGAATTAAAGTAAGCTTGCCAACCCCTTAACCTTGCTCTCCTTATTAAGGCATATCAAAAGAACCTGGGCTTTCTGGCTGTCCGGCAGCTTTCTGGGTGCTGGCTGTGGGTGGATCTGGACCCCCCACAGAAGCTGCTAGCCAGATTGTTAAAACAATTGGACAAACCTACTTGCTTCATACTGTTGTGAGGATCAAGTGAGATGATAGATGCAAAATTATTTTGGAAAACCAAAAAAGCCATTTTCAGATGCCTGATATACCTATGGTTACCGGTATAGTGCCAAGTGCACCATGGGTATTGGACTTGTTGGCTACTTGAAACTTGAATCACAAGCATTTCTATTTGACCCCGTCTCATTCCCTAAGATTAGGGACCGATCTAGTATTAGAACAAAAAACTCCTGACCCTTAAAAAGGTTGATAAAGGGGGTTCCAGGGTAGAATATTCCTGAGGGTCTATACAATATTCCTTGGCATATGGTTATTATCTCCTACTGCCAGAATAGCAAGAGACCTCAGGAAGCCATAGGATCCTATTAGCTCTGAAACTGGAAGAGACACCAGGGGCTATATCTCGCTCAATACCTTCATTTTATAAATGAAAAACCAAGAAGGTTAAGTTGTCCATCAGTTACACATTCTCACAGTCAGTCATTATCACTGACAGCAAGTGATAATGACAGTTACTGTCATGCAGTCAGTAAGCATCAGAAGCAAGATTTGAACCCAGGTCCTATAATTCCACTGTACCCCAATGGTCATCTGGTTGCTCTTTCTGCCTGTGAATAGAGCAATGGCTATCGATGTTGTTTCCAAACTAGGAGGGCAGGAATGAGATCTTGTATAACCTGAAATCTAACTTCTTCTTCTCCTCCCCCCCTAATCATTTCTGGACAAATAAATATGTCTCTATAATAAACAGAGGAATAAAGCAGAGCTGGGAATCAAGTGGTTTAAGATCCACATGTGTCTTAACCTTTACTCCAGCTAGGAGTGCATGAGGTCCTACAAGTTGAACTGCATTATAAAGTACATAGATCTGCTTTAAGAAAAGGTCAGTACACATGTTCTGTTACAATCTAATTTCAGTCTATTGCCCTATGCCCCATTGCTCTCCCTGGTGTGAGAGAGACAATAGTGAGGAGTTGGGAGTTTAATTATCTCTTCTATATATAGCTTGCCTGTCCCTTCAGAATATTCATGAGAATAATAGGAGGGGTAAAAAAAGACATTGTTTTTGTCCTCCTGGATCATAGTGTACCATGTCCCTTTTGACCTGAGGCACTTTTGGGTTTCCTTCTCCGTTTAGAATAATGCTGATTTTAACTATAAGTGAGATTTTTTTTCATGGTTCTGAGCTGCATTTTGCCTTCCCTTCTTATTCATCTAATGCCACCACCAAGAATTGGATCCTCAGAAGCATTCTAATACAGTAGCTTGCCAGTTCTTCCACTTAAATGATAAATTGCGTTTAGTTTCAATGACTTAATAATAACATTAATTTCACTTCACACTGTTCTGAAGAACTCCTTTTAAATGAAGGGCACTTGCCACACTTCCAGTGTTCTCCTGGAACAGACACAGCTAATCATAATGTGTAGAATTAAATAAAGGAGTAATTATGAGGGCCTGTGATGAGTTAAAACAGATGTAGTGAGCAGGACTGAGTCAACTCAGCACTCAAAAGGGAAATAATTTATTAAGGCAGCTTCACCATAGACGGTACAAGTGCATGTGGGAGCATTTAATATGCTAGAAGACAGGGAAAAGGCTAAAGTTTCTGTGATGTGGAATTTTCAAAATATTCTAATTATGTTCTTGTCCACATAATACCTATGTATGATTAACCCCCAATCCCCTGTCTCATTTAACCCATTGTATGCACCTCTCTCATGCAGTAGAATCACACATTCGGGAGGGAACTTGGAAGTCATTTAGTTCAAAATCGTCATGTTACAGATTGAAATATTGAGACTTGCCCAAGGTCATAGAGGTTAACGAGTGGCACAGTCAAGATTGGAACCCAGATGCTTTGGTTACACAGTCAGCACTCAAATGTTATTTTATATCCCAGTTATTTGTGTTAATATTTTATCCATGACTAGACTACAAGCTCCATGTGCACAGGGATAAAAGCTTAGGAAAAATTTATATTTTTATATTTATCCAATCAGTGTTTTCATAATGTTTGTTGAGTGGAATTGCATTATTGACATATCTAGAATGAACCCACAGATTGAGAATTGGAAGAGAATCTAGAGAACATCCAATCCTCCATCATTTGTGATTAGCAAACTGAGGCCTACAAAAATTAAGTGATATGCCCAGTTAAGTAAGTGTCAGAGGCAGGGCCTGAATACAGGCCCTCTGACTTCAAATATAGTGCTATTTCCACTGCACCTTGATGGAGGGGACCTGGGAAAGAACCTAGGCTTTTTCCTTCCCCTTTTTTCTGTTTTTCTCCTAACTTCTGTTTTTGTTTTCTTTTTTGTTTTTCTTTGGAGGGGTAAAGGCAAGGCAATTGGTGTTAAGTGACTTGCCCAAGGTCACACAGCTAGTAAGTGTGTCAAATGTCTGAGGCTGGATTTGAACTTAGGTCCTCCTGACTCCAGGCCTGGTGCTCAACTTACTGTGCCACCTAGTTGCCCCTTTCTCCTAACTTCTAATCAAATTGGGTCTTTCAGGAAACAATTTTTTCAAGAACTTTAAGATGGAGTAAGACAAATAAGCTACATTTGCCTTTCTTCCTTTCAAACACAAAAACAAAGACCTCCTATAGTGTGGTATAATAGAAAGAACACACAAAAATTTATATAAGGATAATATTGTGAAAACAACTATAAAAGACTTAAGAATTCTTATCAATGCAGTGAAAAACCATGACTCCCAAGGACCAATGATGAAAAGTGCTACCTTGCTCCTGACAGATAGGTGATCTACCCAGGATGCAGAATGAGACATGTGTTTTTGCATAGGGCAAATATAGAAATTTGTTTTGCTTGACCATGCACCTTTGTTACAAATGTTTTCCTTTCTCCTTTATTTCTCATTGGGGGTGGGGGGAGGTGGGAAGAAGAGAAAATTTATGTGTATTAGTTGAAAAACAATTCAATTATAAAAAAGAATACAAGACTAGACAACAAGTGAGCAGGGCTCTGGCCCCAGGTCTGTTTCTGATTGGCTGTGTAACCTTGTCCAAGTAACTTAAAATCTCTGAATTTTAGCTCCTTCATCTGTCAAATGAGAATGATAATAGTTGTACTGCATAGTCCATGGTATTTTTATGACAATCCATCCATCCATCAGTCAGTTGTAGAGGAAAAGCAAAAAACAATCATTTCAAAACATCTTGATAGACTAACAGTGGAAATTCCCCAGCTCTGCTTAGCAAGATATAACAAACTCTTCAAGAGCAGTGAAGCAGATGGTCCCATCCACTGTTGTAAAAACTATTTGTTGACTTTAGAGAAGAGACACCTGCAGTTTTGTCTAAATGGTTACCTCAACCCTGCTGTCGTAGATCAAACAGACTTCTTTAACAATTGTAGAAGTATTTGATCACCTCCTCTTCTTTCCTGTCCTTGAAGAGGGAATGTTTTCTCATTCTGATAACAAACTCTTCCAGTTGTATGACAAATATTCCCCAGAAACTCCCCCTTTTCCCTTAGCTGATTCTCTCTTTCTTACCCCTCCCTCTCCTGGGAAATGCTTGACTTGTCTACCCTAAGTTGCCTCAGAATGCTGCTTACTAGCTGGGTCAAATCAGCTCTCCCCCACTAACAGAGATATAAGCTTCATGTTCCCCACAGTTAGGTTAGGCACTCCCACCAAGTCAATTCCCTAGCGTGGCAATAAATCCCTTTGCTTTCAGTTTGGCCTCCTGTCTTTGACCCATAATTATTGGCCCCCTGCTGGTTGGCACAGGTCTTCCAAGAGGTCCTGTTACACTCCATGAGAGAATTAACTGCCTAACACAATCGACAAGCATTGATTAAGCAATTAACGTGTCAGAAATGGTGCTAAGCCCTGGTAATACAAATACAAGCAATAAGAAAAACGGTTGCTGCCCTCAAGGAATTTACAATCTAATATGGGATGAAAACACATAAAAGGTAGTTGAAAAGATAAGGGGATAGAGTAGAGTGGAAAGTAGCCTGCAGGACATGGTGTCAAAGCCAAGACATTAAAGGATGACTGGTTGGGGTCCTTCCTCAAAGTGGGCATTCCAGGAGGAACTCACAAATGGGAGAAAGGGGCCACCAAGGTGGAGGAGGAGGCCGCTAAACCATGGTGTGGCAAAGTCCAGAGAGTGAAGCAAGCCTAACCTTTCCTCAACATAGGAAATGAAATAATATATGTTAAAGTGTTTAGAAAACTGTAAAGCTCGATACAAAAATTAAACTAAATTATTATTATCATATCAAAGTCAATTTAACTACGTCACCCCAAAAAACAGTATTTAGATTCTACTCTGAGCAGTCTTCTGTTAAGCCTGTATGGGATATAAAAAAATTAGAAGGCAAATTTCCTCATCTTCAAGAAAGGTATGATTTAGAAAAGGATATAGGACAGACACATAAATGAACTTGAAAACAATTATAGAACAGCCTGAAAACAGTGAAATAATTAAGTCCAACTGTACACATGGGTGATGATTGGGGGCATTGATTAGGGGAAGATTTTTGAAGAAGAAATTTTAAGACCAAGGCCTTGAAGTCAGAGATAAACATGTGATGATTGCCATCATTGGATAGATTTTAATTTGCAAGGTTTGTTCTGAAAACTAGTTCATTGCTCCTAGACACCCTCCTCCTGAACTCTTAGAGCAATTATTTTCTGTAAAATCCATTTGGCAATTGGTCTCATGCTGCCTTGTGACATTTCTTCTCTATTGTTATCTTAACCATTATTTAAACCTTTTATTACTTTTTAATTTCTTATATGTTCAGTTTTTGCTTCTCCAAATAGCCCGTAAGCTGAATGTGAGCTGCTGTGACATCTCATAGCTAGAGGTGCAACCGAGGTATAGATCTCTGACTATAGAGATGAGGTGATGTTGGATCAAGCCAGAGTCATTATTGTTGTTATTATTATTTGCATTGTAATTACTACTTAATTAATACTGAAGGCACAAATGAAATCTCCATTTTAGGAGACTTTCCTAAGTAGGAGAAACTTTTGCATTAAGTACGGTTGACTATAACACTTTGCTTACATGTTTTCTTTGAAGCATAGATGTTTGTAGCCTCATAAATTTGCTTGCCAAAATTGCAGCAGGTTTTTTCCCCTATTTGTCCTAACTTTTCCAAAAGGCTTTGCACCCCTCTCTACTTCTACCTCCAAGATAACAGTAGCTTCTGTCAAGGTAATATTCTCAGTATATTCATTAGTATCTAAGTTGAGCAGACTGCCCATCGTAAGATAACTCCAATTTTCTAGTATCACTGATTGTATAGCAGCTTCAGGTTAATTATGAGAACCGACCTGTCATAGGGTCCCCCCATAAGATAGATACCTATATTTAAAGCCACTGAACAGCTTGAATATGTGCTAATGATGAGTTTCCTCAAGGACCAATCATGATTGGAGACTGTTGACAAGTTGAATGCATATGACATGGTGAATTAGCATTCAGAAAAGACTATCCAAGAACTCAGGCATGTTCTTTCAGACCAATTAATGTTCGTTAATCTTCAAGAACATCTAAAGAGCAGGGGCTGCTTGTGAGGACCAATATCAGAAACAGAGCTTTTTAATTATATAAACAGGTACAATCTAACTTCAAATCATAATGCTTCCCGAAACTCTTTCTGCAATCCTCAGATGGATATTGTTATTTGTATTAATGGATAGAAGCTTGTGTTATTGTTCAGTTGTTTCTGACTCTTTGTGACTCTGTTTGGGATTTTCTTGGCAAGGTTACTGGATTGCTTTGCCTTTTCCTTTTTCAGCTCATTTTTACAAATGAGGAACTGAGGCTAATAGGAGTAAGTGACTTGCCCAGAGTCACACAGCTAGTAAATATCTGAGGCCAGATTTAAACTCAGGTCTTCCTGACTCCAGGCCCAGCACTCTTATCTTCTGTACCACCTAGCTACCCCTTACAGAAGTCTAGCCAAGGACCAGAAAGTCAACAGGCCCAGAAGACTGTGCACCCAAGGAGATGTTAGAGACTTTTAAGCTCTTCAAACATTATCCATCTGACATCTGGTCAGCTTCATTCAATCTCTGCAATAACCCCTATACTTCAATAAATCCCACCAGCATATATATGAGCAGGTTTTGGTTTCACCTTTTAGCTCTGCAGGGGAAATATTTACCATGTCACTAATGTTTAACACAGAACTAACTGTAGGCAGCTAGGTGGCACGGAAGATAAAGTGTATGACCTGGAGTCAGGAAGTTCAGAGTTCAAATCTGATCTCAGACATTTATTAGCTGTATCACCCCGGGTGAGCCACTTCACCATCTACCTCAGCTTCCTCATCTGCAAAATGGGCATAATAAAATCACCTATGTCCTAAGATTATTGTGATGATCAGCTGACGTGTGTAAAGTGCTTCTCAAACCTTAAGACATTATAAAAATGCTAGCTCTTATTTTTCGATTAGAGATAATTTGCTGCTAAATGTTGGAGAATGGTTGGCAGAATGTGATTATGTCTCCAAGGTTTGGGATTAGTCCCTTGAATCTAGGACAGAGGTCAAGGACCGTGTCTTAGACTTCATTAGTATTCTCCCCTTCATCATAATGATTTGGCTGTAACAATAACTTGGAATTCAATAGTGCTCTTAACTTGACAAAACATTTTCCTCATGACAGCATGGGGTAGCTAGCAGTACAAATGTTTCATAGATGAAGAAACTGAGTCTCAGAGAAGAGACATGATCTCACCAGTGGAATTTGAACTCAGGTCTCCTGACTCCAAGTCCATCACTATAGCCAGTGTACACTTTGCCTTTTAACTCTGCACATCCTCGATAAAGAATTATTGATTTGATTGGAATGTGTTCTACCATTCCCCAGGAATCTCCTCAGTGAAAACCTTGTTAAGATCCTCTCAGCCTTGGCACTATACCTTATCACCCCTCTCTGTCCCTCTGATTGGCATATGGAGTCATGAACCCCCAAACCTCCATTTAAGGAGGAAGTTTAGCTCAGAAATCTCATTTCCCACCTGGCTGCCCTACTTTGGGACTTCTCCGCAATGTTCTTGTATCAAATACCTTCTTTTTCCCTCCAGTGCTTTTCAGATTTTTGTGTGTTGTTTTTCCCCATTAGATTGGAAACTCCTTGAGGGTAGCTACTATTTTTTTTTTTATCCCCATCACTTAACACAGTGCCTGGCACACAGCGAGAAAGTGTTCGCTAAATGTTTATTGACTGACTGACTAGTCATGCCAGTCTTTAGCTGGGAAAGCTAAATAATCAGGTTTACCTTGGGCATGGACAAAATAGGCACAGGGCAAATGCTCCATTCACTCATGCTTTTTCTTTGAATCAAGAGGAGGGCATTTCAGCATGGGTAAGGTAGCTGTTATGAGGAATCATACAAAATGGGAAGGACCAAAGATGTAAGCACAAGTCAAAACCCACCTGTGTCTCCTCTTCCAGTCTTATTTCACAATACCCCCCTTCCCTCACTCTGTGCTCCAAGGGAACTTTGTCCTGCTCTCTCTTGCATTATTTCTTATGCCCAGAATGGACAATCTCCTCTTTCATCCCAATTTCATCTAATGACAGCCTTTATAATCCAGCCCAAGCACCTCATTCTCCATAAAACTTTGAGACCTCCCGATATGTGATAACTCCCTCTTTGGATCTCCCCAGCCACTCAGACCTTTCCTAACCATTTCCTGACTGGTTATGGGATGTTCCACTCTAAGTTTCTCCAGAGGCTGCCATTTATCTTGTATTCCCACAACTAGCTTAATACCCTGCACTTATAGAACGTGGCACAGGATAGGTGACTTCTTCAGTGTAGGGAACTGGTGATGTGGGAAATCATTCCCCCAACAGATAGTGCAAATTCCAGGAAGTTAGTCTTAGAGAGTTGCCTCTAAAATCATACAGCCAGTAAGTGACAGAAGCTGAATTTCATTCAATAAATAAACACTTATTAAGCACATATTACATGCCGGGCATCATGTTAAGCCCTAGGGATACAAAAAGAGGCAAAAGAAAGACCCTGCCCTTGAGGAGCTTACAATTTGTTAGAGAAAACATGCAAACAAATACATACAAAGAAAGTTATATACAGAATAAATAGGAAATAATCAACAAAGGAAAGACACTGGAATTTAGAGGGGTTGGGGAAGAATTCCTGTAGAAGGTGAGGTTTTAGTTGGGATTTAAAAAAAGCCAGGGAGCTCAATAGTTAGGGTAGAAGGGGGAGAGCACTCCAGACATTAGAGAAAATGCCCAAAGGCAAGAGAAGAATTGTCTTGTTTTTGGAACAGCTAGGAGGCACTGGAACAACCAATGTCACTGGATTAAAGAGTAGGTGTTGGGGAGTAAAGTATAAGAATGCTGGAAAGATAGTAAGGGGCTAGGTTATAAATGGCTTTGAAAGCCAAACAGCACATATTGAATTTGCTCTGGGAGACCACAGGAGACCACCATTGGAGTTTATTGAGTAGGGGGTGTGATATGATCAGACCTAAGTTTTAGGAAAATCATTTTGGCAGCTAAATGGAGGCTGGATTAGAGTGGGGAGAAACTTGAGGCAGACAGACCCACCAGCAGGTTATTGTAATAATCAAAGTATGAAATGAAGAGGAACTGCACAAGAGTAGTGGTTGGGTCAGAGGAGAGAAGGAGGCATATTCAGGAGATGTTGCAAAGGTCTTCGCAATAAGTTGGATATAGGGAGTGAAAGACAGTGAGGAATCCAGGATGACTTCTAGGTTGAGAGCCTGAAAGACTGGGAAGATGGTGTTTCCTTTTTTAGTAATGGGGAATGTAGGGGAAGGGAGGGAGGGAGAGTTTAGAGGTAAAGATAATGAGTTTAGTTTAGCAGGTATTAAGTTTAAGATATCTACTGGATAGCCAAGTTTGAAGTATCTGAAAGGCAGTTGGCCATTCAAGATTAGAAGTCAGCAAAGAGATTGTGGCAGGAAAGGTTGATCTAAGAATCATCAGCATAGAAATGGTAATTAAATCCATGGAAGCTGATAAGATTACCAAGTGAAGTAATAGAGAGGGAGAAGAGAAAAGAATCTAGGACAACCCTGAGGGACACCTCTGGTTAGAAGGCATGATCTAGATGCTTTTCTAGAGAAGGAATGGTTATATAGGCAGGAGAGCCAGGAGAGATTTGTGACCTGATAACAGACAGAAGAGAGAATCAAGAAGGAGAGATCAACAGCGTCAAAGGCTACAGAAAAGTCAAGGAGAATGAGAATTGAGAAAAGGCCATTGGATTTGGCAACAAAGATATCATTAGTAACTTTGGAGAGAGGAGTTTTGGTGGAATGATAATATCAGAGGCCAGATTGTAAGAAGAGAGTGAGAGAGAAAGTATAGGCAGCTATCGTAGAAGGCCTTTTTGAGGAATTTAGCTACAAAGGGCAGAAGATATATAGGACCATAGTTAGTGAGGATGGAAGGATCAAGAAAGGTTTTTTTTCGTGATGTAAAAATGTGGGCGTGTTTGTAGGCAGTAGGAAATGAGCCAATGGAGAGGGAGAGATTGAAAATAAATGAAAGAGTGGGGATGACTGAGGGGGCAATATGTTGGAGGAGACAGGATGGAATGGAATTACCTGAACAAGTAGACTGGTTACTCTCTGTAAGGAGTAAGGCCATCATATGAGATAGAGGTGAAGGGGGAGATAGTAGTAGAAGGCACCTGAGTGATGGGAGATGAGGAAGAGGGAAGAAGCTCATGGAAAATGGTCTCAATTTTTTCTATAAAGGTAAAGTTCTCAGCTGGGATAGAGTGGGGCATAAAAATTGAGGGGGATGAAAAGGTTTGAAAGAGCTGCTATGGAGAGTGAGACAGCAAGTTGATAAAGGTGATATAGTAGGATTGCCTAGCAACAGTGAGAGCCCATTTGAGGTATGCAACATAAACTTGTAGCAGACTCAGAACTGTTGCATGATTTTCTCTACCTTTGTTCAGTAGCACAAAGGCAATGAATGGCGGCAGTGATCCAAGGCTGAGACTTTATTGAATATAATTGTCTGTATGGTAAGAGGTGGTAGGACTAGTGAGCTTAGGAGAATGAGTTCAAGTGCAGCCAATAAACGGTGGCCAAGGAGGCTGTTTCATCGGGGGGAAGAAGCCAGGTTTCAGTAAGAGCTAGTAGATGGAAGGAGTGGGAGAAGAAAAGATTTCAGATGAAGGGAAGTTTGTTGCCTATGGAGCAGGCATGCCAGAAGGCACAGTGGAAAGACTGGTTGGAGTTAAAATGAAGCTTTAAGGTGAGAGGGTTGAAGGGGACAGGAATGAAGACTTGGGTGGTAGAGGTGAGCAATGAGTTTTGGATCATGATCTCTAAAAGTCCAGTATCATTGGGATGGGAAGGGAACATCCCTGAGTACCATTCCTTTACCCTCAAAGGACAAGTGCAACAGGACATGGGAGGCCTGACGTCAAAGGGATGATTGCTCTTCTTTGCATTAGAGCTTCTCTACATCTTAAATGGGAGATCAAGCTGGCAGCAGGAGGTGAAAGATGCCTTGTGCTGGCATAGATGGAAGTGGTTGCTTTGGGGCAAATGGAAGATGCCTGCCTGGCTCCTAGAAGCCTTTCCTCAGGAAACATGTTGCCCCCACCAGGAGCTGGAAGGCTCAAGGTGCTAGCACATGTGGTCTGAGGTCTTCTTGCCTAAGGAGGTTACCTATGAGGCTGCAGTAGGAAGTGGTAGACTTCCTAACTCAGGGGCAAGATGGGGAAGTCAGAAATTTTCCAAAGTAGTGTAGTTAGGTCTTCCTGCCTCCAAGCCTCAAACATAGCATGCACTTAATAAATGTTTGTTGATTTAAGGTAGTTTGAATAAGTCTAGACAATTTGATTAAGTAATCTCAGAGACTGAGAGTTATCTGATGTTCACTTTGAAACCATAAAATTAAAAAAAAATCCCTCTCAAGCCTCTTTAGTTTGTACTGCCATGAGGGATAAAAGCTACATATGTTTAGCAAATGGACTGATTGATTACTGAGATTAATTGTCCCCAGTGTTTTCATCAGGGCTGGGCAAACTAGGCCTGAGAGAATCCATAGCATCGTCCACTTCCCTAGAACCTACATGTGCCTATTTAATGACCAGAAGGAGTGACAAGACCCATGTTCTACTTGGAGATTTTCATCTTTCTACCTGCTGTAAAGTGAGTGCAAATGAAAAGCTTTTGGAAAAGTGAAAACAACTTTTTAAGTTCTTTGGAAGCAAATCCCTTCCCTGGGAACCAGATAGTCAATAGAACTGAAGTATGTTTTTTTGCAAGAAAGTAAAAGCAAAAAAGCCTCAAAGAATAATGATTATAGAAAAAAATAATGCTTTTCCTTAAAAGTTAATTCATTCATATTATATATCTAAAGCTAAAGGGGCCTTCAGAAGTAATTTAGTCTAACATCTTCATTTTAAAGATGAGGAACCTCAGGTCCACGGAGCTTAAATGAGTTGGCCAAGGTCACGCCGATAGTATCACACAGAGGATTTGAATCCTGGTCTTCTGTACAGAGATAGTCCTCTTTCTTATGTACCACACTGGCTTTTCCCCAAACTCTATTCCCTTCCAGATTTCCTTGCAGATTTCCTTCCTCTTGTTGGGGGCACCACCATCCTTCCAGTCACTCTGCTTTGCATTCTTGGAGTCATTATGGACTCTTTCCTCTTCTTCACCCCCAATATCCAATTGGTTGCCAAGTCTTATCCAGTCTAATTCTACATCTCTTTTAGCCTCCTCCTTTTCTCCATCCACGTGGCTATCACCACAATTTGGCCTTTGTCACCTTTTCTCCAGACTATTATAATCGACTCCTAATTGGACCCCCTGCTTCAAGTGTCTCCTGTCTCCAAAACATCTTTCATACAGCTGCCAACATAGCCTTCCTAAAGCATAGATCTTTCTATGTCACTCACTCACTCAAAATAGTTTCAGTGGCTCCCTATTGCCTCTAAGACCAAATACAAACTTTTTAGTTTTCTTAGTATTTAAAGCCATTCACAAGTTGGATCCTTCTATCTTTCTAGACTTCTTTTTTAATTCAGAAATTTTTGCTAATTAATTTTTGTTACATTTTAAGTTCCAAACTTTCTTATTTTCTCCCCATTCTACACTACGGAAGGCTATCATTTGACACAGATTTATAAATATATGTAAAACCATACTATGCATACTTCCATGTATTGGTCCTTTCTGTGGAAGTAGGATAGCATCTTCCTTAGTAGGTCCTTTGTAGTTGATTTGAGTATTTATAATATTCAAAAGAACATAGCCCACATGATTTTCCTTTGCACATTCTATGTTCTAGCCAAATAGGCCTTTCTGTTGTTCCTTAAAGTTAGCATTCCATCTCCTACCTTGATAATACAAACACAGGTTATCCCTCAATAAATGGATTGTACTCCCTCCTCACCTCTGCCTCTTAAAATCCTTAGCTTCCTTCAAAGATCAGTTCTGGTTTTATTTCTTTTGAGAAGACTTTCTTGATCTTTCTAGTCAATGATTTCTCCATTTTCAAATTATTTTAGTAGTACCTAGGGCACCCACTCTCACATGTAGGTCCCTACAAAAGTTGTGCTTTGGGTTGATGTACTGTTTGGGTCAAAAGTCACTTAACATCATTACTCCTAACTGCTACTAGTTAAAAATAAAAAGACATTTAATCAAATTGAATAGAATATTAAGTGATTATAAAAATCCTCTCATAAGCATGTGGGGTGCATTCTTCTACAGGTAGCAATATAAACAGTGGAGAAAAGCACATAAATATTCAAGAAACATGGGTTAAGGGACATAGGCAGTCATTTGCTTCACTGTGTTTGTACCAGTTTACTGTTGTTGAATTTTCATAACTGTTTACACCTTGGAAAGCACAAACTCTACAATCAGGGCTTGATCTGTTGTTTGGTTGATTCTCTAGATGTGAGAAAGTGATGGACAACATGTGAATAATGCAGATTAAACTTAAAAGTGTATCCCATACATTTTTTAAGAAAGCTTGTTGTTAAACATTTACCAGCACACCCCTGGACACAGGCCAGATTACACGTGGACAAGGTGCACACGTAGGTGATACTTGTGTGCAGAGCAATTTTCATCTCCAAAGCTGGGGAACTGTTGCTATTCTCTTTAGATTCTTTATACCATTCTCTATTGTTCTCTGATAAACAGATCATCTTTGTTAGGTTCATTGTCTTTGCTAGGCATCTCACATTTTGCTAGGCACCGTGCAACCTCACCAGGAATCCTGTTATCTCCATTGGCCTTATCTGGTACTCTCTTCTGGATTTTATCTTTTCAAGGCCATCTGCTAGGCTTCGGGTTCCCATCTACAAAGATCCAGTGACTGGAAAACCTTTTCCTGACCAGGTCAGTCAATCTGCTCTTTTGTCCTGGCTGAAGCTTTTAGTAACCACCCATCGCTAACAGCAGCAAACAAAAGCCACACAGAGTAGCCCAGATAGTATAATGGGAAAAGTGCCTGGTTCAGAGTCAGAAAATGTGGATTTGAATCCTGACTCTTATCGGCCACCTGTGTGACTTTGGATAACAATTAACTTCACTGGACCTCAATTCTTTACCTGCAAAATTAAGGGATTGGACAAGATGGGCTCTGAGGCAACTGCTAATTCTAAATTTATAATCCTATTCCAGAAAAAGTATCTACTCTTTTGACTCTGTATTTGCTAATTAG
This sequence comes from Phalanger gymnotis, assembly GCA_028646595.1. Lineage (NCBI taxonomy): Eukaryota > Metazoa > Chordata > Mammalia > Diprotodontia > Phalangeridae > Phalanger > Phalanger gymnotis. The sequence goes on along the minus strand of CM053625.1, from coordinate 111,164,683 downwards.
AATTCTGTGATAATAGACATCTTTCCAATTTAGTTAGAAAACTTCTAACTCTTGCATAATCCCTTTGATTAGGATCTTGTGCCCTCAGGTACCCTGCCCTATACTCCAGAAGCTGTGTAAAAGCTAGGGCTATGCAGGACCTCTTTGCTCCTAAGATCCTCCTTGATAGACATGCAAATGAAGTTAAGTAAAAATGAAAACTCACTAAAGTCAAAACCATTGTCCTTTACCTCTTAAACCCACACTTCTGTTTTTATCAAATATAATGGCCACAAATTCTTGACTTTTGCCCTATATTTTTCTTCATAGCATAAAATTTCACCATTTTACATCTTGTTTATGTATTGTATACCCAAGCAAAGTATAAGCTTCTTGAGGGCATGAGCAGATCTTCTTTTTTCTTTTTCTCTTTATATCCTTAGTCCCTATCACAGCATATCACAGACTAATAGGTTCTTAACAAATAATTATGAATTGAATTTGTACAGTGCTTTTACCTCAATACGTGGGATCATGTCTCATCTGTGAATTCTTCCTAGGCTAGTCTAAACCTTATTGTTCTTTTCTTCCTTCCTTCTTTCTTTCTTCCTTCCCTCCCTCCTTCTTTCCTTCCTTCCTTCCTTTATTTACTTATTTATTTTCAACATTCTTTTTTTGTTGAGTTTCAAATTCTCTCCCTACCTCCTACAGCTTCCCCACCCATTGAAAGGGCAAGCAATTTGATACCAATTATACATATGAAGTTATGCAAAGCATTTCCATATTAGCTTTGTGGCAAACAAACAATAAAAAAGCAAGAAACATAAAGAAAGTGAAAAAAGTAGGTTTCATTCTGCACTCAGAGTTCATCAGATCTCTCCGTGAAGGTAGATAGCATTTTTCACGATGAGTCCCTTTGGTAATTGTAGTGATCATTGTGACAATATTATTACTACGTACAATATTCTCTTGGCTCTGCTCACTTCACTTTTCATCAGTTCATATGTCTTCTCAAGTTTTTCTGGAACTATCCTGCTCATTATTTCTTGTAGCACAGTGGTATTCCATCACAATCATATACCCTATATTGTTCAGCCATTCTCCAATGTTGGGCATCCCCTCAATTTCCAATTCTTGGCCACCACTGAAAGATCTGCTATAAATACTTTTATCTCTTTGGGACACAGATCTAGCAGTAGTATTACTGGGTCAGAGGGTATACACAGCTTTGTAGTCTTTTGGGTCTAGTTCCAAATTGTTTTCCAGAAAGGTTGGACTAGTTCACAACTCCATGAACAGTGCATTATTGTTCCTATTTTTCCACAATCACACTAATATTCTTTTTTTGTCATATTAGCCAATCTGATAGGTATGAGGTGGTACCTCAGAGTTGTTTTAATTTGCATTTCTCTAATTGGTAGTGATTTAGAACAGTTTTTTATGCTATTGATAACTTTGATTTCTTCTTCTGAAAAGTGTTTATACTCTATCAATTGGGAAATGGCTCTTATTTTTATAAATCTGGCTCACTTTCCTATATATTTGGGAAATGAAAACTTTATCAGAGAACTTGGTATAAACTTTCCCCCCAGTTTCCTGCTTTCCTTATAATTTTAACTGTATTGGTTTTGTTTGTGCAAAAGCTTTTTAAATTTAATGTAATCAGAATTATCCATTTTACTTTCAGTGATCCTCTCTACCTCTTATTTGTAAATAAATTTTCCTTATCTGTAGAGCTAAAAAGTAAAATTTTTCATGCTCCACTAATTTGCTTATGCTATCACCCTTTATGTCTAAGTAATGTACCCATTTTGACTTTATCTTGGTATACTGAGTGAGATGTTGGTCTGTACCTAATTTCTACCAAACTGCTTTCCAGTTTTCACAGCAATTTTTGTCAGACATTGAGTTCTTGCCCTGAAAGCTTGAGTCTTTGGGTTTATTAAATACTAGATTGCTATGGCTACTTATTACTGTATATTATGTACCTAATCTATTCCACTGATCCACCACTCTTTTTCTTAGCACAATGTTTTAATGATTACCACTTTGGGATGTGGTTTGAAATCTGGTATTGCTAGGCTACCTTCCTTCACATTTTTTTTCATTGGTTCCCTTGACATTCTTTACTTTTTACTTCTTCTAGATGAATTTTGTTATCATTTTTTCTAGCCCTACAATATATTTTTGGTTATTTGACTATTATGACACTGAATAAATAAGTTAATTTAGGTAGTATTCTCATTTTTATTGTATTAACTTCACCTACCTATGAGCAATTAATATGTCTAATTATTTAGATGTTTTTATTTATGTGAAGTGTTTTGTAACTGTATTCATATAGTGTCTGGGTTTGTCTTAGCAGATAGAATCCTAAATATTTTACGTTTGCAGTTATTTTAAAGTGAATTTCTCTTTTTATTTCTTCCTGTTGGATTTCGTTGATAACATATAGAAACGCTGATGATTTATGTGGGTTTATTTTATCTGCTAACTTTGCTAAGGCAGATAATTATTTCAACTAGTTTTTACTTGATTCTTGAGAGTTCTCTAAGTATACTATTATATAATCTGCAAAGAGTGATAGTTCTGTTTCCTCACTGACTGTTCTAATTCCTTTAATTTCTTTTCCTTGTCTTATTGCTATGGCTAACATTCCTAACACAATATTGAATCATGGTGTTTTTAAAGGACATCCTTGCTTTGCCTCTAATCTTTTTAGGAAGACTTCTAACTTATCTCATTACAAATAATGCTCTTGATTTTACATACACACTAGCTATCATTTTAAGGAAGGCTCCATTGGTTCCTATGCTTTCTAGGGTTTTTAATATGAATAAATGTTAAATTTTGTAAAAAAAAAATGGAATCTATTGATAAAATCATAGTTTTTATTTTTGTTATTTATATGGTCAATTATGCTGATGTTTCCTAATATTTACAAGCCCTGCATTCTTTTTTTTTTTTGCCCGCAAGGAGTTTATTTTCCTCCAAGAGAAAAAACAGAGGCACATATATGTAGATTTATATGGAGATAGATAGATATGCATGCAAGTATGTGTGTATGTAGTATCTTCATAGTTCTCTCTCCCATACCCACATGAACTCAAAATAAAGGCATTTCTGTTTTCAAGACTACTTTTCTGTATTGAACTTTGCTTGAAATTGATTGCATCCAGGCTTGTCTAAGAAATTGTGAAATTCAGTGTAGTTATACATACATACATACATATATATATATATACACACACACACACACACATACATACATATATCCATATGCATGTGTGTACGTACACACATACATATACATACATACATGTGTATGTATACACACATATATACCATACTTTCAAATTACCTGTCCCACAAAGGCTATAAACACTGTTATTTTATCTTTTTCTTTTTTGACTGAATTTTTATTTTATTTTAATTTATTTTTGACATGTTTGGTTTTCAGCATTGATTTTCACAGGCGTTTGAATTACAAATTTTCTCCTCATTTCCTCCCCCCCACACTCTAAGATGGCGTACACTCTGGTTGCCCTGTTCCCCAGTCTGCCCTCCCCTCCGTTGCCCCATTCCCCTCCCATCCCCCTTTCCCTTACTTTCTTGTAGGGCAAGATAAATCTCTATGCCCTATTGCCTGTGCATCTTATTTTCTAGTTGCATGAAAAAAAAAAACTTTTTTACTTTTGAACATCTATTTTTTTAAAACCTTGAGTTCCAAATTCTCTCCCCTCTTCCCTTCCCATCCAACCTCCCTAAGAAGT
>CM053625.1:111144227-111160431 GCA_028646595.1 Phalanger gymnotis | reverse complement strand
CATTATGAAGAGCCTATACCAATGTATGTTGCTGAATATCCATGTATATTAGACCTTTGTCCTGTGTGTAGTAGGGATCTTTGGATAGTTCTTGAGTAGGATAGTGCCATGACAGGAACAGTATTTACTACTATCTACTTCTGATTGCTCTATGTAGTGTGGAAGTGACTCTGGGTTCTATCAAGCTGGAAACACCAAACAATAATCTATTTATCTGTCTCTGAGCATTGTCCTAGCTTAAATCAGAGAGGTTCATCACAAGAATGTCAACCACCAAGTTTGATCAATGTTTTCAGCCACAATAACTCATGAGCACCATTTACTAAGGCACAGAGGGATTGCCATCTGTTCTAGAAAAGGATGTACCCACATCAATGAAATCATGGCTCCTTAAAATATTGAACTCTACAAGTGTCAACATGCAGAATTGTTGGTGTATTTGTCCTTCGTTTTCAAAGAGGGCCATGACATCAGGAAGATGATGCCATGACTTGCAGTTGACTTTGATTTGGGTGAGTGAGGGCTGTGCAAGGTCACCAGCCTCACTTTCTCCTCCAGAGCCATCTAGGTCCAGTGGCCAGAGATTGGAGATTGCCCAGGATGCAATGGGAGACCGTGACGCTTTTAGGCTAAGGTCTTTTCAGGTTCTCACTTTGAGTAAGGTAATGCCCATTCAGTGAATAGGCCTCTTTAAGATATGAGTCAAGGGATGGCCCCTTTAATAAAAAAAAAATCAAACTAGGAGTGGAAGACCCTCAAGGTTGCTGGCCAAAAGAGAAACTATTACTGTTTATATTCACTCTGAGCCAGGAGGGCCCCCAAAATAGCCATGAAGTGGTGCTTAGGCAGGGACCTATTGTTGTCCAATCTATGAGCTCCAGAGTGAAATGGGTTTAAAGTTTGGTCTTTGAGAAAGAAATCTAGTCAGTAAACCCCCAAGTTAACTAAGCAGCTTTTGTCCATTAAAATTTGCCTTCATTTGGAGAGGAGAAGGAGAGAGAGAGGGAGAAGCAGAGGAAGAGGACAAGCTGAGTTATCCAGCTGTCTGGGTCCCCATTCAGTTAGTTGAGGATACTCACAGGTTGTATTTGTCCTTCGTTCTTGAAGAGGACCATAACATCAGGAAGATGATGACAACTTACAGTTGACTTTGATTTGAGTGAGGGAGGGCTGTGCAAATAGATTATAAGACAAGAGGGGCTAGAGGTAAAGGCATCAGTTAAGAGTCTCTTACATTTCATCCTGATGTGAAATAATGGTCTGAAAAGGGTAGTGGCAGTAGGAATTCAATTTATCAAAGATTTCTCAAGTGGCTACTACATGCATGATACTGTCATAAGCACTAGGGATATAAAGGCAGATATTATGTAGACTCTACTACCAAATAAGAAGGAGGCAACTACACAAATAACTAAGACAGGAGAAAACAAAATGAGTGCAAATAAGAGATTCAGGCAAACTGGGGAAATTTGATGAGGTGGAACTCAATTCACTGATGAATGGGATAGGAGTGGGAGTTGAAAGGATTCATGATGAAGGCAGTGACTGAACTGGACTTTAAGAGAGGGAGGGAGTTCAACAGATTGTGATGAGAAAGCTCTATTATAGGCATGGGCAATGTGGCAAGAGAAGGAGGAGATTATGAAAAGCAGCTCATTTTGATTGAGATGTGGAATACATGAAGGTGAATGGCATAAGATGAGGTAGGATAGATAGGTCGGAATCAGACTGTAGATGGTCTTGAGTGCCAGGGTCAGGAATTTAATCTGCATTCAGTAGGCATTGGGGAGTCAGTGAAGGTTGTTGAGTGGAGGAGCGACCTGATTGATGATAGCAGTACATTAGGAAGATTACCTAGGCTCTGGCAAAGAGATTGGATTAGAGAGACAACAGACTAGAGGCAGACGACCAATTAGGCACCTTTTTCAATCATCTATGTAAGAAGAGGTGGGGTTCTCAACTAGAATGCTTGCAGTAGAATTGGAGAGGAAGAGCCAGAGGTGAAATACACTCCAGAGGCAGATGTGACAGGATCTGGAACCTGATTGGATGCAGAAAGTTGAAAGGAGGAACAGTTACAAGATGTCTCTAAGATTATGAGCCTGGGTGACTGAAAAGATAGATGGAGGTTCCATGAACAGGGGCAGAGAAACAGAGGAAGAGGCAGATTTAGGGGCAAAGACAAGGATGGGCTCAGTTTGGGATGAGACGTGATGCCAATAGGACATCTAGATGGGGATGCCTAGTGGAGAGCTGGGAATGGGGTAGAAGAGATAAATTGGAAATATAGTTATGAAGAAGCAACAGGTCTTGTGGGCAGGTTCCCAGAATATTTCATTTGTTTCCCTGGAGCAGTCAAGGCTTCGGGAGAATAGAGCTTACAATTGTTTTCATCCTACATAGCTCAGATTTATAAATCGTTACCTTATTGACATACCCAGGCTGCAGATACACAGTCATATACGGGTAATTATGCTCCGAAGTGAGGTTGAATTATGACTCTCAATGAGACTTCCTTATGATTTGTTACAACATAAATAACAATGATTTATTGTGGCTTCACCTACTGCTGTGCTGGTGATGGATCATAATAGTAGATCATGATAATTATGAAATCAGAACAGAGCCGTTTCCCCCTTGTAATTCAATTGTAACTCTACCTCAGAGGCTGTAGGACATCACCGTCTGTCTGTTCCTTGTGGTACTGCGTTTGAGAGAAAGTATCTTGGTCCTCCAGGTCCCCCAACACGTGTTCGTTTCTAATCGAGATCCAAGTAACTACAGCTGCCCATTCTGAAAACCTTTCGTTTCTTTTTCCTTACGGCAAAAGCAAAGTCAGTCACCAAGCTTCAGGTGCACACCATTGGTTTTAATAGCAGAGATCAGTGACGGCCAAAGGCATGTGAAAGCCAAGAAGATGAAAAAGCGCAGACGAATGCCCCCCTCCCTTCATCCTTCTCCTTCCTCATTTAACCCCCCACCTATCGACACCTCACAGGCTCATTCCAAGCCTAGGCTATATTACATCTTAGTTTATTGTTTAGTCTTTCAAATAACATCAGGAAAATTTTTTATCCAGACAGTCCTAAATGCCTAACAGGTGGGACCTCCTTTATGAAAACCCAATCTAAAAAATTCAACATTCAAAACTTTTACCAAACATTTATTTGTTTGTTTTTAATTTATGGAATAAAACAAGCATTTCCATAACATAATATAATAAAAAGATTATTGCACATGATGCAAATCTATTATGTACAACTTGCTATTCCTTTTAAATATATAATAAAGTTATTGTGTACTTTTTAATTTTTTTCCTTTTTGTCTTTCCCCCTCTCCCCCCACCCTCGAGATGGCTATCATTAGACACAGGTATATAAATATATAGATAGATATAGATATAGATAGATATAAATATGTAAATTTATTGTATGCATACTTCTATTATCAGTTCTTTCTCTGGTTGTAGGTAATGTCTTTCTTCATATATCCTTTATAGTTAATTGGGGTATTTATAATAGTCAAACATTTACTAAGGCCTAAAACCATGTGCAACCCACTGGGGATGCTTAACCAAAAAAATAGAAATATTTGCCTTCTAGGAGCTTACATTCCACTGGGAAGTGGGAAAACATGATATAAAACTGGATATACCCTTATACACAATAATCCTGTGACTGGGGACATTTTGTGTTACCTGAGGATAGGTTGAAGGAAATGCAGATTTTTGACTTGGAGAAGAGAAGATTTAGGAATATGTTGTATCTGTCTTCAAGTGTTGATGGGCTATCACATGGAAAAGGCAATGAATTAACTCTTATTGGCCTCATGGGGCAAAACTAGAAGCAATGGGTGGAGGTTTTAGAGACTAGAAAAACCTCCTAGGGATGGGAACTGTTCAAAAAGTAGAGTGAGCTCAGAGGATTCTGGGAAGATGGCGGAATTGGTCAGGAAATTTCAAGCTCTCAAGATTTTCCTTCACAAAAGAGATAAAATAGTGCCTCTGGGAGAACATAGAGCCTTGAAAACAAATAAGAGCAAGGGCAGAACAGAGGTCCTCTTGGGACAATGGAAAGAGACCTGAAGAAAAATCCCAGGAGATTTCCTCCCTGTGAAGAGTAAACATCTCCTGGCTAGGGTCTCCTTTAATCATGATCTACAAGCTGCTTAGACAACAAGCCTCAAGCTTTGGGGTTAGCTGGGTTAGGAGGCTGCCTCAGCCAGGCCACGCGAACTTTTACCCCCGGGGCAGTGAGGGGATTTGGGCATCTGACTTGTGGAAGATCTAGAGAACCTCTGCTGACCAGGAAAGCCCAACTGTGATGCAGAGAGTGGCAGGGCGAGAAGGAACCAGTACAAGCCCAGCGAGCGCAGAAGCAGTGGGGCTGCTGGCCGTGGGCACTTACAGGAGGCTGGAGGTCTTGGTTTGAGTTCAAGGTCAAAGGGGAGAACTGAAGAGGATCAGAGGCCAGAAGCACTATGCCCCATACTCCGGGACTAGAGGTGGTTATAAAAACTAAATTATTGAAAAAAATGCACAGGCAAAGGAGAAAGAATCCAAATATAGAGAGCTACTATGGGAATAGAGAAGACTGGGGTTCATCTTCAGAAGAGACTACTGAAACAAAGAAACTCTTCTAACCCTGAAGAATAATGTCAAATGGTCACGTAACCAAAAAGAATTCACTGAAGAACTTAAAAAAGACTTTAAAAATCAAAGGAGAGAGATTGAAGAAAAATTAAAAAGGAAAATAAGAATAATACAAGAACAACAAGAAGATTGTGACAAGAAAGTCAACCAATTAGAAAAGGAGATCCAGAATCTTAAGGAAGAAAATGACTCCTTGAAAATCAGAATTGGACAAGGGGAAGCCAGTGAAGTTATAAGAGGTGAAGAAATGTATATATATATATGTATATATATATATAATATATGTATGTATTTATGTATATATATATACACACGCATATATATGTACATATATGTAAAGAATGAAAAAATAGAAGAGAATGTGAAACATCTCATAAGAAAAACAACAGATCTAGAGAACAGATCAAGAAGAGAAAACATAAGAATAATTGGACTACTCGAAAGTTATGATCAAAAAAAGAATCTTAATACAATAATACAAGACTTAGTTAAAGAAAATTGTCCTGAAACATTAGAACAAGAGGGGAAGGTAGAAATAGAAAAAAATCTACCAATAACCATTTGAAATAGATCCTACAATGAAAACTCACAGGAATATTACAGCTAAATTCTGAAATCCCCAAATCAAGGACAAAATATTACAAGTAACAAGAAAAAAACAATTTATATATGATGGCACCACAATTAGAATCACACAAGACATTGGCAACACTTAAAGATCAAAGGTCTTGATGAGCAAAAGAAGTGGGCCTCTGGCTGAAAATATCATATCTAGCAAAGCTAAGCATAATTTTAGATGGAAAAAAATGGATTATTTGATCAACTGTCAGACTTTCAGGACTCTGTTAAAAAACAAACAAAAAAACAACAACAAATCCTGTACTCAATGGAAGATTTGACATATAAAAGCCTAGAGAAATATAAGGTACATGCCAACTAATTACAAATGACTTAATAAGGATAGGATGTTTACTTTTTATGTGTGGAAAATGTAAAACCTATGTGTAAGATTAATTAGGTAGCTTATAAGAAAGCTGTAAGAAAGATTGGAGTAGACCTCACTATGATATGATTTTAAAAAGTAAAACCATTCAAAAACAACTAAAAGAGTATTATCCTATGTAAATGAGGTGCAAGAGGAAGAACTAATACAGATCAATTAGATGGGAGAAGGGGGCTGTTAGTTCTGGAAACCTACTTTCATCAGGAATGAGTTTAAGAGGGGGAAAATGCGTGTGTGTGCGCGCGTGGGCGCATACAAATCTAGAAGTCTTCTGAATTAAAAAAAGAAATAAAATCTAATGGGATAGAGAGGGGGGAGAGGATGAAGGCAGATCTTTAGAGGGGAGGGTGAGGGAATAGGTTAAAAGTGGGGTATAAGGGACAGCTAGGTGGCACAGGGAGTAGAACACCGGCCTCGGAGTCAGGAGGACCTGAGTTCAAATCTGGCCTCAGCCACTTGACACGGATTAGCTGTGTGACCTTGGGCAAGTCACTTAACCCCAGTTGCTCTGCCCAAAAATAAGTGGGGTATAGAACTGTGTTTACATTTAGGGGAATGGGAGGATAAGGGAGGGAACTTTAGAGGGGAGGGAGATGAAATAGGTCAAAGGGTGTGTACAAAAGGATGTTTAGATTTAGGAGAACAGAAGGGTAAGGGAGAGATTGCTGGAGTAGGTTAAGTAATAGGAGGGCAAGGTAGCAGATAGAAGTAAAATAGAGGAGTTAGAAGAGATTGGAAAAAGAGATATGTACAAACATAAAAACAAGATTAGGAGCAGAATCTCTTAGGGAGAGTATATGTTTATATATGTCCATATGTGTATATATGTATAAGTACATATATATATATACACACACACACAAACACACATATATATATAATATCAATATCTATATATACATATATCCATGCTCCATTGTATCCATGGGGTAGGGGTGAGGAAGAGAGAAAAAAAGAGCAAAGTAAAAAGTGTACAGCAGAGAACAAAAGAAAACCTACAGGGAAGTAAAGAGAAGATGGACAGCTTTTAATTTAATGCGCGATATTTAAATGTAGGCTTTTTTGAAATGCTAAGTTATTGATATATATATTTTGAATCCCCTCCTATGTTCTGTTGTGCACATGATTTTTTTTTCTTTTCTTATATTATATTTATGGTTAATATTTAAGTTTATATTTCTTTTTCTTATTATGTATTTAAGTTTTAGTATTTGTCTAAAATTTTTAAAAATATATACACACAAATAAGCAGACTGAGCTACCTGAAGAGTAACTTCTTTACCAGAGGTTTTCAAGTGAAGACTCTATGCCCATTTGTTAGTGATATGTTAATTGTTAATAGGGCTCCCTGGTTAGGAGATTTCCATTTAGCTCATCCTTCCTGGGGGTGGAGAAAACTAATTTGCCTCAGATCCCCTTCAACTTTGAAAGTCTGTGGTATCCAAAGTCCCTTAGGGAGTTTATAATACAGTTTCCATTGTGGCTGCGAGATCTGTAAGGCTTGTGTGGCGAATCGTGTTCCTGATCCTACATGTTTCTCCTGTTACTGTGTACCTATATTGGTGATTGTAAGTTATCATTGGCATAGGCTTATGGGGCACCTTAAAAAGAGCTGCTGTATGAGGTTGATTATGGGTGCAATTCTGGGCTCAAAGGCTGGAATACTTGCAAGAGGGACCATAAAATAATAACTTTTTTAAAAATTCCCTAACCAAATTACAAGCAAAAAATCAAAAGAAGCAATACATTGGCCTTAGGCCCAGTGTTCATTTGGCTTCTTGGTTGAGACATCTAGGTTTCCTCATGCACAATTTTGCAGGTGCATTTAAAGGACAGGTGTTGAGTAGCTGGCTCGTGGAGTAGAGCTGTGTGTTTGGCCTCAGAGAAAGGGACCCCTTATCCCCAGCCATAAATACAGGCCTTCTGTCTCTTCTCCAGCATCACATTTCTCTTTGCTGCCAGTACAATGAGTAATATAGGTGGTAAATTATGTTACAATTAGATCTGACATTATATCACTTCTGACAGATGTCAGGCATGCAAGAAAATTACTATAAAAAGCAATTTACAAAGATTATCATTGGACTTCAATATTCTACCTTGCTGCTTGGGGGTTTAGGATTAGAAAGCTGAGATATCAAAGGTGATCCAAACCGAACAGATAAGGATGTTCAGTTGCATTGCCTGGCTTCTTTAAAAAGTCATTTTTCAGCAGGGAATACTTAAGTAAGATTTAAGAAAGGAATTTCATGGTTGTTAGGCAATATAGTATAATGAGCTATCAGGTTAGGTGATAGGATGTATATCCAGAAAAGATCTTAGGAAATATTTAGTCTTCATTCAATTTATAAATGAGGAAACTGGGACTCTGATTTAAATTAAGCGTTCTAGCCAAAGTTATACAGTTACTTAATGACTGAGCTAGACTCCACACCTAAGCACTTTTATCCCAAATCTGCTACTCTTTACACCGTACTACTTAGGGAATATTGTTCTCTGGAAATTGTGGAAAATAGGATAATCCCTCCCACGGATCTGGGTGACTGGGTGGGAACAGGGGAATAAATATTTATTAAGCGCTATGTGCCAGGCCCTGCGCTAAGCACCTTACACGTTATCTCATTTGATAAATTTGATGAAACAGGACAGGATTTCTGCTTGTTGAACGAAATCTCATCGTTAGCATGATTGAGATTGAATTTTAGTGATGAGCACAGGGAGCATAGATTCAAGTCATAGAATTTGTAAGGCGCCTAACACACTGTTGCTTTTTACTGTTAAATAAGGAGTATTTGCAAAGTGATAGCTATGGAATTATAACTTTGCCTTGAAAAGTTAATAATGACCATAATTATAATAATGAAAAGTTATATAATCACTATATTAATACATATTATATATAAATAAAAAGTTAATAACAATGATTAATAATGTCATTTACACATGTACCATTTTAAGGTCTGCAGATCACTTGACATACTTTCATATGTAAGATAATGTAGGTTTTATCCCCATTTTACAGATGAGGAAACTGAGACTGAGAGAAGTTAAGCGATTTGTACAAGGATATATAGTTAGCATCTGAGACAGGATCTAAAACCACTTCTTTGTGACTCCAGATCCAACACTCTCACCACTGAATAGGGGATCACCAGGCCCCAGAGATTAGAAGACAAATATAACAAGATCCAGCTAGAGAAGATACCTCAGCTTTGAGGAATGATGTTAAAGAGTTGTCTCTCTTGCAACAACCTCGTATATACAAACACATATATGTATGTATGCCAATGCATCTATGTGTGTATGTACACATGTATATATGCACATACATACATGTATATTGTATGTGTATGAGCACACGTATATAAATACATACATGTGTATATGTGTTTGTGTGTGCATTTGGAAGTCATCTACAGAGTTAATCATTGAATCCGTGATAAACAATAGAGTGGACCACAAAGAGAAGGGCCAGCAGAGGGTCTTGAGGCAATACCCACAGTTAGTGAGTTAGGAGGAAAATGATCAGCCAACAGAAGGAACCTTCGATCAGACAGGTAACAGGTAAGTATCAGAAGGGTCAAGAGAGATCAGCGTCACTGGATGTCAAGAAAAGAGGGATCGAACAAGCATTTGTTTTGCTTTTTAATCATCCATTTATTTATTGGCTTGCGTTTTTAAATATAATATTTTCTTTTCCCCAATTATATGTTAAAACAATTTTAAAACATTTTTAAAAAGTTTTGAGATCTAAATTCTACCCCTACCTTCCTTCCTTCTTTCCTTCCTTCCTTCCTTCCTTCCTTCCTTCCTTCTTCCATTCCCCCCTCCCAGACAGTAAGCAATCTGATATAATTTATACATTGAACAAACATTTATTAAGCACCTCCTTTGTGCTAGGAACTATGTGCTAGTAAACACTTTACAGAAGTTATCTTATTGATGCTCACAATAACTCGATTATTATCACTTTGTTAGAGTTGAGAAAACTGAGGTGGACTGAGGTTAAATGACTTTCCTAAGGTCATACAGCTAGCAGGTGTTTGAGACAATATTTGAACTCAAGTCTTCCTGACTTCAGGACAAAGAACCCGTGATTCATCTCTGAGAGGGTTTATAGATGGTGCCAGGGAGGAGGGAATGGTTTTATTTGATCAAAAGCTGCTGGAAAAAAGAGAGACAGAGGGATAGAGAGACAGAGAAACAGAGAGAGAATGAAGCGAATGAGGACTGAGAAAAGGTCACTGGATTTAGTAGTCCAGAGATCACTGATAAGCATCGAGGCAGCAATTTCAGTCCAGTGGTGTGGTATAAAGCCAGATTGCCAAAGATTGAGAAGTGAGAGGGAGGCAGGGAAGTGGAGGCAATGAGTCTAGACAACCTTTTCTAGGACTTTGGTTGTGAAAATAAAATGGGGTGTATAGGGGTTTGTAGCTTGAGGAAAGGCTGTGACTGGATGAATCTAGCTCTCTCTCTCTCTCTCCATGCCCAGCTTGATTCTAGCTTTGTGAGACCCTCAGTATCTTGATTTCTCTGATCTGGCACTGTGTATGTACCATCCCATAGATGAACTGAGTACATGTATTTGTGAACGTGAACACTAGCTGTTTCATCACCACGCTTGCAAAGCAGTGCTTTTCCTCTGAGATGACTTCTACTTTATCTTGTATACATCCTGTTTGTACCTAGCTTTTTGCAAGTTGTTTTCTCCATTTGAGCTCCCTGTCTGTGTATCCCCAGTACTTAGCATAGTGCCTGGCACATAGGACCTTGATAAATGCTTGTCGACTTGACCAGGAAAAAAACAACAACCAAACTCCAGAAGTTCTGTATTGATTATTCAGTACATGTCTCTGCTGTCCCTGCCCCCAAACCTGCCAGATAAAGTCATTAGAGCAATTTTTGGTTACTGGGATGCTGACTAATTGTCATCAGCTGGAAACTTACACCCATCGCAGACCTTTAATGAACCTCAGAGGCAGAAAAATGTAGAGACAAAAAAGGAAAGAAAGAATAAAAGTGCCATAAAAACAAATCTATATACAGCCCTAAAGCTGTGCTTTCATAACTGAATAAATAACTCCTTGAGCAATAATTTGTTTGCAAGCTGTTAATTAGCAGCATAATTAATTTCTGCAGATTATAAATAACAGAGCACAAAATGGCATCCCCAGTAGAGCAAATGAAAAATTATCTAAACTATCTTAAGGACCAGAAATAGCTCACAATGTAACTGATTTAGATGGGCTATAGAATTTGGATAATGCCCTTTTCCTTTCAGTAGAAACTATGAATTTATATCTGAAGCTAGAAATTTATTGGCAAAAAGCAGGGGTTCATTAATCACCCTGTTCTCTCTTATGCTTGACATGTCTAGGAGGGGAAAAAAATCTCTGTTTATCACTGCTTCAAACAAACAGCAACATAAGTAGATTATTCCCAACAGAAAGATTTTCCCCACGCTCTAATCTCAGAGCAATCATTCACTGATCTAAATGAGCAGTTACTTAAAATGCTAAGAGGGGATGTTAATTAGTCAAAGAAAGCCCAGCCAAGTATTAAATTTCCCCCAAAAAATTACCTCCCTCCAAACTCCCATGAATGTGAATCCTGCTATACACCTGATAGTTTTCAGTACACTCCTCCTCTGGTAATTTGGGATAGAGAAATTGGGTCCTCTAGGTAAGCATAACTATGGATCCTGGCTGGACTGTGATTATGGGAATAGCTGTCTTGTTGCATCAGAAACCTGTGAGTTTGGGAATTCTGAAAGTTTGTGTGTCAGTGGAGAGGGTGGATAGACTGATGCTTAATTTTGAGCTGCAGCAACTAGAGTACATTCTTTCTCAGTCAGTCAGTGATCTTTCTCCTTGGGCCCTGTTTTCCAATAGCAAGGTGACTAGAGCAGGGCAAAGCATTTTAACGATAAGGCAAGAGTGAAGGGTTGAGGTGTTTGGTGAGCCTCTCTCATGCTTCAGAAAGATGAGAGACTTCTGGGGAAGAACTGAGATATTTAGAATAGTTTCACCTTCATAACCAGTTGTGTTTCTAATCTGAGCAAAAGAGCTGAGGTCCTACCCTATTCCTGCTTCCCGGCCTACCATAACTAATAAGAAAAACATAACTAGGAGAAGGGAGAGGGAAGGGGATAAGGGAAAGAAGGAAAAGGAGAAAAGACAGGAGAGAAGGGAGGAGAGAGAAGGTAAAAAGAGAGGTGGGGAGAAGGGAGAAAAGAAAAAGAAGGGAGAGAGGAGAAGGCAGAGGGGAGAGGTAGGAAAGAAGCGAGGGAAGACGAGAGAGGAAGAAGGAAGAGAAGGAGGATATTAATTTGCAATGTTATTTCTCACATTTTGTTATTTGCACCAGTTTTGCTGATAACTTCGACTCTTCTGCTGAAAGAGTGCATTGTCAGCAAGCAATTCAGTTCATCTATAGGAGAGCTTCCTAGGAACCTTCCACTGTGCCTGACTTTGTAGGGGATTACAAAAGAAGTATATGTTCTCTAGTAATTTTTAATATCACTGTTAAGACAAGATTAACGCAGATGAAAGAACTATGTACAATACGAGACAATATCAGCGTTAGGATGGGTGCTATAGACCATAAATTAGAACAGGAGGTCAGAGAAGGGAGAAAACAATGTAGAATGGCCTAGTAAACAAAGGGGGCTCATCTGAGGAGATGGGAGTTGAGCTGAGCCTTGAAGGATGTAGATATTTGGATAGATGAAGACAGGAAGGCATTCTGGTAGAGAGGACAGCTTAAGTAATGGTAAAGATACAGAAATAGGCATCACCTGTGCGGTAGTGATTGACAAGATTCCATTCAACAAACATGTTTTAAGTACCTATTATGAACAGAGCACTGTGTTAGGTGCTGGAGGCATTATACATACTAGATAGGATAGGGTGGCTAGAGCGCTGATCCTGGAGTCAGGAAAATCTGACTGATTTGGGTTCAAATTCAGCCTCTGACAATTTATTAGGTGCATGAGCCTGGGCAAGTCACTTAACCTCTGCCTCAGTTTCTTCGACTATAAAATGGAGGTAACAGTACCTACTTCTCAGCGTTGTTATGAGGATCAGCCAGTTAATAAACACTTATTGTCTACTGTGTGCCAGGCAGTGGGAATACAAATAAGGAAAAGAAAGGCAGTCCCTGCCCTCAAGGAACTAACTATCTACTGAGGGGAAAAGAATACACAAAAGCAAGCTGAAAAGGAGGGGGCACCAGGAAGTTCCCAGCACGGGGGCATGATGTTTGTGGATTCGAAACCAAGCAGAGAGACTGGAAAGGAAGGCGCTAATGAGATAATATTTGCAAGTGCTTGGAGCAGTGCCTGGCACACAGTAGGTGCTATATAAATTATTTGTTTTTCTTTCCCTTCATTGAGCTTGTAGGTTAGTAGAGACCTGCCCCTGATGATATAACATCATCCTCTACACACCCAGATCCAAAGTCATGTTGCTGAGAAGGTTTGAGCCATGGGTGACCTTTGCTGTTCCCTTACCAAGTCAGAACACAGCCTTGGCTATAGTTTTTCAGAGGTGTTTCATTAGTATAATGTAGAGGGCAAAATACCTGAGAAACAGGAGACTAAATTAAAATGATGATAGTTCACTTTGCTATGGTGTCTTACAGTTTGCAAAACACTTTTCCTCAAAATAAACTTATGAGATGGACTCCACTTGATGTGAGGGCTCAGGCAAGTCATTGGAAAGAGTTCTGGATTCAGAGGTAGAGGATTTGGGTTCAAATGCTACCTGCCATTTGCTAGCTGTATCTTCTTGGCCAAGTCACTTCACTTTTCTGCTTCTCATCAGTAAAATTAGGGGATTAGACTGGATGACAGCAGAGATTGCTTTTAGCTCCACATCTATGATCTTAAGATCCTAAGACTTTCTGGGCTTCCGTTTAATTCATCGATAAAAAGAAGAGATCAGATTAGATAATCTCTAAGGTCCTTTCCTTCCCCACTTTACTGTGTAATCTTAGGTAATTCACTTCATTTCTGAGTGTCTATTCCACCATCTGTAAAAGGAGGGGGTTGAATCTGATGATGAGTAAAGTTTTCTTTGAGCAATCTGCCATCTGTCCTGTGATGGTACCTTCAGCAGAGCCTTTCCATGCTAATATTAATGAAGACAGTAATACTGATGGCATGCGTGTAGGGCTGTAAGCTTCACATGGTGCCTTAGATAAATCCTCATTACAACTCTGTAAGGTAGCTGCCATCATTTCTGTCTGTCATGTGACCTAAGGCTCTTATATGTACGCATTGCTCCTCCCACCCCCAATTATAATATAACCCCCTTGAAAGCAGCAGCTGACTGGATTTTCTGCTGGTATTCCCAGCACTTCGCACAGTATTTGGAACACAGTAAGTACTTAATAAATGCTTTTTTTTTTAAATCCATTCATTCACATCCCATGTCTCAATACAACCTATCTCCACTATTGGAAATCCAGTCCAAAGAGCTTTACTGAAGGATAGATCAGTATGTGAAGGAATGCATATTCCTGAGCTAAAAAGTCCTAAATGTTAGCAAGGCAAATCTGTAGTGCTAGGTTGCATAGTGGATAAAGCAGGGGACTTAGAGTCAGAAAGATCTGAGTTCAAATCTGTCATAGGACACGTACTGTGTATAGGTGGGCAAATCACTTAGCAACTTCTGTCTGCCTCAGTTTCCTCATCTGTAAAATGGAGATGATAATAGCACTTACCTCCCAGGGTTGTTGTGAGAATCAAAGGAGAGATAATTATTATAAAAAGTGTTTAGCACAATTCTTGGCACATGGTAAGCCCTCTATAAGAAGTGGTAGCTACTTATTATTATTATTATTATTATTATTATTAATCCAGAGCATGAAAACAATAGGAATGAGTGAGCAAAGCTCCAAGAGGAGTAGCAGACATCCAGTAAGCAAATCCACCTGAACTTGTCCACTCTTGAGTTCTCGTGACTTAAGTCCCCTTTTCCTATCAGCTGTCCTGATAGGACTGATGTCAAAGCTCCCCTAACCCTGAGGTCTGGTGCCAGGGAAGAAATGAAGAAAGATCCATGAAGCTCCATGAGGAGGGCGGCTAGACGCCCCCGCCATGACTAAAAGTGGTGAATGCTGTGGGAGGCAGTGAATTGCAAGTGTGACCTTTACCAGACTGATTCACTTTTCATAGAAACCCTCCCCTGACTCATTAGTGTTGAAAGCTGTAGTCTAATCTCTTTTCCATCTCTTCACCTCAGTGTTCATCCATGCACATACATACATGCACACATACTGACATGTTTGTAGCACTTTAAGGTTTACAAAATGATATGTATATATGTGTATATATATATATGTTTACACATATATACAATACACGTACATGCATAACCCTGGAAGGTTAGTTACTCCAGGCATAATTAACCCTTCCTGACAGATGAGGACACTGAGGCAACTAATAACTTTCACATAGCTATTGAATTGTGGAACAGGTTATGAACTCAGATCTTTTTTACTCTAAGTCCAGTACTACACGTGCCACTTTCTCTACATATATGTACCTGATATGCATACACATGATATATAGATATATAGCACACACGTATATTCACAAACACACGTGTGAATACACATGCATGGGTCTATATATATATATGCATGTATTTGTGTGTATATATGTGGGTGCGTATGTATGGGTGTATATCTATCAATGTATGATTTGTGTCTTCCCTTTCTGTTTAGATAAACCTTTCTCCTTGACCATCCTGAAGGGGAACTATAAGTTCTATTTGTGAAATAAGGATCAGTGTATGGATATAAAGGTCAACCCAGTGTTCTCTTTTTCTTCTGTGTGCCATCATGGGGTCTGAAAGTAAAGTGTCTAATAAGCATACCATGGGGGCCATTCTCCTAATGAGGCCTTTATGCCTTTGAACCCAAATCAAATCTAAGATTAAAGACTATTTTAGTCGGGTAGGGGCTTTGGAGGGGTGTAATAAGGGGCTTTATCACTTCATTACCAGCACTTAGGAAATGCTGGCTCACAGTGATGGGATGGCACTCACTATTTGAAACAAAAGCCAGTGCCATCAGCACCCTGTCATTGTGAGCTTGCTTTATATACTAATCCGTGTGTTTGAGTAGTACTTTATCATTTTCTAAGTACATTCACAGACACTCTCATTTTATCCCTGTGACAACCCTGTGAGTTAAGTAAGGCAGATAATATTAACCCCACCTTGCAAATGAAGAAACTGAGGAGTAGAGTCAGAAGCAATTTCTCTGCTGCACAGAGTCAGTGGTAGAACTAAGACAGGAAAGAACTCAGGGCCTCCCACCTTATAGAATTGGGCTCTCTTCCACTGTAATGGTGAGTGGGCTCAGTTTGGAGTTAGAGGAAAGGTTTTTGATTTTCAGTATCAAATAAAAGTAAAAGGTAAAAGTCTTGCTAACCCTGTCCAAGGGGTCTTGAGACCATACACATTTGAGAACCATTAACTTGGAGTTACTTGGGTCTGGAAGTTAATGGATTTGTAACATTCATAGTGGGGACACTGCTCTCC
>CM053625.1:111124244-111143727 GCA_028646595.1 Phalanger gymnotis | reverse complement strand
GCTCACTGATTCAGGGCGCTAGGGCATGCTCTGCCCAGCTCCTGGTCTGGTTGGTCTGCACCGCCCACGCTGAGCTCTGTTCTGCTCAGCTCCTCTCCCCTCTGCTCCCAGCTCTGTGTGGGATAGACCTTACCCAGAGACTATCCAGGATATCCTGGGCTACAGCCCTGCTTCCTTCCGCTATTTTGTGGGTTCTGCAGTTCTAGAATTGGTTCAGAGCCATTTTTTATAGGTTTTTGGAGGGACCTGGCGGGGAGCTCATGCTAGTCCCTGCTTTCCAGCTGCCATCTTGGCTCTGCCCTCCATTACCCTTTGAATTGATTATTTTCCCCTTCCAACTTTCATCCTGAAATGGGGCCTCAAAATAACGTATTTAAATGCATAAATTAAATACATAGAATCCTAAAGGAATTATATTGAATACAATCATCAAAATATATTTTAAAAAACAAACACGCAAGTTCATGCACACCAGCTTAAAAATACTTGAACTAGGAGTTCTTTAAGGTCCCTTCTGGTTCTAAATCTGATGACTTGGACCCAGTCTTCCTAGTCTGTCAGTCAGTGAGCAAGCACTTTTTCTATGTGTCAGGTACTATGCTAAGTACTAGGGATACAAATAAAAGCAAAAAGATAGTTTCTCCCTTCAAGGAGCATGCATTCTAATAAATACATAAAAAGACCTAAAAGAATATAGGGCAAGAAGGTATTAATATGGTGCATGAAGTCCAGAGAGCAAAAAACAAAGCTTGAACATCCTCAAAATGGAAGTTCCAGAAAGAACTCACTAATGGTTGGGGGATGAGTGTAGGGACAGGAACAGTGGTGATGGTTTTGGTGCTGGACTGAAGAATAGTCCAGAAGGGGAGAAGTCCACAGGTACTGAGGGGAGTTCCAAGGTCAAGAGGCAGCTGAGGCATGATGTCAAAACCCAGAGAGTAAGAAGCAGAGACAGAAGAGGAATGAAGGATGGCTGGCTTCTTTAAGATACTAGCCTGTAGAATAATAGAAGTATTCCTTTGATTACATCTTGCCTTGAGTTAACCTCAGTGTGACATTGAGTCTTTCCCCCACCTAAGGTTAGAGCATCAAGGAAATATATCTTTCTACTTTATAGTCCACTAATGAATAGATAGAGCAAGAGCTTCCTTGAATGACTTATAAACAGTTTTTTCCTTCCTCCCTCCTTTTTTTCTTTCTTTCCCCTCTCTCGGTCTCTCTCCTCCCTCTCTCTCTCTTTTCCCCTCACTCCTCTCCTTCTCCCTATTCCTCTCTCTTTTTTACTCTCCTTCTTTTCCTCTCTTCCTCTCTCCCTCTCTCTTTCTCTCTCTCCTTCTCCCTGTTTCCCTCCCTCCTCCACAGCTTGAATTGAGAAGTTACGAATGATGAATCGGTCTTCCTTCAGTCTCTGTCCAACCTGCCAAGCACCCTGGAAGTCATTATGTTATATGGAATGAAGACTGCAAAATTATGGTGGTAGGTACTTGATTTCTGCCATTTATCAGTCCCATCCATCTCTTCCTTGCCAGGCTTTATAAAGACCTGATGACATCAGAGGAATAAGGTTTTGAATTCTAGGTATGTGAAAGGCCCTATGCTAGATACTGGAGAAACAGTATCAAAAGACTTGGTCATTGCCCTCCATGTAGGTGAATGAGTGAGTAGCAATGGAGACAAGCTATCAATATAAAAAAAAGAAAATAAAGATTGATAGCATCTAGCATGTAAGTTCCAAATGCAGATCAAAAGGGCCAGAGACAAGAGATCAGAGCGATCAGTATGAGCTGAGGTGGGACTGAAGGCTTCATAGAGGTGAGACTTGCTCTAAGCCTTGGAAAAGGAGTAGCAGCAAGGACAGCATTCCATGTGAGGGAATTTGTATGAACAAGGGTCCTGAGGAGGGGAAATGAAAGGGAAGTTCAAAGTAGCAATGGGAGACCAGGGGTAGAACCTGCGGCCTCGAGGCCATATGTGGCCCTCTAGGTCCTCAAATGTGGCCCTTTGACCAAAATCCAAACTTCACAGAACAAATTGGATTCCATCAAAGGGCTGCACTTGAGGGCCTAGAGGGCCACATGTGACCTTGAGGCCACAGGTTCCCCACCCTTGGGGTTGACCAATTTGATTGGATCAGAAAGTTCATGTTGGGAAATGGTTAGAGTGGCAGGTTTAGGCCAGATTGTACAGGGCCTTGAATGCTAGTCCAGTGCATTGGAAGGGCATACTGTAGGCATTTGCCTATAAGCATCCTATTTTATTGAAGTCACCTGGACAAAGGAATGAGAGATACACAAAGCTGTATTTTAAGAACATTAATTTGGCAGCAAATACAGTATAAATTTGAGATCTTTGAGGTAGGGAAGAATAAAAATTATGCTGTTTTCTAAAGGTGCTCCTTAGTTTTAATAAGGCTGAAAAAAACCCCAAGCAATGACTATACTGCTGTTTTGTAATTTGGCGTCAGTATTTTCCATTCCTAAGGCAATCAGACTTTTGTTAATCAGTCTCTTGATCAAATAATTAGTTGATTTTTGCCATCTTGACTCTGTATCTTCTGCACCTCTATATTTTTGTTTAGATCAGAGAGTTGCCATAGAATTGCCAATAATTTCTATATCAATCAGGACAATTCACTTTGTGCCAAATGAGAAGGAAAAATAGCCAAAGCATATGCACCCCAAGACTGAAGTTTCTCCTTGTGACCATCCTGGCTCTATAATGTTGTATTCATGAATTAAAAATATTACATTGAATACGTTTCCTCTCCCACTGTAAAAGTGTTATGAGCAATAAGACAGCCACGCAGATGAGCACATGCACAAATTTCCAAGCCTTCAATTCCCACCGCGGATCATTAATGATATAAGTAATTTTATCATTAATTCTGTATTTAACGACACAGAGCAGTATGATTTTGAAGAGGAAAGGAAACTTGAGATGACCTAATCAATAATATCAATAATATTAATAATAATCAATAATATCATTTTATAAATAAAGAATTTTAGGCACTGAGATGTTTAGCATCTTGCCCAAGAAACAGAAAAGGGATTCAAACTCAGGCCCCCTGATTCTAAATCCACCTCTCTTTCCATTAAACCTAGACACTACTGCGTATGTTAGTCTTGGCTTCTCAGTTGGATTCGATAATTAACATGTCTAAAGCTACTAATTGCAGTAGGTAGCTTTTACATAGCACTTTATAAATATCTCATTTTGTCCTCCCAACAATCCTGCTAGGTAAGTGCTATTATTACCTCCATTTAACAGATGAGGAAACTGAGGCATACAGAGCTCAAATGGCCAAAGCATGAGCTTTAGGACTGAAGGATGGATTTGAACCCAAGTCTTTCTGACCGTGAGTCCCGCATGCTCTATCCATTGTGCCACCAAGCTGTTTGTTTACTTTTACCTTGATCTTTTCTATTTCTTCCCTGATCCTTTCCCTTTTGTGGTTGCTATTCCTACTTGTCTTCCATTGAAGGCATCTGCCACTGGTGATGGTCTGTTTTTCTCTCTAAAGCCACCGGCTTTATTCCTTCCCTTGAAGTCTTTGTTCCCTATTTTTAGCAGGCCCTATCACTCTATCATATCTTGAAAGGGGAGTCAGCCTCTCCTCCTTTTGATCACTTCTCTGATCATCTTAAATGTCTTCCTGTTTTAAAAGAAATTTCATCATCTTCCCTATTCCTGTGCCCAAATGTTTCAGCTTCTAAGAAATTAATTTCAGTTATTATCATAACATAATCAGAGAAGGTGGTATTTTTCACAATCTTTTTTTTTCTTGCTCCTAAATAAACCCTCTCAATTTTCCTGGCCCACTTCCAAGTATATTCCCGACTCCCAGCATGTGTATCTAAATAAGCATCTTTCAGTCTAAATATTTGGTTTCATGAGTCTTTTGTTGGTTACTCCAAGCCCTCTCACCTTTTACAGAAACACAGCTGAAATCCCCTTCTCATCTCATCCTCCTTATTTTCTGTATAAAAAAAAAAAAAGATGCTATGTATTTAAATGTTTTCCTATTTCAGACTTTTTAGGGACACACAATAGTGACAAACATGATCTTTTCCCCTCCTCAGTTTACATCCATAATCATATATTTTTCTAATTTAAATTTTATCTTTCAAACTTCAACAATATATGCGGTAAGTCCGACTTCAGTATCCAACCTGATGCTGCAAGCATTTATTAATTTCCTAGTATATACAAGACACTGTGTTAGACAATCGGATGCCACAAAACCAAAACAAACTACTCCCCTTCCCAGCCAAAATCCCCTATAATCCTTACCCCTAAATTACTTATATTCTTCTGGGAAGATACAATATGTTCATCATTCAGTATATCCTTGATATTTTGAGGAGGGAAAGGATATTGACAACCTGGGAGATCAGGAAATGCTTCCCAAAAGGATTTGGCAAGTGAACTGAGCCTTGAAGGAAGCCAAGGATGTTAAGAGTCAGAAGTCAGAAAAGAGTGCATTCTAGGCATGGGGACCAGCCTATACACAAAAGCATAGAGGTGGAAGATGGAATACCAACTCCGAGATAGAACAAGGAGGCCATTGTGGCTAGACTATAGAGTAGATGAGTGGAAGCATTCTGAAATAAGTCTAAAAATATAGCCTGGAACCAGACTGGAAATGCCAGCCTGAGGAGTACATATTCTATCCTTGAAGGACTAGGGAAGCATGGAAGATTCTTGAGATGTGCAGGAACATGGTCAGATGGAAGGCTTTAGTAAGATTACTAGTAGTTGTGCAGAGGACAGAGACTGGAAGCTTGGAGGCCACTGTAATAGTCCTGATCACATAGCTAGTAAAAACAAATATATAGCACCTACTAGGTTCCAGACACTGTGCTAAGCACTGTTAGCTCATTTGATCCTCAAAACAATCTTGAGAAGTAGGTGTTGTTACTATTCTTATTTCACACTTGAGAAAATTGAGAGGGATAGAAGTTAAGTGATTTGTCCAGGATTAAATAGCTACTAGGTGTCTAAGGCTGGATTTGACCTCTGGTCTTTCTGGCTCTGGGCTCTCCTGGGCCACCAGATGCCTTAGTAAGTAGCAGGACCAGTATTTGAACCCAAGTGCTTGGACTCCATGTCAGTAAGATCATAAACTTAGGGCTAGAAGAGACCTCAGAGGCCATCTACTCGAACTTTGTCATTTTACAAATTAGGAGACTGATTCCCAAGGAAGTTTAATGACTTGACCAAGGCTACACAAGGAGTAAGTGTCAAGGTGGGATTTGAACCCAGGTTCTCTGGCTCTAGAGGCTATACTCTTTCCTTTGTGTCATGTGGCATTTCATTAGATTTCTTCCTCCTCTCAAGGCTTATGTTTTTGCCCTCCCTATTGTTTTCTGCTTTCTCCTGGTACTTAGAGTCTTTCAATAGTATTTTACTTATTTTTTCCCTCCGTTAATTTTACTGAAGTCTTTCCAATTCATTTCCCGCCCTTATGAGTGCCAGATGAGACAAGGTAGAAGGACTAGACCTGGGCTGATGGTCATGTATGTGGGGAGTAGAGGATGAATATGAGAGATATGGTAGAGCCTTTGACAAGACTTGGCAACTCATTGGTTATGGGGCATGAGGGAGGAGGGGAAGAGAGGATGGCACTCAGTCAGCCAACCTGGGTTACTAGAAGGAATGGTGGTACCTTCAATAGAAATAAGGGAGTTTGGAGGAGAGAGTAAATTGAGGAGGGAGGAATGCTGAATAAATTCTACTTTGGACTTGTTGAGTCTCTGATGCCTTTGGGGCATCTGGTTGGAGGTATCCAACAGGCAGTTGTCAATGTGGGACTGGAGCTAAGAAGAGAGATTTAGCACTGCATATGTAGATTTGGTGGTTATCTGCCTAGAGATGATAATTGAACCCATGGTAGCTAAGCTCACCAAGAGAGAAGACAGAGAGAGAGAAAAGAATTGTTTATTTCCTTTGGTGATCAGTGTGAAGAGCCCCCAAACCAGTACTTCATATGCAATGAATGTCCTTTTCCAGCCTTGTTTGCTGGAAATCACTATTAGTACATAGCAAGCTACCATGCTAAAATCACATCCTCTCCCTCTTTTCATTTTCTCATCTTGCCTTGTGAGTATTTATGCTTTTTGTTTTGTACAATCACACTTCCCCCTCACCCCACCATATCTGTATGATTTAAATTAGTCCTTCAAAGCTTCCTTCAAGTTCTTTCTTCTCCTTCATTTGATCTGTAGCCTGAAGCAGCCCAGAGCATGGAGAAGACTTGCATGAGATACTAACGCTATAAGAGGCAGGGCTAGGATTCCAACCAGGCTCATCTGATACCAAAGGCAGTCAGCATTCTTTCTGCCACATCACACTGACTCTCACTCAACTTCTTCCTCATCTCATTTTTTATGTTCTTGCTCCCCCTCTAATTTTCCTCTTTTTTCAGGTACCTTGGGTTCCTCTACAGTATCTTTTTTGCTTTTCCCTTCATTGTGTTTGTTGCATGCTATCTCCCCCCTCCCCATGTCCTCTTCCTGTGAGCTCTAGACAAAGCAGAATTCTCAATCTTCTTTGTTCTGCGAAAACTAGCTTCCATGTGGGTTTCTTGCTTCTCCTCTTATTCCCCTCTAGTAATTTGATCTTTTCCCTCTTTTCCTCATTTTCTTCCATCCCCCTCCTCCAATAACTGGAAATCATCCACCACCACTCACCTGGGTCCATGTTACCTCCTCAGTCTCTTCCTGAAGATACTTCTTGCTGTCTTCTCTTTTCCTTAAAACCTGAAAGAATTCTCCCTGAATCCCTTGGGCAGATGTTCCATTGTGCCTTTTCTGCTATTATTGTGGGCCCTTCCCTGAAGATAATTTAACTTTGTTTGCCTTCTTATTATGAGTAACTTTGGGGTAGTTTGCACAGATATGCCCTTTTCCCTCTAAAGGTTAAATGACTCTCTCTCTCTCTCTCTCTCTCTCTCTCTCTCTCTCTCTCTCTCTCTCTCTCTCTCTCTCCCTCTCTCTCCCTCTCTCTCTCCCTCTCTCTCTCTCTCCCTCTCTCTCCCTCCCTCTCCCTCTCTCCCTCTCCCTCTCCCTCTCTCTCTCTCCCTTTCCCTCTCTATCTCTCCCTCTCCCTTTTTCTCTCTCCCTCTCTCTCTCTCTCCCTCTCCCTTTCTCTCTCTCCCTTCCTCTCCCTCTCTCCCTTTCTCCCTCCCTCACCCCTCTTTTGCAGGAATCACTGGAGCATCCTTGTTCTACACACTTTAAACACTTTTCTGATGGTATATTATTCTCAAATGATTTATTGAATCACATCTATAACAAGTCTTTGGCTGTCTCTGGAACAGTGATAATCTTTGTCCCTAGCTGAAAAACACTTAAGAGTTAACCCTGTCCTCACCTTGACATACAGTAGTTCTATTTCACACTTGTATCCCCCTATCCAAATGCCAGACCTGTCTACTACTTTTATCATTATGACATTATATTTTTAACCAGGCCACTTTTATCATTATAACATTATATTTTTAACCGGGCCACATCTTATTTCATATTTGATATTTCTTTCCTAAAGGGAATGAATAGACTTGTTAACTGTAGCCAGCTAAAAAGATTCACCTCAAAGTTACTTCAGAAATCTTGGTTTTCAAGAACTGAGAAAATATACCTCCCTCTTTCTTTGCAGTGGTAGGGATTTGGGTTGGGGAATTCTACATATGCTATCATATCATCAGTCCCCTCTTGAATATGCTTTTGGCTCTATGGACTTTGCCTCTATGACTTAGCTATCTTTTTACCCTGGAATTCTCTCAGATTATTGGGCCTTCTCACTCTGCAATATCCCTCAACCATACTTCTTCCATTGATGAATTTCTTTTGGGGCCACCTCTTTAAGAATGGTCCCAGGATAATCATACTTCATTCATCTCTGGCCTGTGGTTCTAAAGACTTTGCCACCGCATCTTTGCAGGGGTACCCTTTCTCCCCCTTTTATATGTTATCTTCCACATTAGAATATAAGTTCCTTGAGGGCAGGGGCTGGTATTTGTATCCCAACTGATTAGTTCTGTGCTTGGCACACAGTAAGTGCTTAACGAATCATGTTGTCTACCTCTTTCTTTGTTTTAAGGGATGGCTGGCTTGGTTAGGGAGGGAGGTAAAGGATGTATTAGAATTAAAGATCCTGCAAAAAAAAAAGATACCAATAAAAATAAATTTTTAAGAACGCAAGTCTTGGTTCACCCACTCTGCCAGTACTGTCTCCAAAACAAATTGAATTTCTCTGCTTTGAGAATGTTTACTTCCTAGGATACAAATTATTGCAAATAATGTCCTTTTGGTTCATCCTAAAAGCATCAATAATCAGGGTCCTCAGCGTTGCCTCTTATAGGGCAACTCCTCTCATCATTCATTAGCAAGTCTTCCTTTTCAGTTGTATTTCCACTGTCCTATTTCCTCATAGAAGCTGCACAGATTTTCTTTTCTTCTCTTTATATCATGGGATCACAGATTTGTCCTCTTCCCTTATAGAAAAACTAAATAAACCAATTTTCTTTGTTTTTTTTCCTCTTTCTCTTCTTTTGCTTTTCTTTTCCATCTCTTTCATCCAATCCCAATTCTTCGGTTTCTATGTATCTTTCTTCTGCTGTGAAATATCTGATTGCTGACACTCATCATTGTGTCTCCAGCTGATGCCAAGGCAACAAATCTGTGTTTAGGGTATCCAAATTCTCACAATTCTGAGGCTCTTCCTGCTGCTTCATCAGCAAGGCACTGTCTTCTCTCGAGGTTCTGTCTAACTTGTGCCCATAATCCCCTCCCCCCAACCATCAATGGAAAATTGGCCTATTTGAATTCTCCCCAAACTGTTTATGCTTTACTACCCATCTCAAAGCTGTTTTAGCCCCTTTCCAGATTGTACCATTCATTCAAGGGATGAGACGTTTTGACGTTTATGATAATCTTGCAAAGTCGGTGTGTCAGTCCTTTCATTTCTACCCATGTAGCCTTGGGCAAGTCACTCTATTTCTTCATCTGTAAGATGAGGGGGTTGGATCAGCTAGATTCTGAAGTCTCTTCCACTTCTAAGTCTATGATTTCATGACGCTCTTTTTTTTTTAACCAATGAAAATTGTATGGGTCAAATGACTTCATCAAGGCCAAAAAAGCTAGTTAATGACTGAGTCACCAATAGAACCCAGTGTTCTTTGACTAGCAGTCCATTCGACCAAGCTCCACCCAAGTCTCCTTTGATTCTTAAAGCTGTACTTGGCTGCAGAAGTGTCATTGGCACTGAAAGGGCTATTTTAGCTTGTCCAGAGGGAATCGGGGAGAAGCCACATGACTCTTTCTCTTTGAGTAAGTAATTTGAAGATACCAACTTGGCATGTCTAGCGGCCAAGTTTCTTTTGTGTCGAGCAACCCTCTCCCTTACAAAAGCTTTTGCAATTTAAAAAATCGGACACTACTCCAGCTCTTTATTTCACTTTTCTCCCACGTCTCATGTTACTTAAATGAGGGGGCTCTATGCTGATGGAACCTTCTATGTTCAACTGTTTCCACTGACAGCTTGTCTTTCTTCCCATGCTATGAGAGGGCTTTCAGAAGCTCGGACTCAGGGCCTCTTTCCTGGCACCATGGGAGACAATGCTTCTGTTCAGGTAGACACCCAAGGTATAGGATTGCTCTGTGCTTGACCTTGGAGAGCTCGGTGTCATAGATTTTGTGCATCTCTCTTCCTTTACAAACCTCTCTCGATTGTGTACTCTAGGCAAGTTGAAATATAGCTGTGTAATCTCTTCTCAAAGGGCTCTGTGTGTGTGTGTGTGTGTGTGTGTGTGTGTGTGTGTGTGTGTATGTGTGTGTGCAAAGTTTCCTTTCTTCCTGGGAAGTGGGATAAAGAAGGAAAGCAAAGGAAGAAGGAGGAAGAAGAGGGCAGCAGCAGCAGAGCCATCTTTTACTTTCTATGTAGGCTGATATTTTTATTCCTCTCTAAAACAACTGAGAAATATCTTTTCTTCCATTCATTGGGATCCAGAGCTGATGCTGGAACCTCTGAGGCTCTGCAAGCAGAGCCCAATCTCTGGTACATTGTATAAATCTGGAGAGCAAAATTTTGAGCATGGGCCCTGGAAAAGACTGTTTGTTTTTCAATGCCTGGCCTGCCTAAATTTCAAAGTGCCTTATTACCAGCTTGGCCTCAGGGAGAATTTTTTGACTAGAGCAACTCTTGAAAATGATGTCATACTAAGTCAAAGGGGTTTTGTGACTTATTTCAGTTGAGGCCATTTGCCGAAATAATAATAGCTCACATTTGTATAGTACTTTAAAGTTTATAAATGCTTTGCCTGCTTTATCTGGTATCATCCTCAAAATAATGGTGTGAGGTGGGTGCCGATGTTATTGGTGACCATACTATTCCCACTTTACAGATGAGGAAATTAAGGCTGAAAGATGTTGAGATGTCAAGAACACAGAGGTAGAGAATGTCTAAGGCAAGATTCAGACTCAGGTCTTCCTGACTCCAAGTCCAGTACTCTAAGCACATTACACAGAGTAAGAAGTCACATAGGACAGTCCATACCTTAAAAAAGGTATTAAGAGACATTTCCTCTAGGGCTCCAATCTATTTTTCTAGGCTCATAACGCATTATTATATCTCTTAGGTACTTTATATTCCAGAAAAAATTGGCCAACTTCCTGTTTCCTATATGTGAGACTTCATCTCCCATCTCCATGTTTTTGCATGGCTTGTCTCCCATACTTAGGCTTTTCATCCTCACTTCTATCTCTTACAATGGCTAGGTCTCCAAGGCTCAGTTCCATTACTCCCTGATGCAAGGGACCTTTCCTGTTTCACCACATCAGTGTTTCCCTTGAACTTGTCAGATATTTGCTTTGTAAATATTTTGCACTGGCTTATCTGTGTATATGCTGTGGTTTCCCTCCCAACTCTCCCCACCCCCTTACCCAGTAGAATACAAGTTCCTTGAATTTCTTGGCTTTCATTTTTGACTTTGTATCTCAAGAACCTCGGATAGTGACCTACACCTAAATTTTTTTATTAATTTTAAACTCAAATACAGAATGAAAAAATAAAAAAAGAATATTTCCATGTACACAGCAGATCATGAGAGCATTCAATATAAAACAATAAATTTCCATTTCACAAAAACCTATGTAGTATATCCTACATGTTGTTTTCAAAGCAACCCAGCTTTTCTGTGCTTCCTTCTGGGTTTTCATTTGTTCCCTGCTGTGTGCTTTTTGTTTTATTTTTTCCCTCCCCCTCTCATGCGTTCTTAATGAATGCTTATTGAATAGAGCTAAAACAAAATCATCTCTTTATCATACCAGAAAGGCATTGTCAGCCTTTGCTTGAGATCACCATTGTGGCTGAACCCACTACACCCAGAGGTTGCCCCATTCCACTTTTAAATAGCATTCACTTTAGCATGGTTTTTTTTTCCCTTACTTTGAGCCTATTTGGCTCTCCTCCCCCGCCCCACCACCTTAATTTCCAACCATTTCAAATTCTGACCATTGGGATTAAGCAACATAAGTTTCAATCCTCTTTTCATGGCTACCCTTCAGATATTTGAAGATAGCTAGCATGTTGTATTCCAGATTGAACACCCCCAGTTCCTTTAAGTGATCAACACATGGCATGATCTCTTTCACTCATGATCTTGACACATTTCATTTTCTAGACTTTTCCTGCTCTTCAATAGCTGCCTTCTAATTCTGAAGAAAGCCTCACTCTCGAGTCCTCTTCTCCCTTACTTAGATTGCTATTTCAAGAAGGGATTCAAACATATTTCACCTCACTCATTTATTGAGGCATTCTACAGACCTTTCTTTTTCCTCACCAGTCAACTTGCCCCTTCAACCCCGTAGGCTTTCCAAATCCCCTTTATGTGTTGTCACCTCCATAAGAATGTAAATACCTTAAGGGTAAGGGTTTTCTGGTTTGTTAGCATTTGTATAACAAGAACCTAGCACAGTACTTGGCACATGAGTATTTAATAAAAGTTTATCTATCTCTCTGTCCTATCATATCTTATCAGTTAGAGGCCCTTCATAATCTCGTTTAGATTTCTCTGGATTCTTTCTAGATTTCCATTTTTATTCCTAAAATATCATACAGTGAACTGAAGAAATGACCCCATATTTGTTCTTACCAGAACAGATTATGGAAATAATAGCCTATTCATTCATTCATTCATTTAACAAACATTCATTAAGATTTCACTCTCTACCCAGAACTATGCTAAGCACTGTTGGACTACAAAGACAAAAAAAAAAAGCCTTCCTAGCCCTCAAAGGGTATAGTCTATTGGAGGAAAGTAGCTTAAACACAGGTAAGTAAACAAATAATGTGTACAAAGTTAATGCAAAATTATTTCTTGGGGGTGGGAGAATCCCTCTAACAACTAGGGGGATCTAGATAGGATTCAGATAGGTGTTTGAACTTGTGCTGAGCTTTGAAGGAAATTAAAGATTACAGTATAAGAGCTAGAGGGGAAGAGGGAGAGTATTCTGAACAATGGGTACGGCCTATGTGAAGGCCTAGTGATGGAGATGGAATGTCACGTACATAAAAACTGACCAAATATTTTAGAACACAGCATGTATGAAGAGAAAGAGCAATGCACAACAAACCTTAACTGCAAGATAAGAACCAGTTTGTAGAGGGCTATAAATGCTAAAGAGAGTTTATATTTCATCCTAGAGCTAAGAGGAAGCCATTGGAACTTTGTGAGCAGGAGGTGGACATGTTCAGAATTGTGTTCTAGGAATATCAGTTTGGCAGCTGAGTAGAGGGTGGATTGAAAAGGGCAGGATTCAGGAAGTAGAGTTAGGTAACTATTGTCATAGTCCAAGAGAGAAGGTACGAAGGCTTAGACTATAGTGGTGGCTGATTAAATAGAGAAAAAGGCGATGGGTGTGAGAGATGTGGAGGTAGAATGGATTCAATTCAGCAACTGAATGGATATGAGCATGTGCAGGGTTTGAGAGAAAAGGCAGAGTAGATGATCCAAAGTTGTGAACCTGGGGGACACCAAAGATTGTGAGACTTTAACAGAAACATGGATATTATTTTTTTTAAAAAAATATATACTTTTTTTTTTTACCAATTACATATAAAGACAATTTTAACATGCATTTTAAAAAATATTGAGTTCCAAATTTTCTCCCTCCCTCCTTCTACTCTCCCCTCCCAGAGATGGTAAGCAATTTGATAGAGGTTATTTATATATGTGCGATCATGCAAAACATATTTCCACATTAGTCATGTTGTAAAAGAAGACACAGACCAAAAAAAAAACACGAAAAGAAAAAATTGAAAAATAGTATGCTTTGATCTGCATTCAGACTCCATCGGTTCTTTCTCTGGATGTGGAGAGCATTTTTTATCATGAGTCCTTTGGATTGTATTTCTGAGAATGGCTAAGTCATTCACAATTGATCATTGTACATATTGTTATTAGGCTGTACAATGTTCTCCTGGTTCTGCTCACTTCATTTTGCATCAGATGTTCATGTAAGTCTCCAAGATTTTTTCTGAAATCATCTTGCTCATCTTTTCTTATAGCACAATAGTATTCTATTACACTCATGTTCTGCAACTTGTTCAGCCATTCCCCAATTTATGCGCATCCCCTTGATTTCCGATTCTTTGTTACCACTAAAAAAGCTATTATAAATATTTTTGTACAAATAGATCCTTTTCCCTTTTTTGAAAAATCTCTTTGGGATACATACCTAGTAGTGGTATTGCTGGATCAAAGAGTATGCACAGTTTGATTGCCTTTTCCGCATAGTTCTGAATTGCTTTCTGGAATGGTTGGATCAGTTCAAAACTCCACTAACAGTGTATTAGTGTCCTGATTTTCCCACATCTCCTCCAACATTTATCATATTTCTTTTCTATCATATTAGCCAATCTGATACGTATGAGGTGCTGCCTCAGAGTTGTTTTAATTTGCATTTATCTAATCAATAGTGATTTAGAGCATTTTTATATGACTATAGATAGCTTTGATTTCTTTATCTAGAAACTGCCTGTTCATACCCTTTGACCATTCATCAACTGGGGAATGACTTGTAATCTCATTTTTTAAAAATTAATTAATTTTAAACTTAAATACTAAAACTTAAATACAAAATAAGAAAAGAAAAAGCATTGTCATGTGCACAGCAGAATGTAAGAGGATTCAAAATTAACAGCTATCAATTTCCATTTCAAGAATCCTATATCATTTTTTAAAAAAAAGAAATCCTATATAATAAATACTACATATTATGCTCAGAGCTGTCCATCTTTGCTTCCTTGTAAGTTTTCTTTCGTTCTCTGCTGTGCACTTTTTACTCTGTTCTTCCCCCCCCCATAAGAATGCTACAATTAAGCATAGATATAGATACACATATATACACATATAAATATAAATAAATGCATACATATATGCATACACTTACATATGCATACATGTACTTTTACATGTATGCTTTATCAAATATAGATTACTATAATCATCTACTACTGTATCTTATGTACCTAATCTATTCCACTGATCCACCATTCTGTTTCTTAGCCAGTACCAGACTGTTTTGTTGATTATTGCTTTTTAAAACAGTTTGAGATCTGGTATGGCTAGGCTAGAAATAGGGATATTAGAAAGAGGAAAGAGATAGATTTGGGGAAATATAGTGTTTTAGATATCTTGAGTGTGAAATAACATTGGGGCATCCAGTTGGAGATGTCCAATGTTGGAGCTAGGGCTGGATATATGTGCCTCATCATATATGTGCACATTGCATGACTAGCATGTAGCTCGTGAAAGTATATGGAACTGATAAGATCATAAGAAAGAAGAGAATGGAAGAAGAGAAGAGCGTCCAGGGGTAGCCCTGAGGGTTAGTAGTGATGGATGATGATCCAGCAAAGGAGACTGAGAAGACATTTCCAGACAGGTAGGTAGTATGCCAGGAGAGATCAATGTTATTAAAAGACAGGAAGGAGCGAGTGTCCAGCAGGAGTCGGTAGTCATTGGTGTCAAATGCTATAGTGAGTTCAAGAAAAAAAGAGGACTGAAAACAAGGATTTAGCAATTAAGAAATCACTGGTAATCTTTTAGAGAGCATTTTCAATTGATTGATGAGTCTGAGAGCTAAATTGAAACAGCCTGAGAAGTGAAATAGAAGAATGTGGACACTGTTTCCTATGAGCTTTTCTGTGAAATGCAAGAGATAAATAGGAAGATAGCTTGAAGGATAGTAGAATCTAGTAAGGTTTTTGTTTTTAAAGAATGGGGAGATCTGAGAATGCTTGTAGTTGGCATAGAAAGATTCAGTAGGGAGGGAGAAAACAAAAAATGGAGAAGGGATGATTGCAAGATTATTCTACTGAAGGAGAAAAGATGGAATGGGATCAAGGGTACAAATAGAGGGTTTGGCTTTAGCTACCTTTTCACTAGAGACTAGAGCAAAGGAGGAGAAAATAGGTGATGTTAAGTTGCTTTGAGGACGGGAGAGAAGAGGGTGTTTAGGGCAGATGGTCTTAATGTTCTCAGTCAGGCATCAAGTAGTGTCTTCTTATGAGAGGGGGAAGAGGGGAATGTGGGAAGCTTAAGGAAAGAAGAAACAGTTTGCAACTCATTGCGAAGAGTGTAATAGAGAACCAGTTTGGAAAGAGTAAGATTAGGCCCAGTTGACATTAGATAACATAAACTTGTAGTGAAACCAGTTAACATGACCATGTGACTTTCTCCAACACTCCTGTACACTATCTTACTGAATTTAACCAAGATCGCATCAGGTTTTTGACTACTATGTGACATAATGGGCTCCCTTTTGAGCTTTTTTCAGATAAATTGCTACCTGCTTATGCCTCCTCTATGTTACATAAGAATTGTAGTTCTTTTAAAAAAATTAATTTAGTTTGGCATGATGTGTTCTCAGTGAGGCCATATTATGCTCACTGCTTCCTTTTTTCCAGATATTCCCAGACCATCTCTTTAGTAATGCATTCTAGAATTTTGCCTGGAATTAAATTCAAATTCTCAACCTTTACAGATGGCAAACACTTTCTCTTCCCTTCCTTGAAAACTAGGATGACATTTACCTTTCTACAATGTCATGGTCTTTCTCCCAGGCTCCACAATCTTCTCAGATTCACTGACAGTGGCTCAACAATTCAATCCTCCAGTTCCTTTAGTACCCTGTGATGTAGTTCATCTGCATCTGATACCTTGAACTTATCAAGGGCAGCTAGTTACTTTCTTCCTTTCAATTCCCCATTGGCCATTTTTGCCGTATCTTTTCCAGGCCAAACATCCTTCTCTTTGGCAGAGAAAATGAAAGCAAATCAAGAGACGAGTAGGTTTATCCATTCTCTGTCATCCCTGATGGGATCAAATCAGGTAATATTTGTAAAGTGCTTAGCACAGTGCCTGGTACGTAATAGCTGCTTATTAAATAATTATTCTCCATCCCTCTCTTTCTTTTATCCTTCTATTTTCTTCAACTCAGCCAAAAGTGATCCTTTTTGTTATCCTTGGCTTTCCTTACTAGTTTCACCACATTCTGGGTTTTAATGCTCTAAAACATGATTGTTACATGACCTTGTCATATTTTAGTATCCATACTCTATACAAGGGTGGGGAACCTGCAGCCTCAAGTCCACACATGGCCTTCTAGGGTGTTGGATGCAGCCTTTTGACTGAGTCCAAGTTTTGCAGACCAAATCCTTTAATTAAGGAGATTTGTTCTGTGAAGTTTGGATTCCATCAGAGGGCTGCATCTGGGGACCTAAAGGGCCACATGTGGCCTTGAGCCTGCAGGTTTCCCACCCCTGCATCTATAACTTACTCTTACTTCCATCATCTGTACATAGGAATAGGACATTGGGACTGGACCTGTGATTTATTTCATCTAGGAAACTACTGGATGAGTAACTTTCCTTTACCACCAAATGTTTGACAACTTAACTACAATTTATAATTTTAGAAAGTAAAAATAGGTGGCTTTCTCTGGTCACACATATCCTCAAAAATCTGCACAAATTGCACAACATATAGGTAAAAAGCATGGTGAGGTAAAGATTTAAGGCACAAAAGGAAAATTTTACTTCACAGTTGTCACTGAAACTTGATGGCATGAGATACGTGGATGAAATAGAACTCTCAAAGAGTCTATCTTATCTTAAATGAATAGAGTAGATAAAAGAGCAGAGATTCAGAGTAGCATTATATCTGAAGAAGATGCACCCATGTGAGAAAATCCAAGACTAAATGGAGAAGTTTGAGCCTGACAGAGAATATTTAGGTAAAAATACTGTCAGAAATGATATTGCAATCAGAAAAGAAACAGGAAGTAAATGAGGAATTTAGGAAAGTCATCTTAAGCCTGGCTCAGCAGGAAGATATAGCAATGATGGGTTATTTAATTTGCCTGGAACCCTGCCAGTGCTCTCTTTATGCCCAAAGAAGAGTAGCTAACAATCTTTCAACTTGACCTAATAATAACTTCATCATTCAAAAGGTAGAGAGACCATTCTTCTGGAGGAGCACAGTGGAATGAAAATGAAGAGAACACCATAGCATAAAAGATGACTCCATCAGATCTGTGGCAGAGGAAAAGAAAATTGGACATTATCTGACAAGCACTTTAGGTTTTAAGAAAGCAGATTTCAGGTGTTTCAGGAAAAGGATAAATTGGAATAATGACACAAAGTTCTACAGGTGAAACTCTTAAGAATGAAATTCTAAGGACACAAAGGAAGATAATTCCAATGATGAGAAAAGGAGTGAGCTGACTCAGGAGATCATTGTAAATGCATGCGTCTCTTTCTTTCTTTGTGATTCACCAACAAATGTAGATTTTTAAAAAATTTATATACAGAAGCAGAGGCAGAGTGACATATGTGATAAAAGAGGTTACCTACAAATAGGAGTAATATTTTCTCCCCTTTACTGATATTCTTGTAGTTTCTTTCTCATTTCTAATTGCTGTTGAAAGTATTTCTAGAACTATGACAAACAATAGTGGATTGAGGGGTCACACTCGCTTTACCTCTGTATTGGTTGGAAAAGTTTCTAGTGTTTCCCATTGTAAATATCTCTGAGTTTTTGTTGTAGGTATGTGCTTTTTTATTATACTAGTGATTAACTTTTTTGCCTTGTGATTTTAAGTGTGTTAGCCAAAAAAATTGTACTGTTTTTAGCAAAGTTGTTTGCAAAAGATATAATTGTGTAATTTTTTTTAATATGGTTAATTATATTCATTGCTCGTGCAATGTTGAATGATACTTGTAATCTTGGTATCAGCCTAGGTTGGCTGTAGTAGAAAAAATCTATCTATCTAGACTCTTGTTTTTGGCTAGTATTTCATATTTTTATGTTAATATTAATTTAGTGACAGATACATGGTTCGTTTTCTTTACTTTATTGCTCTCCTATTTAGATATTACAATCATATTGGTTCCTTAAAGGAGTTAGTATTTTCTGTCTCAATCGTTGAGACTCACTTTATGTAGTTTAGCTATTAAATGGTTTTTAAGCATTTGATATAATTCATCTGTGAAGTCATTTGGATCAGGATATTTTTCTTTGTTAGCTTTTTTTTTTAAACTATTAAATTTCACTTTCTAAGATTGATTCCAGGAAAATACAATAGTATGAGCCCTTGTTGCATATACTTCATCTTTGGTCAGGCATATGTAGTTCTTACAAATCATAATTCATAAATCTAATCCCATTCTCTGAAACCTTCTTAATCTACTGTTTACATCTTTCTATTCAAAAGTTCTCCTCTTTTATGGGTAGCAGTAAGGAAAACACAACTTGTGTCCTTAAAGTCTTCGCTTTCTTTTCCAAGACTATATTAGCCTTAAAAATAGTTCTAGATTCCTTCTGGTAATATCATTGGTTCCCATGTTAATCCCCAGAAGTAGGCAGTAGTTATTAAGTTTTACAAGTCCTTGTCACATAAGCCCTTCTCAACTCTGAGCTACTGCAAAAACCTCTTATTTGGTCTGCCTTCTTCAGTTTTAACACCATCCCAATCCATCTTTTACCTAGTCACCAAGGCACTTTTCCTAAAGTTCAGGTCTGACCATGTCATTCAATGAATTTCAGCAATATCTTTTAGGAGAAAAATTAAATATAAACTCCTTTGTCTGGCATTTAAAACTTGTTTCAGTCTTGCCTCTTCCTACCTTTCCAGTCTTCTTATTCATTACTCCTTCGTGTGATTCCTCACTTATAAACCTCCCTCTCATCTCTGTGGGAAGATAGGTGGTACAGTGGATAGAAAATTCACCTTCCTGAGTTCAAATCTGGCCTTAGATGCTTACTAACTCTGTGATCCTGGGCCAGTCACTTAACCTTGTTTGCCTCAGTTTCCTCATCTGTAAAATGAGCTAGAAAAGGAAATGGCAAACCACTCCAAGTCTCTTTGCCAAGAACACTCCAAATGGAGTCACAAAGCATTGGAAACTACTGGAAAAA
>CM053625.1:111072911-111123744 GCA_028646595.1 Phalanger gymnotis | reverse complement strand
GCAGCTCTAAAATTGGTTCAGAGCCATTGTTTTATAGGTTTTTGGAGGAACTTGGTGGGGAGCTCACGCCAGTCACTGCTTCCCAGCCGCCATCTTGGCCTTCTGGTTGATTTCTAAGGTGATAATCTGACAAACTAATTCATGTTACTGTTTAACAGAGGAGAAAACTAACCCTCTAATCTTCTTTTACCTTCCAAAGGTGATATTCCCATCTTGGTGCCTCTAAGGTGGAGATATCAGACTGTAAGAGTAGAGGATAGCATTTCAGTAACCCATTGGAGGAGACAGTTTCAGAGAAGGCAGCCTTCTAGCATTCCTTAGACCACATTCTATAGGTGGGAATTTACATTGCTTATGTATAAGGCTGGGCACTTTGTCAAAAATTTTGTCCAATAAACATTCAAAAAATGATGCATCTTTTTCCTTTTCCTAGAGACTGAATCCCCCAATTCTCAAATTACAGAATATTAGAGTTGTAAGGAACCTTAGAAATCAAGTTTTGAATTCTTTATTTTATAGATAAGGAGAGTGAGGCCTAGAGAAAACAAGCAACTTGCCCAAGATCATAAACTCTGTAGAAGAAGTGGAAATAAGACTATATCTTCCGTCTCCTTGTCCAGAGCTCTTTACATACGATATGGCCTTTCTAGATCCACATAATTAAGTTAACATGAAGTTAACATAAGTTAGCATTTATTCAGAATATTTAAGGAAAAAATATAAGGAAAATTTAATTCAGTTGCCTGTAACATGAACTGAATACCTATTATGCGCAAGGCACTATGAAGGATATGA
Organism: Phalanger gymnotis; assembly: GCA_028646595.1. Taxonomy (NCBI): domain Eukaryota; kingdom Metazoa; phylum Chordata; class Mammalia; order Diprotodontia; family Phalangeridae; genus Phalanger; species Phalanger gymnotis. The sequence continues at coordinate 111,122,949 of CM053625.1, read as the reverse complement.
TGCTTATATAGTCCCTGCCCTCATGGAATTAACAGTCTAGTAATGGGTAGGTATGAATACATATAAAGTATTGTAACATATAATAATGTGAACCTATACTAAGAAGGTTACAAAGTTCACAGGAAGACAGATCATTTCTGCCTGGTGGGGACTGGAAGGAAGTAGACATGGAGGAAGCTGCACTTCACCTAGGACTTTCTGAGGGAAAAGAAAGGGACAGAAGGAAGGATATACACCCTGAGTACAGGGAACAATGAGAATGAAAGCACAGAGAGAGAAAACTATATGAGTGTTCAGAGAAGAGCAAGTCTGATTTGACTAGAGTATACCATGTGTTGGGGCAGCTAGGTGGTGCAGTGGATAGAGTACTGGGCCTAGAATCAGGAAGCCTCGTCTTTGTGAGTTCAAATCCAACTTTAGAGACTTTCTAGCTATGTGATCCTGGGCAAGTCATTTAACTCTCCTTTCCTCAGTTTATCACACGTAAAATGAATTGAAGAAGGAAATGCCAAACCACTCCAGTATCTTTGCCTAGAAAAACTCAAATGGGGTCATGACTGAACAACAATATTATATGTGTAGAGGGCCAAGGATTGTGATTTCATTAATTTAGGGAATTCTCTGGAGAGGAAATTCCCTCTACCAATGCAGGTCAGCCCCTTCTCTATAACTTATAGTCTTGGAGAGTTATCCAGAGCATTGAGAGGTTAAGTGATTTGCTTAGTCACATAGCCAGCATATGTCAGAGGTAGGACTCAAATTCAGATCTTGCTGACTCTAATTCTCTATTCATCGCATTTTGTTGTTAGAAATGAATCTGGAAGAGAAGTTGGGGCCCAAATATGGGAGACCTTTAGTGCTAGGACAAGGAATTTGTATGTTACGGTGTGGATAATATGGAGTCAAGCAAAGTATTTGAGCAAGGCAGTCATGAGGTAGTTTTGTGAGTGAGAAAGATTTTGTGGGAAACTATATGAAAGATGTGAGACTAGAGGGAGGGGACCTCACTAGGAGAGTACTACAATAGTCTAGTTGAGTGTTATGAGGGCCTGAGCAAAAATGGTGGTAGCAGGGATGCCCAAGAGAGGATGGATGTGAGAAACATGCTCCAATTATAATGTCCAATAGTGAGCTCACTTCAAAGGTAAAAAGAGCAGAAAACAGAGATGAAATAACTTTAAAAGCATGGAATCTTGACTGAGTTCATTCAGATATGCTTGGTGATTTAGCTCAGGGATAATGGCCAGGCCTTCTGAGGATAGTAGAGGAATTATATGTTTTCCACATTTTTAGCTTTAAAGATGGGTCTGGTTATATGGTGGTTGTGTCACTGAATATAAACTTCTGAATACTGAGCACTATATTCTCCTTCCCTTCTTTGAGAACCCAAAGAAAAATGAATGCTTCAAAAGACCCCTTTTTGTAAAGGGGACTGAATTAAGCATATGTTAATCATGTGAAGAGGAAAATTTTATCAAGATAAAACTCAACCATAAATATTCCTCCCTTCCCAGAAAGGCTCATAGGGAAATGGAGCAGACCTTAATGACCACAGCATTATATTCCCCAGACTTAGGACTGGAAGGGATCCTTGAGGTCAACGAGTTCAACCTCCTCATTTTACAGATATGGAAACTAAGTCACAGAGCAGATTAAGGACTTGTCTGGGGTCACGGAGCTGGTAAGTATCTCAGACAGTATCTGAATTCAGCTATGTAGTCTCACCCTTTGATTTTTGTGGGCAAGGAAATGGAAGACAGAAAATTCATAGGATCAAAAAGAGGGAGCTAGAAGGAAACTCATAGAAGCAATGTGACTTTTCCAAGTTTAACATGCTAATATGGGCTAGGGATTGAACTGGAGTCTTCACATTCCCCCCGCCCATGCCACCTTCTCTGCTACCTTTGTGGATGATTCTAAATTGGCACACTAAAGTATATGTATCAAGTCAACAAGCATTTATTAAACACCTACTATGTGCCAGGCACTGTGCTCATCTCTGGGAATACAAAGAAAGGCAATTAAAAAAAAGACAAAACAAAACCAAAACCAAAATAATCCCTGCTCTCAAGGAGCTCACAATCTAATGAGGGAAACCTATAGTTAATGTTGTTTTCTATATGATATGAAGGGCTTCATTTTAAAGGCAAATAACCTGCAAGGCACTATATCTTTCTGAGAGTCTCCAAATTGTGTTTTGTTCCCTGAGGTCCCTTTGAATTCTGAAGCTTGGGTCTAAAGATCCTATTGTAGATTCTATAGTAGAGACAATGCCCTGATTGATATATGATGGTAATTTTACAAAGGTCTGCCAGCTGCTTTTTTTTTGCTCGGTCTTACACTAGGGCATCCTGCTGATACATGTTCTAATGTGTGAAATCTCTGATCAGAATCTCTTGAAAGCAGGTGCATAGATTCACTTTATTTCCCTGCATTTCATATCCAGCTGGCCTCAGATGCTGGCACTTTTTCGATAGGTTGTGTCATCTGTTCAGCCAGGTAAACTTTTTCCTCAGGTGCTGTTAGTCATAGAGAAATGTGTTTGGATTCAACAGAACACGTCTGGGCATAGAACTAATGGCTGCTCAACTTGCTGAGAGGCTGGTACCTTATTGTAGTGGTCAAAATGCTTTCCAACATCACTCCGTGGGAATGGGATGATCCCAACCTTGTACGCCTGAGTGTAAATTACCAGGTAGCTGCTCGCTTCCGCTAGCTGTATTCTCATATCTTTCTGAGTTTCAAAGCAGGACTAAAAATTGGCTTTGTTTGCTCTTGATCCAACCTACCCTGGACTAGCCACCTTCCGACCTGACTGCTACTCTAAGTCAGCCTGTGAACCGAGCTATGAAGGAACTTACCCATCCTGATTCGTGCTTGAGGTCTTTGCTTTACCTACATACGGCAGACACATCCTGGACTGTCTCAAGTAGATGCTTTATTTCTTAAGATGTTCTTTAGGCCCTGGGGAGAGAGTTGAACCCAGGTTTGAAGTTTAGAGTCAAATTTTATTTTGTAGTATAGTGAAACGAGGTTCATCAGGAAGACTTGGCTTTTCTCTTTGGCTGGTTTTGGAATCTTATACAGCATGTCCCAAAAGTCTTAGTGCATTTTTTGGCTTTAATACTTTGTAAATATAGTAAGACTTTTGGGACACCCTTTATTTTCCATCTGTTTTTCTAAATCTACAAATGTCAGCCTCTAAGACTAAAAATGAATGACAGAAGAAAAAAAAAGTGATGTAAAAAATCAGTCTCTGAGGTTTGCCCCTTCATGCATGTTTCAGAATGAGTAATCATGACGTGTCTTTATCAAATCAGAGAACACAGAACAACAGATCTAGCTCAGAACAGTTCCAGAGATAAAACACAGAATATTGGAGTTGGGAGGGACTTAAATGCCACATGTGACATTGTGACATATGTGCCGATGGTCTCTTTATACAGGCGAGGAAACTGAGATTCAGATGAGTTAAATTACTTTCTCCAAGTCACACAGAACATTTTGGCTTTTTTTAAAAAAAAGTTTATGAAGATCTTTTTTCCCGATACATCACCTTTGTTCCCTAAAATATCCCTTCTGCCATTCCTTGCCCAATAAATGCAAAAAGGAAAGAAAGAAGGAATGAAAGGAAAACATACACACTTGCAAATTTAGAAAAATCAGTCAGTGCATACACCTTTTCTGACTATATATATATATATATATATATATATATATATATATATCATGCAAAGTGTTCAAAAAAGTCTTAGTATTAGGTATTAGAACTAAAATTGCATTAAGATTTTTGGGATACCCTGTCTAAGAATCCAAAACCAGACAAAGAGAAAAGCCAAGCCTGTCTGATGAGCCACATCCCAATATTCTACAAAATAAAAATTTGGCTGTAAGCTTCAAACTTGATTCCAACTCTGTTCCATGGACCTAAAGCACATCACCATCATGTTCCATACCCACATCACTCCACCTCTGCGAAGAATGGGAGGAGGGGCATCTTCTCAGCTCTATTTGGGATTACCTTGTGTTCAGTTTACCTTTGGCTGCTGTTGCTCTTTTAATTTACCTTGCCACTGGAGACATGGACAGAACTGCTCAAATGATCATTGCTTCTTTACACCAGTTGCCGGTGTACATGCATTTCTCCAGGCCTCTTCCTTGGTGATCAGTGTTGACTATGAGGCTGTTTGGCATGCCAGTGGATTTAAGTCTTTCTGGAGCTCTTAGTTTGCCTCTGAGACTTTGTCTTGGGTACCTATTTTTTCCATAGGCTGTCCCACCTCAATGCTTTCCATCTTATCCAGTGACAATGGCAAAACAAAATGATCCAGAAAACCAGCCCATCCCCAAACAAACGACCCCCCCCCCGCCTTTCCCCAGGAATCTGGGCCATTGGAACATCAGCTGCTGACTTAGGAGAGGGACCAAATAGCAGCCTCTGTATAACTCCAACTATCTCAGCTATCCCAGGGAAAGGGCAGTGCTTGTCAGGGTTGCAGGCCACATACCTGAGGCTCAGCAGGTCTTTTCAATATCTGGGATTAAACGAACTGTGAAATATTCATTTTATTAGAAGAGCCTGGGTTTACTTCTAAGACTCCTAAATTGCTTCTGTTCAGGGCAGCTGAAGCTAAGCAGAGTGTGGAAAGCGCAGTGTTCGGAGACCAAATAAGTAGCCTAAAGAATACCTAGGCCTCATTATTGCATGAACATGTATCGGGGTCCCTTCTCTTGCCCAAGACGTGCGAGTCTGATCATTGCTAATGCAAAGTGAATTTGGCACACAGGTTGGGAGATAACTGAAATGGGACGGTGGGAGGGGGTGCTTTGCATAGGATATTGTGGAACTGAATAAATTCTTGTAGCAAAAAGAGTTGACCACAGCCTGTGGGATTGGAGTCAGGCATAGGAGATGGAAGCAGTGCAATATGGTCAGGAATATTAGATGACATGAGCTACAACATCGTCTAATCTAGCTTTCTTGTTTTTACAGATAAGGAAACTGAGGCCCAAAGAAGTTAAATGATTTCTCAAGGTTATGTAAGTAATAAGTGCCATAATTTTAATTCAAATCCATGTTCTCTGACTCTAAATACAGCACACCTTCCAATATACTAGTAAGAATTGAGAATCTTTGAGTGACATGGATGAAAACATCCATGTTTGTACAGATAGGAGAATGGCATTCTTCAGCTTTTTCTGTTGTGTTCATTACTTTTGATGAACATAGTTGCCCTCTACCAGGGAAGCACAGAGTACCTAAGTTCCATACAGAAAGCCTCCTCTCTAATTCAGGGAAAAGGGATGTTCAAACCACAAACCTAGGCTTGTTCAGGTGAATTGTTCAGAGGTCTTGACCAGCTCAGTTTTGAGAATTTTGAGTCTTTTCTTCTTGCACAATTTCTATTCTAAGTAATTCTAAGTAATGAACAAAAGGAAATTTCAAGGCGGGTTGTTTGGCCTTAGCTTCCCTCTTCTCCCCTCCATTTATCGTCCAATTTGTAAGCTGACGGCTATGGAGGAAATGGCTTGGAGATGGGCAAGCAGATGACATAAGTTATGCCCATCCATGTAGCCACAAATGGTAGAAAGAAGTCAAAAGGAACTGCCTGACTTTATCTCCATAGATTCATGGGCTTTTCTCTTTGTAAAATCTGGACATTTCTGCAAAGATATTGCTATATCTGTATTTGAAATGACAGAATAATATTTCCCCATCATAGAGCTCATTCTTTGTTAAACATGGGGTATATATGAAATGTGTGTCAGAAATCAAATTATTCTGGATCACTACCAACCCTGCTTCCATATTTTGTAACTAGAATAGGAACTTATATTAATTAATGCTTTTGTCTCTTTTAAAGCAACATAAAGTGAGGTCCTCTTTGAAAAGAAACCACATTTCTGTTCAATATGTTCCCCTGGGACCTGTGACTTTTTTGGAGAACAGAGAAAATACACTTTGTGATACACCATAAATTAAGCGTTTCCTTTGGTAGAACTTGAATAGTATTGCCTGAATCCCCACCCCCATCCCCCAACTTGGAGCTAGTTTCCCTCCTTTAAACTGCGATGGTGTTATCTTTCCAAGTCTTCGAGTCACTTATCTGACTCAATCATTTGCCCTCTCCAAGGGAACAGAGCTGAAAGACAGTACCGTGATTGGAGGTTGAGGATAATCTGGATTCTAGAGGCAGAAATTAGAAGAGATCTGTGCCATCCTTGGAAGTGATATGTACAGGCTGAGGTTGTGGTGTTAAATCCATTTCTCAGACACTGGAAAGAACATCTGCAGGTTGTGCAGTTTTATCTGAACCTAAATGCTGTAGAAGCTTGATTCAGTAAGATTTTCTGCTTCTAAGAGGAGAAGCTTATACAATTCTGTAATTTTGGTGTTATAAGTGATTTAGAGGTCATTTAATTCAGGAAGAGCATGGTGTGGCAAAAACACCACATTTGGAGTTGGAAGATGGGTATCCAAATCTTGACTTTACCACTTTCTGCCCCTGTGACCTTGGGTAAGACACTCAGCCTCTTTGTGCCCTGTCTGTTCATCTTTAAAATGGAGGTAGGGTAGAAGTTAGCTTAGATTGTCCATAAATTCCCTTCCAGGGTGCCTAGGTGATAGTAGTAGCTACAGTGCTGGACCTGGAGTCAGGAATACCTGAGTTCAAATCTGACCTCAGACATTTACTAGCTTTGTGACCCTGGGCAAGTCACTTAACTCAGTTTGCTTCAGTTTCCTCATCTGCTAAATGAGCCAAAGAAGGAAATGGCAAACTTTTCTTTGCCAAGAAAACCCTAAATGGGATCATGAAGAGTCAGAGATCACTGAAACAACTCAACAACAACAAAATCCCTTCTAGTTCAAAATCTAGTATCCCACAATCCTATGAATTCCTTCTGCAATATCCTTGGCATATTCAACCCACTGTTCAAACTCATACAATGAAAGGGAACACACCATTTAACAAAGTAGCCCATTCCATTTTTGAACAATTCTGGTGGTTAGAAAGTTTTACATATTTAGACAAGACTGATCCCACTAGTCCATGTTCTTCCTCCAAATACAAGCCTACTTCTTCTTCTGTATGACTTTCTCTTCAGTATTTGAAGAATTGGTATTTTCTCCATGTGGATACTGACCTCTCTCCCCAAAACAGATCACAGCTCTTCTGTAACAAGGAGATGGTAATGGACAATTGCTATGGGCCCCATGTTCATTATTCTGCAGACAAGCTGGTGATGAGCCTTTCTAAACTTAACCAAGCTAGGCCTTTAACAACAGAATCAAGCTTGTATTCAGAATCTTTCCAGCTTGGTAGGGCTCTGCCAAAGCCAGCTTCTGTAGAACATCCCTTCATGTACTTGAAGACAAGCACCATGTTGTTCCCTTTTCTCTGCCTCATCTTTGCCAGGCTAAATACCTTTGATTCTTTCAATGAATCCTTACTTGTAGAACAGAATTTCTAGATGTCTCACCACCCCTTGGTCCCTCTTTCCTAAATGGTTATGATCCCCAGAAAATGGCACACAATTGTCACTGTCTGAATATGTTAAATTCTTCATTAGGCTTCTCTTAATTTTGTTTCCATCGGTTAGAAATAAAAGGGAATCAGAATCACTCTATATACCCACTGCCGAATTTATCTTGGTTGTGTATCCGTCTGGGTTCTTCACTGATCTGAGACTCTCTGAAAGAAAAAAAATGTATTATTTTGAGAAAGAAGAACATGTTGACAAGGAGGTATTTTTCTAAACCTGCAAAAGTTGGGTCAGCATATACTATGGACATAAATTGTTTTGAGGGTTTTCAGTAAGGGAAAATAGGACCTTTGGTTGCAGAGAGAGACAGGGGAGGGGGATGAAAAATAGGGAAACTGGAGGTAGGAGGTTAGAATAATTGAAGCAAAAAATAATCAGATTAGAATCGAGCTGTTTTAGGGGCCATTAAATTCTCCTCATATGCTTTCTTCAAACCTGTAGCTTACTCTACTCCTCCTACTTCTTTCCCTTTCTCGTTCAAACCCCTTGAAACAGCTTTGTTCCCCCTTCTTCCGTAAGTGTATTTTCCTCTAGAATTAAATCTTTTATCTTAGCCATGGCTTGTATATCAGTAAATGTTTAGCAGTATGTTAACTGTTATCTTCTGTGTACAAAAGCACGAGATAGTTTGGAATAATTAAATAACAGAGTGTCTCCGGTACACATCGGACGGCTGATAATGCTTTGCATCTACTGAGATAAAAGCTACACATACATTAATCCAAATCAAATTGTCTGATGATAACTTGAAAAACTATAGCAGTGTTTAATCTAATCCAGAAAATAAGTCGGAATCCTCTTTTTTCCCCTGCAAGTGAGAATTATCCCTGGTGTAGGAGCAGATGGAAGTGGAGAACAGTAAAATTCTGCTAACCCATTTTGGATCATACGTGATGTGTTCATTAAGACATGATGGTGAGGGCATGTTTGCCAAAAAGACAACCTGCTCATTATCTTCTCTGACTGGCAAACTGGACCCCAAACAAGCAGCCCTCTCATTACAAAGATTACTTTCTGATCCACTTGGGCAGATAATACAAGTAATGTATGATTAGGATAACACCTGAAAGTTAGAATCATGTCCTAGTTAAGACAATCCCTTCATCCTGATTATGGCCCCAAATGGGGACATTTAAATTGGTGTTTCTGAAAAATAAAATGTTATCATTTTAAAAATTAATATGCTAAAAATTGATATTTCCTGGGGGGGGGAAGTATATCTTTAAAAAAAATAAAGACTGCTCTAAAGAGATGGCACTTAATATGAGTATTAAGGAAATCTAGAACCTTCCTCTTACCCCATGCCCCTGCATCAAATTGCACTGGTCATAGAAAAACAGGAAGATGGAAGCATAGGGTGTCCCTAAATTCCTAATGCAGTTTTAAATCCTAATAGCTTACTTATATTTAGCTTGAATATATTTAAGCTTTGGTAGCTGAAAACTACACTAGGACTTTGAGGCACCCTGAATATTGTTAAATTTCAAAGATTTCCACTTAAAAGGAGGTGTGAACAATTTGGATGAGGTTTGGAAGAAGATAAAACTCTTATTTGAAGCAATTAGATTAGTGAAGGGCATGGATGTCTTTATGGCTTAGGCTGGCTACCAAGAAAAAATGGCGCATGATGGGTGTGGTAATACCCAACAAGCAGGGGTGTGAGTTGCTCAGAAGAAGGGGGTGAAAAGCATTTGAAAGAAATTATACTCCTCAGTCAATGGGAGTTTTATAAGCATCAAAGTCATTACAGATATTCAAACAAAACATGTTGTGACTCTTCTACGGAATCATCTAGCAGAAGCTGTGGTGGAGGGCCACAAGCACCATGAATGAGTAAAAGGTAGGGTTGCCATTTTGCTGTCCTTGGGTTTCACTTGGAAAAGCATCCTTGCTGCTGTGTCTTGAAGAATAATCCCTTTCACGTAATTTGTGGGCTAAAAACATATGTAGGTAATGTCATGTAGCAGAGTGTTGGAGTCAGAGGACTTGGATTCAAATTCTGGCTCCATTATTTACTAACTGTGGGAACTTAGGCAAGTCAACTTAATTTCTTTGGATCTGAATTTCCTCATCTGTAAAACAAAGAGATTGAATTAAATGACCTCTAAGGTTCCTTCTAGCTCTGTATCTATGACCCCGGGGGCTCTTTCCATAAATTTCAACAAGCAGAAGATGAATTTCCACAGAGGACATTTTTTTTTTCATATTTAAAATCAAATTACAGCACATACTTTGTCAGGGGAGTTGTATGTCCAGGAGAGCACCATTTTAAACGAAGGGTACAATGAGACAGTCATGGCTCATCCACTTTACAACACTGTCACACATGCCTCACAAAATGTTGTACTACCAGCAGCATTACTGTGCTATGAACAATGTACTGGCAATTAACCTTGTGAACTTTTGGAAAAGCCCTCCCTCGTATTTGGAAACACCCGATAATTGACTGAAGCCTCCAGTTTTCCTACGACAGTCGGGCATCAGCTCCGTATAGCCAAAGCGCGGCAGCGTAACATCACTAGAAGTGCCAGCGGATGGAGCCATGATAATCTGACCAACGTTCCTTGACAAGTACTCTTGACACCATTGATCCTCATTTACTTCTCTATTATTTCACGTGCATTAATCCTGGTTTCTCATCTTCCCAGGCTTCCTAAAAGTAGCTTTCCAAAGCAATACGGCCCATCTTTCTGTATGAATGATTATATCCCATGGACAGTAGGTCAGTCCCACATCCCAAATTTCCTCCCATGGAGTAGTAGCAGTGGACTGCTCTATCTACAATACAATTGAATTGTCACAATTTGCATTCAATTTGCTCTATTTGTCAACATTTTACTGTGCAAAAGGATGCTTTTATCTGTTCTTGTTTATCTTAGATTGTCCTAAGTAGTATGCAATTTACCAAATCACTACAACGTGGGAAATAAAATGGAAACATTTTTACTATTTTCTCTCTGTCTTAGTCAGCTGAGAGTTAAAATCACTCTCCATTGTGATTGGCAATCATCTATGGTTCTGAAATGGTTATGATAAAAAAATTAAGATCTTCTGACAGGTTATTCCGAAGTGATGATTTTTCCCCCCTCCAGGCTCTTCATTTTGTTTAAACTACTGTCTCTTAAATAACTCTTCTCTCCAGTTGTGGAGGAGAGCAAGCCATTGACTGACTAGGCCACTCGCTGGACTGTTGATCTGCATGCAAATGGAGTAGCCAGAACTATTATCTAGCCTTCCTGAGATGAAGAAAAGTTTATGAAACATTCAGTTGTCAGCGGAGTGGCGATACTTGGGAGGCTGACCTTGGAGTTTCTCAAATGTGAATTGATCCTCTAGAAAAAGTACAAAGCCAGCTTTGGTGCTAAATGTTAGCTGTTAAAAAATGGTGCTGAATAACATCTGCCTTGTAGTATGCCTTAATCAGCACAGTGAAAAATGAAAGTTTAACGATCTACTATAGTGGCTTCTAAGTGAAGGATAAACAAAAGATGAAAGAGTTTCCTCGCATGGTTTGTAACTGATGCCATGAAAAATGTCAAGAACCATCTGCCTCAAACTTATCCAAACTGTCATCAAGTATTCTAATCCAGTCAAACGAGATACAACTAAAACAACCTGTGTAACTTGCTGAAGGCTTATCAAAAGAGTTGTAAATAAAGGGAGGGGGGGAACCTCATCAACTGTATAACCACAGATTGCTGCCAGCTTGCCTGTGGCTTTGAAATCCAATCCCATTTCTCTAGTCTGACAAACTGTACTAAATAGCAAAATGGATTTTTATTTTTATGGCTTTCAGCCATTTTCATTTCAGCTAATTTCTTTCAGTGAATACCCAGTTTCTTAAAGGAATGGAAATTATAATTTTTCTTTCTTTTTTTTTTTAATTAGAAGCTTCAATGTATTGATAAAACTGTGATCTCATCAACGGAGACTCCATAAATGAAGATTCTAACCTACCAATAGCTATTCACCCAGTCTGACTCTTGTCCACATTCTCCCATGAATCCGTCTCAGGGACTCTTCCCGAGTTTTGAAGGGAGGGGCTTCTTCTATACCACTTCACCTTGTGTAGATACCAGTGAATCACGTAGGTTATCCATTGTTTATCCCTCTTTTGCTAGTGCCTGGCCGACATCATTTTCTGGTCAAATATCTCCCGATGACATATATTATCCAGTTTCACTGTAATGCTGTAATTCTTTTAAATAATAGTACTTATATTAATACTTTAGGGCAGCTAGGTGGCATAGAGCGCTAGATCTGGAGTCAGGAAGACCCGAGTTCAAATCTGACCTTAGACACTTAACAGCTGTGTGACCTTGGGCAAATCACTTAACTCTGTTTGTTCAGTTTTCTCATCTGTAAAATGAGCTAGAGAAGGTATGGCAAATCACTCCTGTATCTTTGCTGTGATGAGTCTGGAATGATTTAACAGGAACAGTTCTTTAAAGTTTACAAAGTACTTTACGAATATCATCTCATTTATTTAACTTCACAGCTCTGGGAGGTAGGCGTTATTATTATCCTCATTTCACAGTTGAGGAAACTGAGGCAGACAGAGCTTAAATGACTTGCCCATTTTCACCCAGAAGCGTCTGAATGGATTTGAGCTCAGGGCTTCCTGACCCTAGTGTCCTGTGCACTGTGCCACCTGGTAAAATGTAGCATGCTCATACCTACGACATACCTTACCATTGCCTTCAACTTTCAGATGGTGGTATTAGTATTATGGCATCACGAATGTAGAGCTGGAAGAGACCTTAGAGACCACCTAAGTGACCTCATTGTAGAATTGGGGAAGCCGTGGCCTAGGGAAGTTAAGAGATTCATCAAGTCCTCAGGGTGAGTTTTGAACCCTGCCCTTCTTACTCCAGAGCCAATGTACTTAAAAAAATTATGAACTTAACTCAAAAAAAAAAGCATTTCCAAACACACATAAAACACAAAAAAGAAAATTCTATATGAACCAGTGAATCCCCAGTATGTGCCACTTGCTTTATAAAAGGATATTATAAGTTCTATATGTTATTTTCAAAACTATCTTATTTGTGCTTCCTTCTGACCCTCCTTCTTTTCTGTGCATTCAAAAACTATTTCAGTGGTCCTCCTTTTTTTTTGGCATCACTATGGCTAATCTCCCCAATTAAAAACCTTACCTCATGAAATAAAAATAAAATTAAAAAAAAATAAAAAAGAGAAAGGAAGAAAGAAAAAATACACACTCTTGTAACAAATAAGCATAGTCGAGCAAAACTAGTCTACACATGGCCCACTCTAGAAATGCCTGGGTCTTTCTGTACTTTGTCTATCACCTTTCTGTTACATGCTCCATCCTATGCCCTCTGGAGACATGGTTATTCCATATATGGATCACAGTTCTTAAGTCTTTCAAAGTTATTATTTTTATACAATTTTTCTCTCCGTCTTCCCCTATGAAATTCTCTGAAAGCATCTCTTTCATCATTCCTCACGACACAATAATATTCCCTTATATTTATGTACCACAATTTGTTGAGTCATTCCCCAATTGTCCAAGAGGCACCCCTTTAAGCTCTATTTTTTTTCTTTTTTCTCCCTGCCTCTTGCTTTTTTAAAATTTCCTCTTCAGGATCAGGAATTTTGTTTTCTTGTGGCCATTCTCTCATATCCTCCTTCTTAAACATGCTTTTTTCCCATCCCTGGTTATTTCCCTATGCCAACCTGATTTTGTGTGTCTGTACAGGAATGTATTTCTTTGTCCATTTCAGATAAGAGGGACGTTCATTGGATGCATATTTCCCCACTTCCTCCATGTCTACATGGTCTTCTCCCTTATGAAAAAGGTTGAGCTCTAGCCCTTCCTTCCTCCTTTCACCAGTAGTATATTTCCTCTTTTTACCTTCTCTTTTCTTTCTTCTCCTTAGACCATTAGCAAAGAACCAATCCACCCCTAGGATCTCTCTCTCTTCTTATTTAATTCTTTCACTTTGCTTTGATGATGTTAAGGCTATGAAAGGACACTCATTTCTTCATTTCTTTTCTCTGTATTAGAATGTTAACAACAATAATGATATTATTTATAAAGATAGAGCTTTAAGGTATACATAAGTTATCTCTTGTTTTATATATTATATATGTGTCTATGTGTATGTGTGGATAGATAGACAGACAGCCAGACAGATAGATAAACAGATAGATTAGATAGATAGATAGATAGATAGATAGATAGATAGATAGATAGATAGATAGATAGATAGATAGATCTGGGAAAGGAAACCCCTCAGGGTTTCTGGTGAAAACATAAACATAGAGACCAAGAAGGGCTTGGTTTGGAACCAGAGTGATTTGGGGTTAAGGCTGGTCTTTAAGAGAAAAAAAAACCAAAAACAAAAAAAAAGGTTCAGAGATTAAAATTTATATTCCTTTTGGGCAGAGCAGCTCTCAGATCTACTTTTTTAAGAGGCCATTCTTTGTCTCATTTTCATTAAGCCTTAATCACTGAATGGGCACTGCCTCAGTCAAACTGAGACCTGTTAAAGACCTCAGCTTGAAAGGGCCAAGGTCCCCTACTGCATCCAGGGCCATCTCCTGTTGTCCTGATCCATATCTGGCCACTGGACCAGATAGCTCTGGAGGAGAAAGTGAGGCTGGTGACTTTGCACAGCACTTCCTCACTTAAATCCAATTCACTTGCATGTTCTGGCATAACCTCCTGAGAACAAAGGACAAATGGCATATATGTGTGTGTGTGTATACATACATACATATACACACATACATATATATGCATATAATATCTCTGATCTGCACAATACCCATAGGAGGTAGGTACTATTATTATCTGAGTACCTAAGATAACTGAATATGAGAGAGTCCAAATGTCTTGCCCAAGGTCACACAGCTAGTAAGTTTCTGAGGCAGGATTTGAACTCAGGTTTTCCTGATTCCGAGGTTTCAGCTATATCTACTTTGCTGGATTTTGCTGGCTAAAATAAATTTACCTTTCTAGGTTTCTCTTGATTTTTGTTTTTGCATTTCAGAATTCCTGCTTCACTCTGCTTTCTTCATCAGAAATACTTTGAAGTCTTCTCTTCCATTTTTAGGAGCAGCTAGGTAGTGTAGCAGATAGAATACTGGGCATGGAATCAGGAAGACTCATCTTCCTGAGTTCAAATCTGGCCTCAGGCACTTACTTAGCTGTGTGTGACTCCGGGCAAGTCACTTAACCTTCTTTGCCTCAATTTCCTCATCTGACAAATGAGTTGGAGAAGAAAATGGCAAACCATTCCAGTATCTTCGCCAAGAAAACCCTAAATGGGGTCATGAAGAGTCAAACATGGCTGAATAACCACAAAATTCCATTTTTCCCCTATGGGATTACACTCATCTCTGCAGAGTGTTATTTTTGGTTGTATGGCTATATCCTTTGACTTTTGGAATATTATATTCTAGTATCTTTTCTGGTTTTTGACAGAAACTTCCAAGTTTTAAGTGATGCTAACTGTGGTTCCTTGATACCTCCAATGTTTCTTTCTATGTGCCTACAGTATTTTCTCTTTGACAAGGGACTTCCTTTCTTTGGCTTTGACATTTCTGGGACTTTTGCTTTGGGGGGTTCAGGAGGTGATTAGTGGATTCTCCTTATCTTTGCCCTCTGATTCTAATAAACTTGGGCACTTTTCATTTATGATTTCCTGAAAAAGTGTCCAGTCTTTTTAAAAGCATGGTTTTTGAGGTGTCTAGTCATTCTTAAATGATCTCCCTTTGATCTGTTTTGCAGACTAGTTGTTTCCAGTATCAGCTATCTTAAATATCCTTCTATTTTTTCAATTTTTCTCTAAAATTTCTTGCTGTCTCATAAAGTCATTGATTTCTGTTTGGTCTATTTCAGTTTTCAGGGAGCTTCTTTCTGGAGCAAGGTTCACTACTTTCTCTTCTAAGCTATTTACTCTGCTTCCATTTTTTTCTTTAGCACTTTTAAATATATTTTTTCATCATTTCATTTCTTTTAGGCATTCACGTAGTTGTGGAAAATCCATTTTTTCCCTTTGAATCTCTACTTGCAAATTGTTATAGTTACTCTCCACTTCATTTTGGAGATCCCTAGATCTATAATAATTTTTAAAATAAAGGTTGGAATTTGTTTGATTTACTCAACCCTCCAGCTGAGCTACTGAATTAGGCCTTTGTGCCAGGGCCAGGCTTTTCCTCCTGTTTCATGGTTTGGTGAGATGGTTGGCCCTGCTCTGTCTTGCTTCAGGTTACTTGGGTTCTTGCGTTAACTTCCACCACCCTGAGTTAGGTCTCTTTGGACCTTTGAGGTTCGGGGCACTAGATCTTTAAGGCCTTTTCTAGCATCTTAGGACAAAATGTTATAAATCCTGGGCCTGGGCTGTCCAGGTCCTAATGCTGTTATTATCCTTTTCATTTCCCACTTCCCATTGCTGTTCCTGAGGGTTTACAAGTTTCCCACTCTAGGGTTTTCATGGGTGAGTCTCCTGTTCTGGCTGCTTCTTGATTGAGGCTTATAAGATTCATGTGTCCCTGGTCTGTCTCTGGTTGTGCTGAGATGCTTCCCCATGATGCTGACTGAGGCTTTGCCACCAGTGCCTTCACCTATTGCCAAAGGTGTAATGGTAAATGCTTAACAACCAACTCCCTGGGGGAGAAAAGTATACCCATGACATACTTTTAAGTTTAATACGCTTTATTAATACTTCCTTAATTCTAGCCAGTTTAACAATTGGCTCTCTGAAAATAGTTCTGTATTATTACCATTTTCTTTATCACTTTCTTAAAGTCTAAACAATCAGCAAAACAATAACTCCAGCTCTGTGTTCAGATTTCTGTTAATAACATTACTGGAAGAATGTTGTTGGTAAAAAAATTACATATATATATATATATATATGTATACATATATATGCATATACATATATGGTCCCACTGAAAATTTAACGATTTTCTCTAGGCAGCAGTTTCTGGGTGGCTCTAGACCCCTCCTGCCTCTTGCTTCCGGTTGACCTCCTGGACAATTGAGGGGTAAGGGGAAGTCACTTCCTGTGGTCTCTTTGAATTTCTGGATTATATTCAGTCAGGTGGGAACTTCAGAGTTTTTATGGAGTAGGTATGGAGCTATTCTTTCCAGACAACTCTGCCCTGAACCTCAGTATTTTGGGGCCCCTGCACCCTAAAACCAAATCAGTACTATACTCAGAAAGCATTGGGCACTAAAATTACATCAGTAATTTTAGTAAATTACTAAATCATATAGTAACTTTACTAAATCATATATCCTATTTTTTAAATTTTTTCTCTAATATTTCTTGCTGTCTCATAAAGTCATTGATTTCTGTTTGATCTCTTTTAGTTTTCAGGGAGTGCCTTTCTTGGGTAAGGTTCACTGCTTTCTCTTTTAAGCTATTTATTCTTCTTCCATGTAAAATTACATGTACATGTCTATGTCAAATTCTAGAGAGAGATGGGATATTTGAGGCTATAATTATGTATATATATATATATAACATAACAGATATAATTATCTGTTTGATGATTTCAATTTGCTGCCTCAATTTTATTAGTGAAGACATGAATTTAGTTTTTAGATATTTGGTAAGTTTTGTAGACATTGTCATTACCTAGTTGTGTGCGTGTGTGTGTGATCTCTATGTCTATTCTTATAAAGGCCTTGAAAGATTTTGTATTGATAGTGAATAATGTTGTCCATATACACTGAATCCACCTTAATTTACAAAACGAGCAAACAAAACCAAAGTTCAATTCTGTTTTCTTTTATTGTTGGTTTGTTTATGAAGATTTATAGCATGGTACTATAGAAAGAGCAGAGGATCTGGAGTTAATTCATTTTAATTCAATAAACATTTATTAAGTGCTTACTATGTACCAGGCACTGTGGTAAGCCCTGAAGATACAAATAAGAAAAAGACAGTCCCTGCCTTTAAGGAGTTTATAATCTAATAGGAGAAGACAATGCACCTAAGGAAACTGAAAAGGGGGGAGGGGAGGATTGGGATTAGGTAGTCGTTGAGTATCAAAAACTGAGTCAATTTGCACGGTGATGAGATTGCAGATGATTATTTTATCCTGGGGGGGGCTCGATGTTTCATGGAGTTGAAGCAGAGCCATTAACGGAAAATGGAAATCTACTCAGGATATGGAGTTAAATGGGTTCAAAGTCTACCCCTGACACTGACTACCTTGATGTT
Organism: Phalanger gymnotis; assembly: GCA_028646595.1. Lineage (NCBI taxonomy): Eukaryota > Metazoa > Chordata > Mammalia > Diprotodontia > Phalangeridae > Phalanger > Phalanger gymnotis. Next base: position 111,105,199 of record CM053625.1, on the reverse strand, counting down.
GGACAAGTGACTTAAATTCCCTAGATCTCAATTTCCTCACCTGTAAAATGAGGAGGTGGGGCTAAATGGCCTCTGAGGTCCCTTCCAGTAAATGCAATACATTTGATAACCCCCTCCTTCTTTAAAAGCAAAAAAAACAGAGCTCTCATTCATATATTTGTGAATCATTTCTTCAGGAGATGAATAAACTTCTACTTTTGTGATGAATAATCTGCTCCTCAGTTACACGTTTATAACTTTTTATTATAGGCAATAAGAAATCTTATGTGTGTGTGCAAATACGGATCTTGAGTAGGATAATTTTATAACAAGTTGTACGTCAACTGATGGGACAAAAAAGCAACAGGAGGAAAGTAACAAGATATGGAAAGTCTGTTCCACTACTTGAGGTATCGATATCCTCATCTGTAAATAAGGTTAGGCCCTGTAGTAACCTGAGGTCTTTTCTAGTTCTAAGATTCTATGATTCTAAAGGATAGGCCACAGAGAGTAGGTGAGAGAGGACCAGAAATTCAGTTAACTCAAGAGAACTAGGTGCTATCAATTCCCGCAGCTCCCACATGGAGTCTAATTAAGAGAGCCATAGTTTTCAGAAATACGAAGGTGATGGTCCCTGTGTAGACTGCTCTAATTAGATCACATCTGGAATATTGTATTTGACTCAGGGTGCTGCTTTGTGAGAAGGACATTGACAAACTGAAGAGCATCCATAAGAGGGTAAACAGGATGGCAAAGGGCTTAATAAATGAGTATCGATTGATTAGTGGGTTACAGAAATTAGTCCTGCGTAGTCTGAAAAAAAGGTGACCTCGATGGGAAAATTATAGAGTTCTTCAAGTATTTGAAGGGCTGTCACATAAAAAGAGAACTAGTATTTTACTTGAACTCAGATTGCAAAATTAAGAGCTATGGATGCAAGTTCCAGAGAGATTGATTTAGGCTCAGTATAAAGAAAACTACATGAATCCTTCTCTGATACCTTCTCATAGAAGGTAGGTATCTGGAGGCTGTAAAGGTTGATGCTTCTGGTGGGTTTTATCCCGATGGAAAGATTCCAAAGCTGATTCTAGAAACACTGTGTCTGCTTTCTGAGGATTTCTAGCTTGTTGTTCAGAGGCTAATAACCAGGAGACCAAAAACAAAAGGAGGAGGGTAGGAAAACTCGTTTTATAAACAACAACTTACCTCTTGGTAGTCTAAATGTAAGATTCTTGTCCAGTAACCAGGGTGTGGATATACTATCAGAACAACCAAATCCTATGAATTTTGACATTCTCACCGTTAGTTTAAATCAGAGGACAAAGTTGTAGCTACATGGAAGAATCAGTCATAGGATCTACTAAGGAAGACAAAAGAGATAGCGTTACTTCCGAAAGCAACATGAAGTATTGTTATGGGATATCTAGTCATCTTGTATTGCAATGCTCATAAGCATTTGTAAAAATACCACCATAAAGAAAATTGAACTATGCAGCTACATCTCTAGCAGAGGGTTAGATGGTTGAGAAATGGAGAATTCAAGAAGACTCTCCAAATTAAATCAAAATATATAATTTAATACTTGGTGACTTCAATACAGATATAGGCAAGGCAAGAAAAATGAAAAATAGGTTTGATTTCATGGTTCAGGAGTAAGAAAGAAGGGAAATTTGTAAACTATGTAAAAGCTTATGTGTCATGAATATTTCTTCAAGAATAGAGTCAGGAGGTGCTGGATATGGGATCATCAAATAATATCACAAAAATGAAATTGGCATAATTTTAAAAATAAATACCATTAATATCTTTCGGTTTTTTTTCCATGACCTTTATTTCCTAACATATCCCCAGGGGTATATCTCCTCTCAAGGAACCATCTTTTATAATAAAGAGTACAAAAGAGGGGGAAAAAAGGTTAGTAAAACAAAATAACACATCAAAAAGTCTGTAGTATTCCACACTCATAATCCCCAACCTCTGCAAAGGAAGGGTTTTTTTGGAGACCAGACTTTGTCATTATATTTTTACCCAATGCCCAGTTTCAATTGTTTTGCTGTCAAGTTTTTCCAGTTGACATCTCTACAGTGTCCAGGTACATTGTTTTCCTGGTTCCTGCTTATTTCACTTTCTTTCAGTGGATGAACATTTTCAGTTGCTTCCTGGATTCATCATGTTCAGTGTTGTTCACAGCAGTGTAAGATTCCATTACTCATGTACCACAGCTTGTTTAGTCCTTCCTCTACTAATACACTTCTAGTTTGTTCCTAAATCTTTGCTCCAACAAAAACTGCTGTTGTAAAAAATCTGAGGTTTATAGTACCTTTCTGTGTCATCTGCTTTCTTGGGGTAGCTATGGGTCAGAGTTATTATCTTGATGCTTGTTAAATAGGGAACAATTGGTTCCTGAATTTCATTTGGAAAATTACACAGTGCTTTTCATAACCCTAAGCTTCTTCCTGAAACAAACTCTGCTATATGAGTGTAAGGAACAGTTAGTCATGGTCTCTGAAGAATTAAAAGTTGTCTTTTTTGTTATTGTTTTGTTTTTAATAAGGCCTCTAGGTGGTAGTCAGACATGACTGAAATAACTCAACAATAAGGTGGTACAGTGCATAAAGCATTGTATACAGAGTCAGGAAGACCTGAGTTCAAATCCTACCTCAAATACTTACTGGCTTTGTGACCCTGTGCAAGTCACTTAGCCGCTCTGTGTCTCAGTTTCCTCATTTGAAAAATGGAAGTTAATAATGACGCCTACTTCATGGGGTTGTTGTGGGAACCAAATGAGGTAATATGTAAAGTGTCTTGTAAACATTAAGCACTATATAAATGCTAGCTCAAAATTAAATTTTTAGCTCATTGAGAAGGCAATTGAGAAGTTCATGGTGGTTATTCATTTGTTATAATTTGTTATCAGCAAGAACTGTACAGAAGAAATTGGCAAAATGATACCATAAGGAAAAAAAAGTATGTTATACTAAGGATTCCTTTCAGGCATGGGTTTAATTATGCAACCGACAAAATCCCTTTTGATTAGTAAATATTTATGATTCTGTGAAATATAACCAAAAAGTGAGGTGGTTGCTCATGTAGTAAGAGATAGACAACTCAGGTCTTCTCTGGCACCTGGTTGGATTGGTAGAACTCCTGTAGAAGCTTCATGGAAGGGCATGGAAAAGGGTTACATAGCATGAGAGGGTATGAACGGGTTGGGATCTGCACTATTAAAGAGAGTCCCCACATTTACCAGGCCACAGATCCACTGAGGTATCCAAGGAAAGGAAAACTTCCCAACAATGAGAGCTGTTCAAAAGTGAGATGGGCTGCCTTTGAAATTCAGAAGTTTCCCATCACCAAAGGTCATGGGATCTTGGTCACCAAAGGTCAAGTGGACCTTGCTCAAAGATCTAGAAATGGAAGGGACATTGAGTTTCTTCAGGCCAACTTTCTTATTTTATATATGACGAAGCTGAGGTCTAAAAGATTAAAGTGACTTATCCATGGTGATATCCATCCTAATCATCAGAGGCAGGATTGGAACCCAGATCTTCTTATTCCAGAGTCAGCACTCTTTGTACTATGTTAGAGATGTTTTAGAAGTTCAGATATGGTTTGAGGTTTTGGTATTGTCTGAGATTTCTTCTAAATCTATGATTCTGTCATTTGCTGAAATGGAGACAGAAAGAAGGGCAATGTTTAACCGAAGATATTCAGCCAATGATTGGTAGAACTGGGGCTAAGACCCAGACCATCCAATCCCGAATCCACTAACCCTCTCTCTCCATCTCCTCTTCAACATGGGAACGTTGGCTCCACCTGGTTATAGCTAGCCCAGGCGCTGGAATCTCTATCATCACATGCAACACAAGTCAGAGTTAGCTACTAATATAGCATTTCCCTTTCCTCTTTGCAGATGCGGAGGTCAGAGTGATATGTGCTTATAGAGGGTATTCTGAGCCCCTGGGAGAAGGACCAGTGGCAGCGTCATGCTGATCGCTATGATTTCATACATATGCCATGTCACAGATCTTACTTCAGACGGTGTCTGTCTCTGGCATGGCCTGAGGGCTGACGGCATTGCTTTGTTGTTCTGTTCTTTGAGGGGTGAGTTTTCCCCAGCAGAGGTAGCATGTATTTGGAATAAAAGGCTCCGATGCCTGAACTGAAGCAACAGTTGTGTATTTAGCTATGGGGAGTTTTTTGCATTTTATGGAATTTGCTAAAGATAACTGGTGGGTACAAGCCAGTTGTAGCGTTCAACTATAAGAGGACTTCCTCTTTTCATATTTTATTATAAGGGATGGATCTCAGAGAAGGGGAGGTGGAGAGTACGCTGGGAAATATAGGTGATATAAAAAACAAATAAAATGTATTTTAGAAATTAAGGAACTTAGAAGACCTTGAGTAAAAGAAGTTATCAAGGAAGTGTGAGTTACAAAGAAAGTGGACTAATAGATCAGATTGTAGATAGTTCAAGTGCTCCACTAGTAGCCTACTGACAGGAGGAAAAATTAAGGAAGACCCTCAGTATATTGTGTGAACCCCTTGTGGCAAACTTTTAGGAGGACATGGATGAGAGTCCCAGAGATGGATGGGTTATTCTCCTGCATCATCAGAAGGAACGTCCATCTCAACAAAATTACAGTTCCATTTGAGTATACTAAAAATCACATGATTTATGTATGACTTCAATAACTCTTTGTACTGGATTGCCTTTAATATGTCCTGTTTGGAAGGATAATCTTGGAGCCCAGGCTCCACCGTTAGACTCACCGATTCTCACTGGGGACGTCTTTAAAGATCAGTTCCTTGTGTCCATTAAAATAAGATTAAATTAGTTTGTGTGAGCTGCTTTTAGCATTTGCACTATTACATTATGCATGATTCTTGACTGCACATGGCATGAACAAGATGTACTCCACTCCATTAGTGATTTTTTAGGGCTGAGCCGAACTTAGAGATGGATTGATTTTGTGTACGTTAATGTATAGCAACGGTAATGTCACATCCTTAAAAATATCCTCTTCCATTTGATATCAATAGTGAAACACTCTTTGGGGATTATGGCTCATTTAAAAAAAGATAAATTATGCAGATTGCATGATTAGAAGGTAGTAAACCACACACAACAGTATCTTATATTTCATAGGAAAAGCATCTTATAGAATCGCAGAATCTGAGTCAGAAAGAGCCTCAGAGGTCATCAAGACCAATGACTACCTGAACAAGAATCTTTTCCCTCAAATCTCTAGCCTCTGTTTAGACATCTAGTAGAAGAAAACTCATTATCCCTGATGTTGCCCATTCAGTGATCTAGCCTACCTATCCAGTTTGTCCTATGGACTTGCTTTTACTCTGTGTTTCAAACAAACTGGTTTGCTTGTTCTATATATACGTATGAATATGCATAAATATATGTACACATACATATGTGTATGTATGTGTGTATATAGATATATTGCACAGCTAGGTGGGATAGCAGATAGAGTGCCAGGCTTGGAGTCAGGAAGACCCATCTTTCTGAGGTCAAATCTAGTCTCAGATACTTATTAGCTGAGTGACCCTGGGCAAGTCACTTAACCCTGTTTGCCTCAATTTCCTCATCTGTTAAATGAGCTGGAGAAGGACATGGCAAATCACTCCTGTATCTTTACCAAGAAAACTCCAAATGGGGTCACAAAAAGTCAGAAATGACTGAAACAACCAAACAATACACACATATAAATGTATTATAAATGCACATGTATGTGGAGCAATAAGGAGGCCATATTTAAGTATATACATAAATATGCTTATATGTGTATAGTATATATACACACATATAAGATACATATGTATGTATATATATACATATACATAGTAAAATGTATCAAATATAGATGATATTTTATCTTCTGTGTCTATATGTTTATGTATTATGTTCCCTCATGCCTACAGTCTTCCCTCCTTACCTCGGCCTCAGAAAACCCCTAGTTTTGTTCTAAGCTCAACTCATGTCAACTCCTGTAGGAAGCCTGTCCAAATTTTCCCTGTTGCTAGTACCCTTCCTTCCAAAATTACTTTGCATACATTTGTTATGTAATTTTCTATGTACATGTTATTTTCTGCAAATAAAATATTAATACCTTGAAGGAAGATTCTGTTTTTATTTTATTTTTGTATTTGTATCCCTGTTAACTTGTACAGTGTTGGGACATAGTAGGGACTTAAGAAATACTTGTTGAATTAAGTTATGCAGCTTAAATCAACATCTCTGGGACTTAGTAAATAGTCAATAATCAAAAAAAAAAACCCCACGTTTATTAGGCATTGAGCTAAGCACTGGAGTTAAAATGCAAAAAAGAAAGAAGGTCCCCATCCAGTGAAGCTTACAATCTAATAAGAAGCTGAAAGGAGTTGGGGGAGGGGGCAAGGGAGGAGAAAAGGAACCCGGCAAAGGGGCATAGTGGAGAAGCGAAAGAAATCCAAAATGAGTGCAGCTGGGCTGGAAATGAGGGAATGTGTGAGACGATACCAGTCCTGTTTCCTCACCTAAAATGGAGGAGTTTATGGCTCCACCCTCCAATCAGGGGGATAGAGGGTGCTGATGAGATGTGAGTAACAAGGCTAATTGGATCTTTCATGATGCTGAGATTTTTTTCAATTATACATTTAGTACGGGTATGGTGTAGAAACTAAAGAAGTCCAAAATGAATGGACCCTTTAGAGCCAAAGGTGCCCTTTAGAGCCAAACAGACCAAGCCAAATCCCTTTCCCACCTGACTTTCATCTGCTGATAATTTTTCTCTCCTTGTATCTCCCATCCCAAATCTTCTCTTAGCTAACCTTGGGCTTTTTCTACTGCTCTTCCTATGGTATAATCTGGAATTCTTTCACCTTCTGGGTTTCCCTCCTGTACCATATATCCAAGTTTGTTAATGTCTCTGCTAAAATATGCTTCTGAGAATAATAATACTAAAGGAGGAGGAGAAAAAAGAAAAAAGACTAACTAGCATGGATATGGGCCTTTAAGACTTGCATAGGATTGTCCATAGGCTCACAGCAACACTGTGAGAGGAAGTGTTATTGTCTCCGTTGTATAGTTAAACTGAAGAATTGAGGTGGAAAGAGATAAAGCGACTTGTGCAGAGTTAGTTACACAGCTAGAGAGTGTCTGACCAAGATTTGAATCCAGATCTTCCTAACTTCAAGGCTAGTGATATATCCACTTTGCCCCTATCTGCCTCAACTAGAACTAAAACACAGTACTCTAGATGTGATATGAATAGGGATGAGGAACCTCTCTCATTTTAGATGAAGGTCTCTCTTATTACAACTTTTTTTTAAAACTAGGCAGATAACACCATTAACAACCTCCTCTCCACTACCCCCTCCCCCATTTTTTCATAATATCTATTGTCTAAATCGTGTCTCCCTATCATAGACCGGGCCACGTGAAATACTTTTTAAAAAAAATTTTTTAAGGAATTTAAAGCACTTTATTCAACTGGGCCTTATAACTTTTCCACAAAGGTTAAATGACTTCCCTGAAGCACAGGTTGTGATTAATTCATTCATAAACCATGTTGTTATCACCAGAAGAGATAAAAAGACAATTGAGATACTCTTATGAAGCCTGACCTGCAGTATGGTAACATGCCAAATAAATAGCTATATAATTACAAGATATGCTATAAGAAAATGAATGGGATAAGGGAAGTACCATGTGAATTTCCAAGAAAGGAAAGATCATTTCTGACTTGGGAAATCAGGAAAGGATTCATGGCGTAGACGTCACTTGAACCGAGTTTAGAAGGATAAGGCAGGGTTTTAGCAGACAATGATGGCAGCAGGTTGTGCTGAAATAGAGAGGGAAAAGTAGTTCTTCAGGTATGAGGAATGGTTTGGACAAAAACATGGAAGTGGGAAAACGCTAGCTGTAGCAGAGAACTCAGATTAGTACAGTTTGACTGGGGCCAGATTTCTCCATTGTCCATTGGAATCTCAGAATCATAAAATGTTAGAGCTAGAGCTCAAATCATAAAATTTAGAGCTGAATAGGAGGGCCTAAGAGATCACCTAGTCTAGGGCTGTCCAACCTTGGATTTGTATTGAAATGATAGACAATATATTTTGATTTGCCATTTTAGTGAGAGCTCAGAGGTAGCTCCTTTTCATTTACTAAAGCATTTATGTAAATTTCTATGCTTGCAGGCAGGCTGCATAAATCACATTGCGGGTCCCCATGTGGCCCAAAGATCACATTTTGGGCAGCCCTGAAACTAGTCCAACACCCTCATCTTACAGTTAACAAAGCAGAGATAGAGACAAAGAGATTAATGGAAGAGATTAAATGGCAGAGCTGTCACTAGAACCCAATTCTTTCCAACTTCCTTGTGTTTTCTACTGCACCATTCTCTCTCCTTTCCTACTGTCCTAGTTTCTCTAAACAAGAAGCTTTGCTCTCATAAGATTTCCCAGCCCTGTCACCTTCTCTGCTTCTTGAAATTTCAATGCAAAGTTGTCATTTGGGTTTTTTTCCTGAAAGCTAGCCATATTAGCCAGAGGAAGCTGCCTCAGGAGAGTGCTTCCTAACCTCATAGCAGGAAGTCCCAAGTCAGCCATGTTTTCCTTTTTGCCTTGCTCCCTGTATGCTAAAGAAAGCAGACACAGGTGACCTCAGCTCAGTGTTTTTAGAGAAACTAAGGAATTTGGATGGAGACCAACAGCCACATTTGGACAGCTTAGTGTCGCCTTTCGGTGCCTTGCATGTGTGTGGCAATCTGCTAAGGTGCTATTATGTAAATAAACCTAATGGACAAGATGGAAGCCATCCAGTTTGGAAGGAGCAATTTGACAAAGCTACAAGATTATGTGAGTAGAGCAACAAAGAAAATCTGAACTGGGAGGATGACTAGATATGACGTTAGGAGAGAACCTGCCCCAGTAGAGCCCACCCTTTACAAGATAGAGGCTTGGAAGTACATCCAGCTTGGGTTAATATTTTGGAGTCTCTTCCCAGAACCATCGAACCAAGGGATATTAGAGTGAGAAGCATCTTTAGCAATTGCCTAGTAATCCAAACCCTTGTTTTGCAAATGAGAATTCCTTGAGAGGCTAAAGCACTTGCCTAGATGAAGAATAGTGGTATAGTAGATAGAATGCTGTGCTTCAGTCAGGAAGACCTCAGTTCAGATCCTACCTTAGACCCTTGCCAACTGCGTGACTAGCAAATTGCTTAATCTCTTTGAACTTCGGCTTGCTCATCTATAAAATCAGGGTGATAATAGCATCTATTTCAAAGGCTGGCTGTGAAGATGATGTAATATAGTATAGGCAAAGAGCTTTGCATTTGTCAAAACATTATCAACTTGAATTACTATTTTTGCCTACAATGATCCAATGTCAGAGCCAGGATTTGACCCCAGTTCTGATTTCTGATCCAATAGTCCAGGATTCTACCCACCCACTACACTATACTGCCTCTCACACCCCGAGGAGACTTTCCTGTGCACGGTGACTTCTGTGGCAGTATTTTCCGGGCCCACTCTTCCATTAGGCTGTTCCACTACACTTTTTGAGCATGGGGAGGGGTCCCCAAGTTTATTGGAAAGGAAGCAAAAGTAAATAAACAGCTCTTCTTAGTGTTTCATCCCAATTGTGGGCTGGGTAACTTGCAGGTTGGACAAACTGCCAAAGTCTGGGGATTTCAACATTTCTTTGGTATCAGAATCCACTTCGATGATGTCTTGATCCAAAGCAGAGACCACAAGGACATGGTTATCCTTCCTTTCTCTTTCTTCTTCCTGCAGTTTGATAGAGATACTTCTAGGACCTCTCTGGATCTGTTTCGTCAGATGAGTAACATCTTGTTGTGAAGCTTCTTGCTGGAGATGATGGCAATCTTGCACATGCATTTGTTAATGTGGATGTCATTGCCCAGGTCAGTGGAATACCTTCTGATGATGACATGTTGTGTCTTCTTCACAGTCTTGGTCCATGTTTGCTTGGGACAGGATGGGGAGTAGCGGGGGAGGGGGAAAAGGTGAAAGGAGCTTTGATTATACTTTAAAGAAAGTAAAGTAATTAGCCCTTTGCTCTCTTATTCTAATTATCAAGTGCTTCTGAGTAAGTATGATTTAGAGCTTCACTGAAACCCAAGGTGAGGCAGGCAGAAGTAAATCAGAGCTTTTCCTAATGTGATTCAAGTGGTTCTGTTATGGTTTGTCCTTTGTTCTTGAAGAGGACCGTGACATCAGGAAGATGATGCCACGACTTGCAAATAAATTGGATATGAGTGAAGGAGGGCTGTGCAGAGTCACCAGCCTCACTTTCTCTTCCATAGCCACCTGGGTCTAGTGGCCAGATATTCATCAGGACTACTGGAGATGGTCCCGGATGCAGTGGGAGACCTTGGCCCTTATAAGCTAAGGTCTTTTCAAGTTTTGAGTGAGGCAATGCCCATTCAGTGACTAGACCTGTTTAAGAAGTGAGTTGAGGCATGGCCCTTTAAGAAAAAAAAAATCAAACTAGCAGGGAAGACCCTCAGTGTTGCTGGCTGAAAGAGAAACAATTACTATTTGCCAGTGGTTCTGTAATCTCATCAATGAAGATGTTCCCTCCAATGTTGCAGATTGAAACACTGGCATGCCTGACTATCTTGTCAGTTAAATGATGTGAAGCCACTAAGTGAAAAATCCAACTCTTACGTAGGTATTCAAATGCTCAGATGAATCACTTACTTCATTGATTTGAAGTACCCTTCAATGGTATAGGTCACACAACTCATCTATGCAAGTCTATACCATGCTCTTCCACTTCCATAATTTTATCACGAGGTTTCCAAACAATGTACTGGAGATGGCATCGTTTACTAGAAAAAAATAACAAATCCCAGCTCCTGGGTTGTAGAATCTTAGAACTGGAAGGGCCTGATATTCAATGCTTGATATTTAGAACCATATCTTGTAATTGTTTTTTATCTGAATGAAATCTAGTAAGGAGAAAAAAAGCAGAGGACATAAAGGAGAAAAAAAGTGGGAGAGGATAGTTATATGGCAAGGCAGTTTTACAATGGGACTAGTCATGCCAGGAGGGGATAAATCTATTCCTTAAGAGGGGATGTGGTTGGAACACTATGGCCCAAGGGCCAAATCTAACCATTCCTAGCTTGCTGACCTGCAAAGACAAGTGGCAAACTGAATTTGGCCCTCAAGCTGTAGTTTGCAGGCCCCAGCTTTAAAGAGTCCAAATTAGAGTTGAGGAAAAGGCAGGGAGTCACACAAAGTGTCTGAAGGCAGATTTAAACTCATGTCTTCCTAACTCCAGGGCTAGTGTTGCCCCTGAGTGCACCTGGCCCAAGAAGAAGACTATGGCTAAAGTAGCCTGTGGGTGGTGGCTTAGACTGGAGGATAGGTGTGCTTGCATAAAGGTGTGTGGGCCAGGGGAGGATCATGAGTGAGGGTGAACTGCTAGTTATGTTTGGACAGAAGTACATCCCTTCAGATGCTGGTGCACTGGGGCAAAGCCTTATTGTCGTTCGGTCACGTCCAACTCTTCATTTGGGGTTTTCTTGGCAAAGACACTGGAGCAGTTTGCCGTTTCTTTCTCCAGCTCATTTTGCAGGTGAGGAAACTGAGGCACACAGTTAAGTGACTTACCCAGGGTCACACAGCTAGTAAGTGTCCGAGGCCAGATTTGAACTCAGGAATTTGAGTCCTCCTGACTCCAGGATCAGGGCTCTGTGCACCATGGCCCCACCTAGCTGCTCCATTATGTCCCTTGCTAGGGCCCAAATGGAGCCAGAAAACAGGCAACAGGTCAGACAGGGCTGAAATGACTGCACAACAACAAAAATTGCTCCTCTTTGGGTATACTTTCACTCCCCTTTTCCAACTGTTCAATTCCTACCCAGCTTTTGAACCCACCTCAATTATGATCTCCTGCAGAAAGCTGGATCTTCCCTCCCCCACTCCTCTAACACAGCGCTTTGTTTCACAGTACTCTAATGTAATGTTATATGTTATAGCTAGCTCTGTTCTTATCCCTTAATAGACTGTAAACTCTGGAAGGACAAGGAATGTGTTTTATCAATTTATTTTCTCCAGGATTCAATATTGTGCACTGCACACAATAGGTACTTAAAATAAATATTGGTTGCAGAAAGAATAAAGAATAAATGACCTGAGGGTAATAGTCCGGCTGTACCCATCTAGGAATCTGCTTGACGGTGTCTCTGAAAAGTGGTCACAATTCAAGGCCTAACATTTCCTTTTCTGCATTGAAAGCTTTCACTATGCCAGTTAGCCCCCCAAATCATGACAGCCGATGTTTCTATAACACTTAAAGGTTTACAAAATCCTGCATGTAAATTATCTCCATCCTGTGAGATAGGTAACACAGATATGATTAACCTCACTGTAACAGTTGCGAAAACTGTGCTTCTGAAAGGACCTGACTTTAGTTATCCATATTGTCAGGACTGGAAGAGAAATTTGAACCTAGGTCTTTTCTTACTCCAAGTCCAGCACACTTTCCACCATACCATACTGTCCTGCCTTTCCAATATATCTGCCGTAGACAGGCCAGTTGGGACAAAGCTCTGGTTCTTATTGTTGTTCAGTCATTTCAGTCATGTCCGACTCTTCGTGATCCCATTCGGGGTTTTCTTGGCAAAGATATTGGAGCAGATCGCCATTTCCTTTTCCAGCTTATTTGACAGGTGAGGAAACTGAGGCAGAGTCAAGTGACTTGCCCAGGGTCACACAGCTAGTATCTGAGGTCAGATTTGAGCTCAGCAAAATGAAACTTCCTGACTCCAGGCCTAGCAGTCTATCCACTATGCCACCTAGCTGCCCCTCTCCAAGGCTCTAGGGATTCTGAAAATTCAAACATTTGTTGCATCATATCTGAACTCTCTTCTTCCTTAGCAGGTCTCTCTGTCATGAATGAAGGGAATAATCTTAACTACTGGGTCCTAGAAAGTCTGGCTTTATATTGGGCCTGTAGAAAAAGTTTAATTCTTCTCTCTGGCTCTAGCTAAAGACCATGCTGTAGAGATTTAGCACACTTCCTTCTTCTACCTCTATTATGTTTTTAGTTTTATGTTGTACCCCAAGAGCAATATAAGACCATACTCTAAATTGAATTATTAAAATAGTTCTACTACCATCCCCACCATATATGCAATTGGAAAGTGAGTTTCTTTCTTCTAGTCCTCGTCACCTTTGTATTATAAATGAGGAAGCCCTACAATCCTCAGCTACCTGCCTTTGTTTTAGTGTGTGTTTGTGTGTGTGCGTGTTTAGGTGCAAGTTTTTTTTTTTTTTTGTAGTAAACTCTCCTTTATTTTTTGCTGCTGTTTTTATTTATTTTAATTGTTCTCTGGGATATAGTCCGAGGAATACTATGGGATCTGTGGGGCTATTTCAATATCAAGTGTATATTTTTACCTTTACTTTCTACCTCTTCAGTTTTGAGTCTCAAGTTAACTTGATCAGGGCCCCTGTAATTCTTTAGTAGGAAAGGGCAGTGAAAAGCTGGTTTGACCTGTCAAGCCAAGTTTTTTAACCAGAATGTTGAGCCAAAGCACTAATATAGAAGGCAGCTACTGCCTCCCACCAAGAGCCAAATGGTCCCAAAGTATTTATTGTAGAGGAGGAATCTCTCAGCTGAGATAATTTTCATTGGTGAAATGAGACCTTGGGCCCTGAAAGGCATAACAATCTAAAAACCTTCCCATATCTTTCTGCTGTTTCTACTGACAATTTTTTAAAAATAGACTTTTTATTTGATATCTTTTGATTTTATATTATCTAGATTTCCCACCCCCTTCCCATAGAGCCATCACATATTACAGAACTCTTTCAAAGAAAAAAGATTTCAAAAAATCAGTAAAACCAATGAACTTACATATATGTGTGTGTGTGTGTGTGTGTGTGTGTATAGATAGATAGATAGATAGATATGTTTACTATGTGCCCATAGATATCCCACCTCTGTGAAGTAGTGGTGGGGAGATGTGTCTGTATATCTCTTATTTGAAGATGAGCTTTGTCATTATACTTTTCAGCATTCATTTTCTTTTGAAAATGTTTATAATTTAATTTTTTCAATTTATAAACATTTATTTTCTTTTTCTCTCACCTCCTCCATTGGAAAAATAAAAATGAAACAATTGTAACATATATTCATGTATTTGGCATGAGGGTTAAACTAACTAAAAAGCTGAAAGACTAGACATTTTCTTTCTAAGGAATTATAAAATTTCCTCAAAATAAGTGTCATGTCCCAGAAGTCAAGTAATTACAACTGTCTTTACAGATGAAGACATCAGGAAGCCTGACATGTTAAGAACCTGATGAATTAATAGGAGAGAAGGCTAATCCTGAATCTCTAACGTGTTCAACTGAGCACTCCTACCACTGCTATCTCTCATGCTCTGGCAGGACAGTACAGCTGGTACACTGGTTAATGCTCTGGGATCTACTCAGCAATTTTTCTTGCTGCTGCTATATTCTGACTAATATACTCTGTCCCTCCCCTCATCCCACCATTTTGTGGAAACTAGCAGCAGATTTCAACACCATCCATCTCTCTCTCTGTGTCGAGGAGAAAAGTGGAAGCATGCTTTAGGTGTGGCAGCAACATGCTGTAGTGCATGTACAGCAGCACTCAATAAGAGAACTAAAGAAAGAGGGAACTGAGGCAGAATGCCCACTTGTATACTCACAAATATATCAGCACCAACATGAAGGAAAGGGAACTGTCATCTAGCTAGTTCTTCCCCCAGAAATCACTTGGGGCACAGACTGAAGCTGGTGAAAAATAAATTCACCAACACTGGAAGAGGCTGAGACAGCTTTGCTGTCCAGATTTTAGGAGATTCACTAGTAAAGTAGGAATGGTCAGAAAGTAAGTAATAGGGGAAGATTAGGAAAAAAGGCTAAAATTGCCAAAGATCTCAGGAGGAAGAAGATTCAGTTAAAAATCTTGAGCACAAACAGATAAATCTACAGGGAAGATATAAATAACAGAAGGGAAGATGGCCTCTAGAGCATCTAAATGAGTCCAAATATCTCTAAATAAATATTTCAAGACAAAATAAAAGTAAGGAAACACTTGATGAGGAAGACTCTGTGGATTCCTAAGAGAGATGTTCTTGAGTGGTTCAAGAATGAAATAAGAATTGTTGAAGTAGAGCATGGCCTACAGAGCTGAAATAATCAGAAAAATAGAAAAAAAAACTCTTTCCAGATAAACAAAAAGGAACAACTTATAGGGAATGAAAATGCACTGAAGTAAAGAACAATATGGAAGAAGAGAAGCAAAAAGCAATAACTTTAAAAGAGCACATGGTATCAATACAAGTAAAACCTATTGCTCTCCTAGACCGAATGCACAGAGAAAAGTTAAAGATCATAGGTCTTCTAAAAGTACTTGACAAGAAAAAACAAAACAAAACCCAGAACACCATAATGTAAGAAACAGTACAGGAAAGCTGCCCAGAACTTCAAAATATGGAAAACGGTATCCATTGAAGGAATCTACAGATCAACTCCAGAAAACAAACAAAAACATGCTGCAAATTCTAGGTCAAATAATGATTAAATCAAACAATTTTATGACAAACAACAAATTCTGAAAGTTACTGGGAGAAAGATCTTGAACTATAAAGGAAAGGAAATTTAAATAAGACGAAACTATTCTGTACCTATCAGAAACCGCAGAAGAGAAAGGAATAATGTGTTCCTTTGAACAAAGGAGCTCAGGATTCAATCCAAGCTGATATACCCTTAAAATTTGAGCTCATTCAACAATAAAAGGGGATATATATTCAGTATAAAAGAGGCATTTGAAAGATTTTTCCTCCCCTCCAAAAAAAACCCCAAATACCTAAAACATTTGAATAGATTATTTGCTTTGCAAACATCCCAGATTATTAGAAACACAAGAAAGATAAATGAGTACAGCTACAAGGAAAACATGAATAAGAAAAAATAAATTAGCCCATCTCTAGAAACTATTAAAAAGAAAAAAAAACTAGAAAGAGTTGAAAAACAACAACAAAATGGCAACAGAGGAAGAATTTAGAGATTTCTTTCCATAGATACTCAAGGAACGAAACATGGAAGAAAAATTAGTGATGGTGGTGGAGGTATAGTCCTAAAATACCGTAGACTAAACTCCACAACTCCTACACTCCTTTTTACAAACAAATCAATATTTTTAGTGAGACTAAACCATAAAATGAGAAGAGAGAATAAAAAAAGTAGAGGGAAGATAGCAGATAGAAGAAAATGTATTATGCCCTGATTAATTCAATATAAACACTAATCTGTTGGGGAATAGCTTTTGGTATAATTTATTTGCTAATTTATACATTTGGAGTAGCAAATCCTCAATGATATCAGAGACATCTGACACAAAGATTTTTTTCTCTTTCGATCACTTTCCTTTCTATCCTAAATTCATTAATTTTTTTGTGCAAAAGCTTTTCAATTTTATATCAAAATTATATATTGTATCTTTCACAATTGTCTCTAGATTATTTGGTTAAGAATTCATTTCCTACCAGTGGCTTTCTAAGGTATTTTTTCTGTCTTCTTAGTTTTTTTTTAGATATAATCTTTAATAGGTTACACATCTATTTTGATTTGATGGTAGAATATGATGTTAACTATTAGTCTAAGCCTAATTTCTGCCAGCATGCTGTATATTTTTTCCATCGGTTTTTATCAAATGGGGTATCATTTCCTAAGTAATTTGTTGCCCACTGGCTTACTGAGTTTCAACTTTTATGATTCTCCTTTGCCTAGTCTGTCTAGCTTAGTCTGTTTCATTGATCTACTTTTATGTTTTTAAAACTAGTATCAAAAGTTGTTTTTTTATTGACTGCTAATTATAATATAATATGAAGTGTACAAGTGTTGGGTAGGTACATATGCAGTGGACAGAACGTTGGGCCTAGAGTCAGGAAAATTCATAATTCCTGAGTTCAGATCTGGTTTCAGATACTTGTTGGCTGCGTGACACTGGGCAAGTCTCTTAACCCTGTTTGCCTCAGCTTCCTCATCTGTAAAATGAGCTGGAAAAGGAAATGGCAAACCACTCTAGTATCTTTGCCAAGAAAACCCCAAATTGGGTCATGAAGAGTCAGATACAATTGATCAAGTGTAAGTGTTACTCACCTTTCGTTGTTACCTTTTTCACTATTTCTCTTTGTTCCTTCAAATGACTTTTGTCATTACTTTATTGAGTTCTGTAGTTTGGTAGTTTAATGGTACAGAATTAAAACTGTGAATTAATTTCAGTATTATTATTATAATTGCATTGTCTTGGCACAGCTCAGCTGTGAACACTGAACATTGCTTCATCTATCTACATTTTTCTTTCTTTAAGGACAAATTTTCATTGTGTATCTATGGATAATGAATAATTGACAAGATGATGTTATAATTATTACCTTTTCCCTATATTATTGAGTATATTTTGGTATGAGGAAGGAGTCCATCTTGGACTTTATCATGAAGGATTTATTTAATAAAGTACTCATGTGACTTCTTCATAAAGTAATCTCTGGGCATGAATCCCTACTTCAACTTTATGGAAGGTATCAGTCTATTTGAGGTTAATACCACTCAATGAATCAATCGAAACATATTTTATAAATACCTACTATTTGCCAGACACCGTGCTATCTACTAGATTAAAAAAGTCACATAAAAATAATTGCTGCCCTTAAGAAGCTTACATTTTCTGAGGAAAAGTCATACACATATGTAAATATGTACAAAACATATACAAAATATACACATAATGTGAATGCTGTTGTTCAGGATATTGAACTGGGAAGGACTAGGAGAGTTGATTATTCAGTGATAAACTTTTGGCCATAGGATTAGGTTTCTAAAGTTCCCAAGTAGTTCACTCAGCTTGAAAAAGAATTATCCAAATCCATATTATTATACTACCATATAAAACCATGTTAGTATATTCCATACCATAATATAGTATATATTTGAATATACCACACATTATATGTAATTACGTATAGAATCCATTATAAATAATATATAAGAGATTATAAACAAATAATATGTATGCATGCACATGCACACAATATATGCATATTTGTATATATAGATATACATCTATCTACACATATACCTTTTGTTGATCTGTTTAAGGCAAAAAAGGAATTCAAAGCTATTTATTTCATCTAAACATCCTCCTCTGTAAATGAGCAAGTACTTATGGATTGCCAGAGTTGAAAGGGACCATAGAGAAAATTTTGTCTGTTCATCTCATTTTATAGATGAGGAAACAGACCCAGAGAGAGGAAGTAAATTGTTTAATATCGGCTGAGTTGTAAGTAGCAGAACTAGTGCTCCAATGCAGGCTTTCTGTCTCCAAGGCCAGAGGTTTTTTTTTTTTTTTTCACTACATCGTGGCTCTCTTCACCGTCTTGTAGTTCTTCAGACCAACACTTCCTAACAAGGCATTCTGAATTCCCTATCATAACTAAAAAATGAGTCCCACAGGGCTGTGCTATAGAAATACAAAGAAACCCCTAAAGCCATAGAATACTTTAAAGCTTGCTTCAATAGGAGTTTTTCCATCTCTGCGTTTTTCAATGCATAGACATAAAGGTTGTACTACAGAGCTGGCCTTCATCACTGAAAGATGCTTGTGCTGCTGCTGTTTCTACCAGTGCCAGCCTCTGGAGAGTTACCCATTTACTGTACAATGAATTAACAGCCAGAGGGCCTGGTTTGGAACCTGGCTCTGCTCTCAGCTCTCTGGGTAGCTGTGAACAAGGCGGTTTACCCCTAGTCCTCATCTTCCTCCTCTGTAAAATGGGGTTAATGATAGCACTTATCTCATAGGATAACTGTTAGCATCAAATGTAATAACATGGGCTTTGTAAACTTTAAAGCGTTATAGAAATGCTGTATTATTATCGTCTCTAGGGTGGTTCCTTATCACTTTAAGGATCAAATATAAGGTTCTCTGTTTGGTATTTAAAGCCCTATATAATATTGGCCCCAAACTACCTTTCCAGCATTTTTATATATTACTCTCCCTCACAAACACTATAGTCCAGCCAAGTTAGCTTTCTTTCATTTCTGCACATAGAGGACTCTATTTCCCATCTTCATGCCTTTGCACTGGCTGTCTCCCTATGGCTAGAATGCCTTCCCTCTTTATCTCTATCTCTCAGACTCTACTTTCCTTCAAGACTCAGTTATAATAACTACCTTCTGCCTAAAGCCTATCCTGATCCCCCAGATGCTAGTTTGTTCTCCCCAAAATTAACTTGAAATATGTTTCAAGAAAAAATTCAATATATTGTAAAATAATTTATAGTATAATATAAAAATTCATAATATAACATATTCTTTTATAATATATTATTTATAATATATTTTATATTATTTTATGACAAATATTATTTGTAACATATTTTAATATATACTATAGTTTAAGATAATGCATATTATTTTATCATATATTATAACATATTGCAAGAATATATACAACACAGGTATATGTTTATCTATCATATATGTTTACATATAATATATTAAGCTATATCACAATAAATAACTAAACAATAAATTAAATATATAATATAGGTATATAATTTTTGCATATATATATGTATACATATGCATATACTATATGTGTGTATATAAGTATGTGTATATATAATATACATACACAAACATACACACATACACACACACACACATATATCTTGAAACTTGAGGGCAGGGACTATTTTGCTTTTGTTTTTATATCCTCAGTGACTGGCATTTATAAGATGCAGAATCAATTCTTATGGATTGATCGTCTATGTGTCTGGGGCTTTGTGACATCATTAGCATTGCTGAACTTTCCATTACTATCATAAAACAGACCTCAGATCACTTTTCAAATTTTTCATCCATTTCTTACTTTCCTTGTTTGTGTGCAGTGTGCACAACTTCAGTTCCTTTGGGAAGGTGCTATAATGACAGGAAAAATAAATTGATAAGAGGATTAGTGAAGCATCTCCTCAGCAACATTTTTTTAATCTATCCAAAAGCCTTCCTATCCCTGTTTGAGAAGGCATCATTTTAATATTAACCTTATGAGATGCAATGAATTTGAATTGATTCTCTTTCCACAGCTTTAGATAATGAGAATAGATTAGAAAAATAGAAAGGAAGAGCTGGAAAGGGATGTTAGAGTTGAATCACCTCTTCTTACAATGCAAAAACCTAGGCCCAGAGAAGTTAGGCCCCAGATCAGGGAGGTGCTGAGTTAGGACTTCATGGAGACCTACAACCTGCGTACAACAGTTCTCCAAAGCAGTAACTTTGCTTTGGTAACCAGATTTTTCTGGCTTCTCAACTTGTTTGAATGGATGCCGTTGACGAGGTAGTGCTATTGCCTGTCATGGCCAAGTGGTAAATTCCTTCTCTAGCCTTCTGCTTTCTGAGAGGAAAGGACTAAAGAGAGGTTAGCTAGGTGACTGAGCCATCACTTACTACTGAAGTAGACAGACGTTGGCTCTGGAACAGGAGATGCATATACACTAAAAGGCACCCCAGCTTCAAAATTTGGTAATGATATTGAAGAAAGCGTTTTCTCTCCATTGCCTAGAGTTATGCTGATAAGGAAGTCTGTGTGTTTGTGTAATGTGCTCCAAGGCACATAGCCCAACTCACAGTCACACTGATGAGTGGCGATCCAGAGCTCCCAGCACCATGCCTCCTCAAGGGCTCCAAGAGCACCTCTGAGAGATTGGGTTGTTTTTTCTTAATGTTTTATAATTCACAAGCATCCACAGGTATGTTTCCTATCCCTCCACCAAAGCTCCGCCTCTGCCTCCCAATATTATCAGCTGATAATAAATTTGGTTAGCCTTAAGTTGTTTTTAGAAAAAGTTATTTACTAAGATGATATAGTAAGAGCAGGTTATATAAAACATGCTCCAAACATCTGTGACACATTCTTTCATGAATACATACAGAGTCTGGGGGGAAAGTGGGGTCAGGCTTAGAGAGAACATATGGCAGAGGTAACTAACAGTTCCTGATTTCTGGAAGTACTTTTCTTTATGCTCAAGAGGTTGCCCTCAGGCATGATGTAGCTTCTTTGAGGAGTTCCTCTTCATGGAGCTGTGATCTACACCCAGTCTGTCCTTGGCTCTCAATGCAGACACTAACATTAGCTTAATGCAGACACTACTTAGGATATTGACGGGATGATGGGAAGTCCAAAAATCTTCTGGACCCTTAGAAGCTCTCAAAGTTTTCCTCCAGCCAAAGGTTGCCAGAAGTTCTAGGCCAAGGTTGAAGCCCAAACCTTTCTTTTCCCTTCTCCCCATACCCTGAAAGTTCTTCCTCCAGAGGGATTTTATTGGAATACCACATTTATTCCAATCTCTAGAAAAATCTCAGTTCTAAACTAGTTTGGTACTTTATAGGTGATTCCTAGGGTAAGGCCAAGTTTCCTTAGCCAATGTGAAACATGATTCCTGAGCAAAATTATTCTAGTTCAAAGGAACAAGGCCTCTGACTGATTGAAAATAAAACCTATGATTGATCGATTAATTGGTTGGTTGATTGATTGACATTAAAATCTATGATTGGGACTATTTTCACCTTGTTAAGGTGTTGTGGTGCCGCTAGGTAGCTCAGAAGATATGGTCCGGGCCTGAAGTCAGGACGACTTAGCTTCATGAGTTCAAATCCAGTCTTAGACACTTACTAACTGTGTGACTCTGGGCAAGTCTCTTAACCCTGTTTGCCTCAGTTTCCCCATCTGTAAAATGAACTGGAGAAGGAAATGGCAAATCATTTTAGTATCTTTGCCAATGTCTTCCCTCCAATTTTCTGCTTTCCTTTTAATCATGGATATATTTATTTTATTGGTACAAACATATTTTAATATAATATAATCAAAACTATCCATTTTACCCCTAACTTTGTTCTCTATTTCTTGTTTATTCATAAATTGTTCACCTATGCATAACTCTGATACGTAATATGTTCCATGGTCTTCTAATTTTCTTGTGAGATCTCTCTTTATATCTATTCATATATCCATTTTTACCTCATCTTGCCAAATGGTGTGAGATATTGGTCTATGCCTAGTTACTGCCTTACTGTTTTCCAGTGTTCCCAACAATTTTTACCAAATAATAAATTCTTATCCCCAAATATTAAGCCTTTACACTTGTCAAATAAAAAGCTATTGTGTTTATTTGCCATTGTAAATTATATGTCTACTCTATTCCATTGATCTACCTAGCTATTTCTTAGCCAGTACTAGATAGTTTTGACAATTACTGCCTTACAATACATGTAATAATAAACGTTTATACATTTTGACAATGATGCTTTGGCTAGGCATGTACACCAAGAAGGTCAGTGACAAAAAAAGAAAGCTCCTATATGTACCAAAACATTTATCATGGGACTTTTTGCATAAATAAAGAATTAGAATAAAAGCCTAACAGTTACAGCAAGTCTAACCAAGTTGCACTATGTGAATGTTAATGAAATGTTACTGTGCTGCAAGAAATGACAAATATGATAAATACAGAGAAGTATAAAATGACATGAATTGATGCAAAGCTAAGAAAACAGAACAAAGGATAATATACCCATGATGACTGCAACAATTTAGATGTGAACAATAAAACTATTGAAACCGAATGATGCAAAGTTATAATGACCAAACTGAGCTCCCAGAAGAGGTATGTGAAGGGACTGCCTCTTGATTTGAAGGGGGAGGGGGGAACTATCGATATGGAACACTTCCACATGGAACATCAGACTTTTTCAACATAGTCATTAGTTTTGTGGGACTGTTTTTTCTTCTTTTTTTCCTCTTTGTTAGAAGGAATTGCTCTCTGGGAAGGATGGGAGAGGGATACATTGGGGAATATGGATGAAAAAAATGACAGATAAAAAATTTGTTAAATACCAAAAAAGCAAATATGGGTTTGACTTGTCTCGTGAGGTAATAGGTTCCCTATCATTAGCGCTCTTTAAGAAGGTATTAGATGATTATTTGTTGGGAACAGCGTATAGAAGATTCCTGTTCAGGGATAGCTTGGTATATTTGTTGACCTCTTATGTTCCTTCTAACTCAGAGGAGAAAAAAGGAAGAAAAAAAGGTAGAAAAATGTCCCTTTCCTCTGTTACCCATTTCAAGTAGTCCTCATAAAGAAATTAATATATTGGATCAGTTCAAATATGTAACTGACCATCAGTTCTCCTGGCAAGCTGAAAGATTTAATTGTACTTTGGAAAGTTTTCCACCTAAACCCTAGGGCTTTGTACTTATTTGGATTTCTAAATACAATTTATCATCTTATCTCATCTGTTATCCAAGGATAGGTGTGTCAAAACTCAGCCAAGTATTGGTGATACTGCAGAAACCTCTGAAGAATGAATAAAAGAAAAATGATTTAAAGCTACATAAAGTAAATGAAAGGCTGAAATATCATTAAGACCGTTAACCCAACATGAGGAAAGAAAAATCAGACTCTTAAGGTGGGAAGGAACCTTGAAATATCATGTCTTCTCAGATCTTGTGTCATGGCAGGAATGCATCTATTACAACCCAGTGTGATAATTACGCAGTTGGGTGGCGCCCTAGATAAAGTCCTGAGCCTGGAGTCAGGAAGATTAATCTTCCTGTGTTCCAGTCTGGCCTCAGACACAATAGCTATGTGACCCTGGACAAGTCACTTAACCCTGTTTGTCTCAGTTTCCTCATCTGTAAAACAAGCTGGAGAAGGAAGCGGCAAATCATTTCACTATCTTCATCAAGGAAATTCCAAATAGGGTCACAAAGAGTCAGACATGACCTAAACAACTGAAGGACAACATGATAATTATGCACTGTGTTTATCCCTTAAGTTCCTTAGTGAAGAGAAATTGCCACATTACCATGATTGTATTCACAACCTTAAGGTTTAGCTTGAGAGGACCTGCTAAAGCTTGTACTCCACTGGCAGAGCCTCTAAGAAACCCTGCATCTAATATGATAGAAAAGGAAAATGATAAATGTTGGGGAGGAGAAATTGGGACACTAAAGCATTGTTGGTGGAGTTGTGAACTGATCCAACCGTTCTTTTTTTGTTTGTTTTTGTTTTTTTGGAGAGGAGGAAGGGCAGGGCAATTAGGGTTAAGTGACTTGCCCAAGGTCACACAGTTAGTAAGTGTGTCAAGTGTCTGAGGCTGGATTTGAACACAGCTCTTCCTGACTCCAGAGCCAATGCTCTACTCATTGTACCACCTACGTGCCCCAGATCCAACCACTCTGCAGGGCAATTTGGAACTATGTGAAAAGGGCAAACTCTGCATACTCTTTGATCCAGCAATACCGTTTCTAGGTCTGTATCCCAAAGAGATCAATAAAAAAGAAAAGGACCCGCATGTACAAAAATATTTATATTTATAGCAGCTCTTTTTGTGGTGGAAAGAATTGGAAATTGATGGGATGCCCATCAATTGGGGAATGGCTGAATAAGTCGTGGTGTATGTATGTAATGGAACGCTATTGTGCTATAAGAAATGATGAGCAGGCAGATTTCAGAAAAACCTGGAAAGACTTACGTGAACTGATGCTGAGTGAAGTGAGTAGGACCAGGAGAACACTGTACATAGTAACAGCAATATTATGTGATGATCAACTGTGATAGACTTAGCTCTTCTCAGCAGTACAATGATCCAAGACAATTCCAAAAGAGTTATGATGTAAAATGCTCTCCACACCAAGAGAAAGAACTGATGGAGTCTGAATGCAGATCAAAGTATACTATTTTCCCTTTTTTGTGTTTTTTCTTTTGTTCTGTTTCTTCATTCACAACATGACTAATATGGAAATATGTTTTATGTGATTGCACATATATGCCCTATGTCAAATTGTTCAGTCGGGCTTAACATCAATTCATTGATGAGATTTCAGTTTTATTCATTTGTTTGCTGATGCGCAATTGCTTTTCCTTCTTAATTCCCTCTACAATCTCCTTAGTAAAAGGTATTTTGTTCATAATTTTGTTTTATGTTCAGTCTTTAACTAAAAACCAACTATATATAATACCATGGTTTATTTTCTCTGCTGATAATTTTCATTTTGTCTTGAGGACAACTGTGACTTGCCCAAAACTCTAACTAAAAGAAACACTATTCTCTCCAAATTTATACTTTACCTTCCAAAATCATTCATTAATTCAATTAATCAATCAATTAATAAGCATTTATTAAACAGGCCAGGCCCTGGGCTGGGGCTCCAGGGAAACAAATTTAAAAATGATACAATGATTTTTTTCAAGAAGCCTACATTCTTTTAGGAGAGACAACAAGCACATATATGCATATATAAAGATTGAATTTAAACAGAGTAAATACAAAGTAGTTAATTATGAGTAATTAGGGAGAAAGGGCACTAGCATTTGGGATTAGGAAAAGATATAGAAGATGTTGCCTGAGCTAACTCCCTAAAGTAGAGAGAGATTCTATAAAGTGAAGGTGAAATGGAAGTATGTTCCAGGTCTGGGAAGTCATCAGTGCAAAGGCACAGAAATGGACTAGATCATAGAATAGAGAAAAAGGAGTATGAAATATGCAGCACAAAAAAGATAGATTGGGGCCAGGCTGCAATGGGCTTTAAAGGCCAAACCAAGGATTTTATACTGCACTAACCGGAATATGAATGAGCAGTGTTTGTTTGGGGCACTGGCATGTGTCCTCATGTAGGAATAGGGAGGGTAGAATCACCGCCTACCTCCCAGTTGGATTATGTCTCTGTCCCCTTAGCCAGGGCCATTGGCACAAAAGTAAGTCTTGGCTTGTTTAGGAGGGTCTTTCTGGTTGAGCTATGAGTTTGTAATGTTTCTTTCACAGAAAACTTCTGGAAATTGCACATTAAATTGCATCTCTTCATGTCTGAAAGTCTACCTGCCAATGCCTTCAAAAACCTCAATGGGGCTTTCATATTTTGAAGTGGAAGTTTATTTTAAATGAACACAAGGGGTTGCCACTTAGAATAGCCACTGTGAAGGTTTTGATCATCCTGAAAGGAGCTGAGGCCTCTGCTTTCCTCAGAGGCTCAATAGCCAAAGTTGCAGTGAGAGCCTCCCTTTGCTCAGAATATTTGCCAAAGGCCTTTGGGGTCATACTTCCAGAGTCACCCAGTTCCTTACCCCAACACTGCCAGGCACTTACATGATGCTTGGAGTACTCACTGAAATGGAAATTAAAATGAGTATCTGGAAATGCCTGCTGGGTTTTAATATGTGATCTAGTAAGCAGGTAGGTAACAAAACCGGTTTTCAGGAGACTCTAGACCTTTTCTCAGGGAGCCAGATGAGAGAGAATTGTGGCACACATCAGGGTAGAAAATAATCATACTTAACCCACAAAACTCCCCTTCTGTTCACAATGAAGTTACAATGGGCTCTCCAGTACTGTCTTTTATGTTATGCTTTTTCAGACTTCAGTAAGCATATGGAGAAGGCTGAGCACATCTCCTATCTGATTCTGGCTTTTGTATATGGGGAGCTTTCCATCTAATGGACGCTGGTTTCCTGTTTCAAATCTGCCTCTCCCTGCCCCCACCCCCACCCCTTTCTCCCCCTTGGAATGTAATTTGGTTCTAGCCATTTTCAGGCCTGACCCTTATCCTAAGATTGAAGTATAATGATTTCCAGTGTGGAATGAATCATTACTTGAGTTATGAGAATGGCATTATGTAGCTTGTAAAACTACTCCTAGTATCTTTTCATTAGCCTTCCTCCCCACCCCCATCCCCTACAGATACTACTAGAGTATATTGATTCTCTCTCTCTATTTTCTTTCTGTTTTCCCCTCTCTGTTTGTCCTACTCTTTTGTCCTTATTTTCAAAACTGCAGCTGTAGCCAGCCCACGCCACTGCTGGGGATGGCGTGCTTAATGAAACAGTCAGTGCTCGTGATTCCGGCTTGGTGCTCCCTGTCGATAGACATCTTTGAAATCTAAAAGGAAAAATACGAATAACAGTAGCTGATATTCATATGCTGCTTTAAGATTTGAAAAATACTTTGCACATACTATCGCATTTCAACAATTCAACTGGATAAGAATTTTTAAATTAGCAGGCATCGTGAGAAATACACAGATTAAAAAGGAAGAGCCCCAACCTCAAAAAACTTAGTCTAACCTGGGGGAAAGTAACACATTCACAGATCCTAGGATTTTAGGGTTGGAGAGAACAGTCCCCTCAGAGGTTCTCAGAGAAAAGTCCATACCTAAGAAAGAATGCCCAACGCACATCCAACAAGTACTCATCCAGCTTCAGTTTGAAGGGACTCCCATTCTCTCCCAAGGCATTCCGCCATATTCATGAATAGCTCTAATGGCCAAGATGTTTTTTTCCTAAAATCAAACCTAAATTTTCATTTTTGTAACTTTCCCGCACTGCTCCTGGTTATGCCTGGAGCCAAACAGAACAAGTCCAATCCTTCTTTTGCACTATACCCTTCAAATTCTTGAATATCCCCCAAGCCTCCTTTCTTTCAGCTGATCCTCAAATGATGTGGGCGCAATGCCTTTCGAAATTCAATTTGCTTTCCTCTAGATGCTCTTCCACTTACCAACCTGCTGCTTATTCTGTGGCACACAGAACTGACCATAGTTCTCTAGATGTGTTCTGACCTGGGCAGAGAACAGTGGGGTTACCACCTCCTTACTCCTACACAGCATGAATGCCTTAATATGCCATAAGATAGCACTAGGTTTTTATGACAGCCATATGGCACTTTTGACTCATATTGAGCTTGTAGTCTACTAAGACCCTCAGATTATTTTCAGGCACATTTCTAACTAGTATTTTTTTTAATTCAAGTATAAGACTTTACATTTATCCCTAGTGAATATCACCTTGTTAGATCTAGCCAAGTGTTGGGCATTTGAAGAACTTTTAGAATTCTGACTCCATCATCCACTCTATTAGCTAATCTTCCTAAATGTGTGTAACCTGCAAATTTGATTATTGTGTTGTCTACACCTTTATCCATTCATTGATAAAAGTTTTTAATGGTAGAGAGCCAAGCATAGATCTGAGGCAATCTGCTGGAGACCTTTTTTCAAGATGACACCAAAGTATGAGCATCACTATTTTTTGAATCTAGCTATCCTATTTAATTCATCAAATTATACTGTCATCTAGCTCACATCTCACCATCTCATCCACATGAATAATATGAGATACTAAGCTCTTTGCTAAAATCTAAGTCAATTACACAAACAAGCAGTTCATGGATCATCGTATCAAAAAAGGAAATAAGTAAATACAAAATACGTACAAAGTAATTTCTAGGAGATAGAGGTCAGAAGAGCATGGAAGATCTCATTTTATCTGTACAACAACCCAGCGAGGGTAGGGGCCATAGGTATTGTTATGTTCATAATGAGGAAATTGGGGCTAGAAATGGAAGCTGACTGGCCCAGGTCAAATACTTCTTGGAGGTGAGATTCAAACACAGGTTTCTTCAGACTCCATCTGGTATTATTCCAAGTACCCCCCCCCACACACACATGAGTATGTATATACATATATGTATATGTATATATATGTATGTATGTGTAGCTCCAGTGTGTACATATATGTATGCACATTTATACACACATGTATATATGTGTATATATATCTCCTGAATATATACACATGTACATATATATTTATACATATATCTTATGAATTTTGCAAAATAGGGAAAAATAATCTTATTAATTTGGAATTATTAGATCATATATAAGGTAAAATAAGTTATTTAAGGAGGTTTAGGGGAGAGACATTACCAGTTTTAAATAAATATTAAATGTGAGTTGCCTTGTGGCTTCAGTGAAGTCAGGAAACTTTTATTAAAGAAATCTAAGGCCTGCCACTTACTTGGTTCCTGAGAACATTCATCATGGTATCTTATCTGATAGTGCTTTTCTCCCCCCTTTTTTCTTCCCTTTAACCAAAATAGAAAAGTCAGTGTATCTGGGTGATATGCCCTTGGCGTAGGAGGACAAAACATCTTAGAGAAATTCTCTTGGTGAAGTTAAGATACAGCCTCTACAAGGATTTGAGAAGTCAGTTTTGACTCTCTGAAATTTCCATCAATGAAGTGCGATTACTGTCCTGTAATCTCAAATACCCACTAGGATAAGTACCCCTCTAATCTTTAATAGCTCTGTATTCATTTCTTTACATTTCATGTATCTATTAAGTGAAAGTTCTTAAGGGTAAAAAAGGAGGGGACAGTAGTAAATTGAAAGGCATCTCTTTCCTGGGGTTCTTCTGAACACTATCAACTTTCCTGCCTTTCCACCGTCCTTGGATAGAAGATTACCAGCTGTGTAGCAGGATGGACAAGATGTTTCTAGATGTGTTGTGATTTGCACCCACCTACCTCACAGGCTCTTTCCTCTTTCTGTCTTGAATAGAGTCTTTTTCACCTTCCTCAGGTGAAAGTTAATCCATTAGCACCCATTTCAGTTTGTAAAATAATAATGTACAGAATTATGTTACCTAACTTTTATAAGTGTAAACAATCTATTTTAGTAATAATTGTTTACTAGCAAAAAATTAGAGGTTTAAGTGTTTACTTTTGGCTTCTGTCGTATATCAACACTAGTCTATTCAACTGCTGAACATAGACTAATAACTACAAATGGAAAATAAACATTTATGAGAAACTTTGAATGAATTGGAACCCTTAAGTGAATTTCTATGTAATCTACAGTGATATGATTTTATTTGTGTATACCAACATTCAAGTGTGTGTATATATACAAAACATATGCAAACATATATGTACATATTTATATTTATATATGTATATATGTGTTTATGTGTATGCATGCCCATATATATGTGCACACGCACATACATGTTTATATATATTTGAAAGGCTATTATAGAGAAGAGACTTGTTCTGCTTAGCTTGAGAGGGTAGGACTAGGAGCAATGGGTGGAGTTAAGAAGCCCTTAGCGCAATGCCTGGCACATAGTAGGAACTTAATAAATTTTATTGATTGATTGAATGAAGCAGCTTTAGGTCTGACATCAGGAGAAACTGCCTAAACAATGAGAGCTGTCCCTAAATGGTGCAGGCTGTCAGTGAAGGCAACGGGCTCCCCCTTAAGTGGACATTTTCAAGCAAAAGCTGGATGGTTACATTTCAGTGTGTGTATCATACAAGAGATTCTTTTTTATTATTTAATTATTTATTTAATATTTTTAGTTTTCGGCATTGATTTCCGCAAGATTTTGAATTACAAATTTTCTTCCCATTTCTACCCTCCCCTCCACTCCAAGATGGTATGTATTCTGATTGCCCCATTCCTCAGTCAGCCCTCCTTTCTGTCACCCCACTCCCCCCCATCCCCGTTTTCCTTTACTTTCTTTTTTTCTTAATGTTTTATTGACCTCTACTGCATTTTCTTTATATCACAGTCATTCACCAATATACCTCCCATTCCTTTTGCATCAAAAAAAAAAAAAGAATTAAGAAAAACTGACCAACAAAGTGACCATGTCTGAGAGCATATGCATTTCTCTACCTAGAGAAAAGAAATATGTTTCCATATCTATTCTCTGAAACCAATACTGGTCATTGTAATGAATCTGAGTTCAATTGCCTTTTAGTGTATCAAAGGGTATCAACAATTCCAAATTGTTTTCTAGAACGATAGGACCAATTCACAACTCCATTAATAAAGTACCAGTATGTCATATATTCAGTTATGTTATTGTAGTGATGGAGTGTACTGCTCTCCTGGTTTTGCTTTCTCAACTCTATCAGTTCTTAGGAATCTAACTACATTTCTCTAAATTCAACTTCATTTTTTATGATATAATACTTCTGAAATCTTTTTATTTTTAGGTTACAGCACTCAGTTCTACATAATTCTGAGTTCCAGATTTTCTTCCCCCCTTCCCCCCTCCCACCCCAAGACAGCATAGAATCTGATATATCTTCTACGTGTAACTTCGCATTGAACTTATTTACACAATAGTCAAGTTGTAAAGAATAATTACGACCAATGGAAGGAATCATGAGAAAGAAGAAACAGAATAAAAAAAAAACCCAAAAGCAAAAACCAAAGAGAAAAAAAGGGAAAAAAATGGTGAACATAATGTGTGCCTGAATCAGCATTCAGACTCCATAGTTCTTTCTCTGCATGTAGATAGCATTCTCCATCACGAGTCCTTTGGGGTTGTCTTTGCACTTTGTATTGCTGAGGAGAGCAAAGTCTGTCAGGGTTAGTCATCACAGAATCCATGTATCTGTGGTTGTTTATAGTGTTCTCCTGGTTCTGCTCCCCTCACTCAGCATTATATTGTGTAGGTGTTTCCAGGTTATTATGAAGACCGTATCATCCCCATTTCTTATAGCACAATAGTATTCCATTACCTTCATATATCACAACTTGTTCAGCCATTCCCCAGTTGATGGGCATCCCCTTGATTTCCAATTCTTTGCTACTACAAAAAGAGCCGCTATAAATATTTTTGTACATATGGGTCGTTTTCCCACTTGTCTGATCTCTTTGGGATACAACCCTAGAAGTGGTATTGCGGGGTCAAAGGGTATGAACATTTTTGTAACCCTTTGGGCATAGTTCCAAATTGCTTTCCAAAATGGCTGGATCAGTTGACAACTCCACCAGCAATGGAAAAATATTCCAATGTTCCCATATCCAGCATTTATCATTTTCCTATTTTGTCATTTTAGCCAATCTGACAGGAGAGATTTGGTACCTAAGAGTTGTTTTGATTTACATTTCTCTAATCAGTAGTGATTTCAAGCATTTTTTCATATGCCTATAGATATCTTTAATTTCTTCCTCTGAAAACTGCCTGTTCATATCCTTTGACCATTTCTCAATTGGGGAATGATTTGTATTCCTATACATTTGGCTCAGTTCCCGGTGTATTTTAGAGATGAGGCCTTTATCAGAGACACTGGTTGTAAAGATTTCCTCCCAATTTTCTGCTTCCCTCCTAATCTTTGTTGCATTGGCTTTTTTAATACAAAATACTTCAATTTAACATAATCAAAATTATCCATTTTGTCTTTTGTAATGCTCTCTATCTCTTGTTGTGTCATGAATTCTTTTCTTTTCCATAAATCTGATAGGTAAACTATTCCTTGCTCTCCCAAATTGCTTGTAGTATCAGCCTTTATTCCCAAATCATGAACCCATTTTGTTTTGATATATGGTGTAAGATATTGATCTATGCCAAGTTTCTGCCTTACTATTTTCCAGTTTTCCCAGCAGTTTTTCTGAAA
>CM053625.1:111041083-111072411 GCA_028646595.1 Phalanger gymnotis | reverse complement strand
ATGCCAGTCCCCAGCAGCTTTTCCCACTAATCTTCTCTATTGTCTTTGGTGTTTGTGGTGGAGAAGTCTGGTAACTGCTACAGCTCACTGATTCAGGGTGCTAGGGAACGCTCCTCCCGGCTTGTGGTCTGGTTGGTCCGCGCCGCCCACACTAAGCTCTGTTCCACTCCGCTTCCAGCTACTTGTGGGATAGACCTTACCCAGAGACCATCCAGGCTGTCCTGGGCTAGTGCCCTGCTTTCCTCTGTTATTTTGTGAGTTCTGCAGTTCTTCTCTGTTGTCTTTGGTTTTGTGAGTTGAGAAGTCTGGCAACTACCACAGCTCACTGATTCAGGGCACTAGGGTACGCTCTGCCCGACTCCTGGTCTGGTTGGTCCATGCCGCCCACACTGTGTTCCGCTCCCCTCTGCTCCGCTCCCAGCTCCGTGCAGGATAGACCCCGCCCCGAGACCATCCAGGCTGTCCTGGCCCAGGGCCCTGTTTCCCTCTGCTAGCTTGTGGGTTCTGCAATTCTAGAATTGGTTCAGAGTCATTTTTTATAAGTTTCTGGAGGGACTTGGTGGAGAGCTCACGCTAGTCCCTGCTTTCCAGCCGCCATCTTGGCTCCACATCCGTGATTCTTGGTTTTAATCCTAGTTCCTTTGACCTCCAGAATATCATATTCCAAGCCCTTTGATCCTTTAATGTGGAAGCTGCTAGATATTGTGTTATCTGGATTGTGTTGCCACGATACTCAAATTGTTTCTTTCTGACTGCTTACACTACATTCTCCTTGACCTGGGAACTCTGGAATTTGGCTACAATTTTCCTAGGAGTTTTCTTTTTGAGATCTTTTTCAAGAGGTGATCGGTAGATTCTTTCGATTTCTATTTTACCCTCTGGTTCGAGAATATCAGCACAGTTTTCCCTGATAATTTCTTAAAAGATGATGTCTAGGCTTTTTTTTTTTTCTTGATCATGGCTTTTAGGTAGTCTAGTAATTTTTAAATTATCTCTCCTGGATCTATTTTCCAGATCAGTGGTTTTTTCCAATGAGATATTTCACATTTTCTTCCATTTTTTCATTCCTTTGGTTCTCTTTTATATCTTGATTTCTCATAAAGTCGCTAGCTTCCACTTGCTCCAATGTAATTTTTAAGGTGGTACTTTCTTCAGTGGTCTTTTGGATCTCCTTTTCCATTTGGCTAATTCTGCTTTTCAAGGCATTCTTCTCCTCACTGGCTTTTTTGAGCTCTTTTGCTATTTCGGTTATTCTATTTTTTAAGGTGTTATTTTCTTAAGTATTTTTTGGGTCTCCTTTAGCAAGTCATTGACTTGTCTTTCATGGTTTTCTTGCATCCCTCTCATTTCTCTTCCCAATGTTTCCTCTACTTCTCTTACTTGCTTTTTCAACTCCTTTTTGAGCTCTTCCATGTCCTGAGACCAATTCATATTTTTCTTGGAGGTTTTTGATGTAGGGTCTTTGACTTTGTTGATTTCTTCTGGCTGTATGTTTTGATCTTCTTTGTCACCAAAAAAAAGCTTCTAGAGTCTGAGTCAGAGTCTATATCCTTTTTCACTGCCTGGCCATGTTCCCAGCCCACTACTTGACCTTTGAGCTTTTTATCAGGTATGATTGCTTGTACAGAGTGCTTTGTCCCAAGCTTTAGGGGCTGCTCTGCTATTTTCAGAGCTACTTCTACTCTACTGTCACTGCAAACTCTGCCACAGCAGTGCTCCTCCTTCCCTAAAAACTGCCAACCAGGATTGTGACCCAGATCCAAGCAGGGCAAAGCTGCCTCTGCACCAGCAAAGCACTCCTTGCACTCCCGCTCTTATCTGCTGCTTGATTCCTCCCACCTTGAGCCAGGTACTCTGGAAGCAGCTGATGCTGGAGCTCTGGAAGCAGGCACAGGAGCTTCCTGCTGCTGTTGCTACCACTGCCACACCACTTCCACGCCACCTCTACCACCCACAGGTCTGAGGCTGGATGGCTCTCTAACCCAGTCCAGCAATTTTCCCACTAACCTGCTCTATCATCTTTGCCATTTTTGGGTTGAGAAGTCTGGTAACTGCTACAGCTCAGTGGTTCATGGCCCTAAGGCCTGCTCTGGCCAACTCCTGGTCTGGTTTGTCCTAGTGCCACCCATGCTGGGCTGAGCTCCGCTTCCAGCACTGTGTGATAGATCTTTCCCAGCGACCATCCAGGCTCTCCTGGGCTGGAGATCTTCTTTCCTCTGCTATTTCGTGGGTTCTGCAGCTTTAGAATTTGTTCAGATCCATTTTTACAGGTGTTTGGAGGGATTTGGGGGAGAACTTGAGTAAGTCCCTGCTTTCCAGCCTCCATCTTGGCTCTACCCTAAATTTTCTCATTCCTAAAATCTCTTCCAGTTCAAAATAATCTATGATCCTATTATCCTAGCAGTAACTGTGCCTGGGGTAAATTCAGCTTTGTGAGGTAGGAGATTCAGCAACGATGGAGCAGAGGCTGATCTAGAAGGAGGCAGCCAGTTCCTCAAACAATCTAGTCCTCACATTTACAACATTCTTGGAGTGAGGCAAACCCCAGGAGATGGGTGCCATGACTGACAAAGAACCTTGGAGACAGTGGCCCAGGGGTACCTAATGGGATCAAATTTGAATAGATCCCTACAGGCTGCATTTTGACTTAGAAAACCACAAATTTATGTGATTTGTGCTATATTGTATTTTTTTTTTACATTTTCCAATTAAATTTTAAGCTAGTTCCTGTCATATTTGAGAGTTTCAAAGGTACTTGATGGCATAGAGTCATCACCTTTGCCCCTAGAGACAATAAGGTAAGGGAATAAGGAAATCATGCTCCCCAAGAGAGGAAACATAGCCACACAGGCAAGTCCCCACAACTATTGGGATACCAACACCTTGGTGCAAAGTACAGTTCACTCTGTATTTATGGTTCTGCTTCCATCCACATCTACCATGGAGAAGGGGGTATGGAAGTTGGGGTCTGCTGGCAAGTCATTCCAATGTAACCTGAGAATATTGGCTCTCTTTCCTGTTCTGTTCCCATAGTTTGTGTGTCTGTGTTTGTGTGTGTGTGTGTGTGTATGTGTGTTTTAAACACCTTCTGTATGTGGAGATATAAAATGATTTCATCTATGACACATTTAGATCAGAGATGTGTTATACTTGCCAATATGTTCATAGTTAAACTGTCTTTGTAAAGTGTATGTGTGTATGTGAGTATGTATGTGTGTGTATGTATGTGTGTGTGTGTGTGTGTATGAGTGTGTGCATGTCTGTGTTTTATTACAGTGACAGTGGTTCAGTCACACACAGAAAAACTGAAATGAGATCGAGTTAAATTTATCTTAGGCAAATTTCCTATGGACATCTCAAGAGGCACAATATCCCCAAACTTATTTTCTCTTTTGGAAGTGATTTTCATGTTTGTAGCCTCCAGTATGGACAATAAGTTACTGGTGAATTCATCCCCTTTCTAATTCTATGTTGCAACAGACGGCTCTGTCTGGGCTGCAGAGGCGCCTGCTTCATGTTTGGATGATTTTCCAAATGTCTTGTGTTAAAGTGAAGGAAAAGGAGGCACGGAGTTCATTTCAGTTCTAGGGCCACGGTGGGAGTGTTGCCATTGGTGACAAAGCTTTGTGTGAAGCAAAATGAAACCTTGTGAAATGAAAACAAAGCCTGGGTGAGAACTAACTGAAAAGGAGAAAGAAATCTAAGAGATGAGTGAAGCAAGAATTTACTACATCAGTAAGAATATGCATGAGAAATATTTCATTTCTGGTTTTTTTTTTGTTTTGTTTTGTTTTAAAGAGCTGGGGCATGACCTGCAAACATGCCTAACCTGTGCTTATTGAGTACAATGTCCATTTGGCATTTACCAATCAAGCGACAGGGCTGGGTGGCCAGGTCAAATGTTGCCTCTTTTATGAAGGTGGCACCATGGATAGAGCACTGGGCTTAGAATCAAGACTCATCGTCATGAGTTTAAATCCCACCTCAGACACTCGCTGTGTGACCCTGGGCAAGTTGTGTAACTATTTGCCTCAGTTTCCTCACCTGTAAAATGATCTGGAGAAGGAAATTGCAAACCACTCCAGTATCTTTGCCAAGAAAACCCCAAATGGGGTCACAAACAGTTGGACGTGACTGAAAAATGACTGAAGAAAAAAAATTTCCAAAACATATAGACTCTGAAACATGCTATCATTCAGTCATAAGATTTTAGAATCATATTTGAGCCATTTAATCCAATCCTGTTGTTTCACAGAGGGGGAAATGGAGGCCTGCAGTAGAAAAATAACTCGCCTTTGATGGTTGGTTTAATTCTTTGGGTCTATTAATGGTTAAGACAATCTTGTATCATTCCCTTACTGTTTAATGGATATGAATGTTGTCCCTCCAGCAGGGCCATAAGCTCCTGGAGAGCTAAGGCTCCTAATGATGTTTATTCCATTGCTCCTCTTAACATTCTACACCAGTTGTCTGACATAGGGCAGCACCCTCAGTGTGCTGAGAAGGGCACAGAAGCAAGCATTCATTAAGTGCCTACTATTTGCCAGGTACTAAGTGCTTTACAAATATCTCATTTGATTCTCATAGCAGCCCTGTGAGGTAGGTGTCATTATTATCCCCATTTTAGAGCTGAGGAAACTGAGGCAGACAGATTAAGTGACTTGCTTAGAATCCCACAAGTAGTAAGTATCTGAGGGCAGATTTGAACTCGTCTTTTTTTTCCCCCATTTAATAGTATTTTAATTTTTCCAAATACACATGAAGATAATTTTCAACATTTACTTTTATAAGATTTTGAGGTCCAAGTTTTTTTCCTCTCTCTTCCTTCCCCCTTCCCCAAGATGGCATGCAGTCTGATATAGGTTATTCATGTACATATTATGAAAGAAGAATCAGAACAAAAGGAAAAAACCACAAGAAAGAAAACATAAAAAGAGGAAATGGTGTGCTTTGATCTGCATTCAGACTCTAGAGTTCTTTCTCTGGATATGGATGGCATTTTCCATCATGAGTCTTTTGGAGTTGTCTTAGATAATTGCATTGCTGAGGAGAGCTAAGTCTGTCAGTGTTGGTCATTGTACAATATGGCTGTTATTGTGTACAATGTTCTCCTGGTTCTGCTCACTTCACTCGGCATCAGTTTATGTAAGTCTTTCCAGGGTTTTCTGAAACCTCCCTGCTCATCATTTCTTATAGAATAATAATATCCCATTACATTCATATAACACAATTTGTTCAGCCATTCCCTAATTGATGGGCATCCCCTCAACCAACCTTCCAATTCTTTGCCACCACAAAAAGAGCTTCTATGAATATTTTTTACATGTGGGTCCTTTTCCCATTTTTGTGATCTCTTTGGAATGCAGACCTAGTAGTGGTAGTGCTGGATCAAAGGATATGCACAGTTTTATAACACTTTGGGCATAGTTCCAAATTGCTCTCCAAAATGGTTGAATCAGTTCACAACTCTACAGACAATGCATTAGTGTTCCAATTTTCCCACATCTTCTCCAACGTTTATCATTTTTCTTTTTTGTCATCTCTTAGTCAATCTGATAGATGTGAGGTGGTACCTCAGAGTTGCTTTACTTTGCATTTCTCTGATCAATAGTGATTTTCATGTCTATAGATAGCTTTAATTTCTTCATCTGAAAACTGTCTCTTCATATCCTTTGACCATTTATCAATTGGGAAATGACTTGTATTCTTATAAATTTGACTCGGTTCTCTATATATTTTAGAAATGAGGCTTTTAGCTAAACACTGGCTATAAAAATTATTTCCCAGCTTTCTGCTTCCCTTCTAATCTTGGTTGCATTGGCTTTGTCTGCTCAAAAACTATTTAATTTAATGTAACCAAAACAAGTTTGCATTTCATAATGTTCTCTTATCTCTTGTTTGGTAGAACTCAAGTCTTCTTGACTCCAGGCCCAGTGTTCTCAATAAATACCTGCTAATTTGATGGGCAGCTTAGTAAAATAGGGTGCAGAGAGTTGCCTGTCAAATAATATATATCATCTTGGACATACGCCACCTCCTATGTAACACCTTTCCTAATTCTTCAGCTCCTCTTCCCTGGTTGTTAGTATTCTTCTCCAGTTCTGAAATCATCTTGTCTGTATTTTGAATTCACTTATCTGTGTACATTGTTCATCCCCCTCACCTTCCAAAATGTAAGCTTCTTGAAGGTGGGGACTGTTTCTTTTGTCTTTGTATCTCAAGCACCCACCATAGTGCCTGACACATAGCAGGCATTTAATAAATGCCTGTTGAATTAAAATGAATTGAATAGCTGGCATCTAGTGTGGTGTTAGATTTCTTCTTGTGCAATTTGGAAGACCTAGATGACCTAATTGCCTCATTTCTGGTGACCCTGCCCATGCAATGATTCAGATACCTCTGGAGGTCGCTGATTTCTCTTAAACTGTTCCCTCTTAAACTGATCTCTCTCAAGCTAGGATGTACAGTCCCTGAAAACAGTGGCAATCTCTCACCTTTCATTTGGTGAAAAAGTTTTGTTATCACTGAACCCATGGCTAAATTGAACCGCTCCCCCTTCCAGTTTCTCAGTCAATCATTCTACTTATCATGATCTTGGTCTTCCTTGACTGTTTCTGGAAGCTTTAAGATATCTCAATACCTGTCTCCCAGTGGAAATGATCTTACTGGTACAGCCCTTGATGCATTTTAAAGTGAAACAGAAAAGATAACTTGGCTCAAAAAGAAATAGGAAATTTTTAACAAGGCCTTCCAGATCTCAAAGGATCTGTCAGGCATTTAAAATGGTGCTGCTGTATCACTCAGCCATCCCAAGGGCAGTTTGAACAAGTCACTTGGTTTGGCAATGACCTTGACCGATCCGTTTCTCTTCATCTTTGCCAACCTACCAAATCCAGCTCTCATCTATGCACTGTTACCCCACCCCATCCCACTGATCCACAATGATGGCAGACCAAGAAGTGGGACATCTTAGAGAATACAGTGTCTGATTTGGAAGGTTTGCATTCCCCTCCCCTGGCACCTCTTGAACTCGGAAGTAACCAGGCCACTACTTTGAGACTATCAATAAATGTTTATTAGATAAGATTTGTTATTGCTATCCCAAATAATTTCTTTGCTGTTACCTCTTACCCGCCTGAGGTTTTCATCATTAGTGTATCTCCTTTGAATCTAAACAACAAAAGACAATGGTGCGGAATTTATATTCAAAAACTTCCCATTTAAAATGCACATATGAAAAGAATATAACAAACAGATGTTATACTTCCTTCTTCTCAGTAGAAAGGTGGAGACTCTTGGGGTGGAATATTACTGTACCCTGTATCATATCCAATTGAATCCAGCAAACATTTATTTTGTGCCTACTATGTGCCAGGCACTGTGCTAAGCTCAGGGGGTGCAATTAATATTTTTTTAAAATAGTGTCTGCCCTCAAAAAGTTTAGAATCTAATGGGAGAGGGGTACAATGCACAAAAAGAAACAAGGTGGAGGGAGCCTGGGAATGGGGATTGGGGTGGGGTGAGAGTGGGGAGGGTAACCTGGTACAGATTCATATTGTTCCATGAAGTTGAAACCAGGCAGAGCAGGCGGAGTGGAGTGATAGGATTTCATTTAATTGTTGTTGTGTTGTTGTTAAAATACAATAATATGGGGATAATTGGCAACAGATATCAACATTAAAAAAAAGAAAATACCTTAATGAAACATCAAATAGAATGAGCCTGTCACTTAGGAGAGGGAAAGGAACTAGGGGCTAGTTTGACAGATTAGCCTATCTTTACCTTTGCTAGATTCATATATATGAGAGGAAATCTACCCTGAATAGGCAAATAATCATAAGGCTTATCTGAGGTCCCAAGTATAACGCAATTCAACTTAGTTCAATAGCAATTTATTAAGTGCCTACTATGTGCAAGGCACTGTTCAAGGCTCTGGAGACAGAGAGATGAAAAATTATTTAGCCCTTCCTGGTGAGAGAAGGAATTTAGCCAGCATGCACAGGGTAGTGCAAGAGGGGCGGTGTCTTCAGGAGGAAGCCAGGTTTAATTTAACCCAGTGTCAGATTATGGAAAGGGGTATTTGGGATGAAGGGGAGTTTGTTAACAACAGACCATGGATTTCAGAGAGCACAGTGAGGAAGAGGAAGGCAGGGGCTGAGGAAGAGTGGAGATGAGCTACAATCAGAATGACAGTGCTCGGAGAGCACCAGCGAAATGGATTTTCCCCCTATGCAGATGGCAGTTCAAAATCCCAAGAATTAGAGGAACAGAAGGTAGGAATTTATGGGAAGAAGTGCAAGTAGGGAGTAGTTGGTAGATGTTCAGAATGTTGGTGTAAAGGACCCTATGATCCTGTGTGACCCAGGTGGAGCTCCCTTAGTCGATTACAGTATGGAAACCCCGGGAGGCCTAGGACGAGATCTGAGATCCCGAAGAGTACTCTTTTCCCTTTTTGAAAACAGAATGTGAGTTCCACGAGAGCAGGGAATATTTCATTTAAATAATGTTTATTGTTAATTTGATTATTTGGGACCCAATTTGTCTGTCTTTAGTCTTAAGGCACCTCTCTTTTTCACTACAATTTTGGGAAGAAGATGACCAAAGCAGTTTCATACAGAACAGGGCCCAACAGATAATAAGCAGCCTGAGGGACTTTCATAGGTTGAAGAGCCTGGAAAGTCCACTTAGCTACAATGTCTTCCAAACCTCCTCACCCTACTTATCATTATATTAAGCATGTAGTGTTTGTTTTAAGAGAATGCTGAAA
Source organism: Phalanger gymnotis (assembly GCA_028646595.1). Lineage (NCBI taxonomy): Eukaryota > Metazoa > Chordata > Mammalia > Diprotodontia > Phalangeridae > Phalanger > Phalanger gymnotis. Next base: position 111,063,644 of record CM053625.1, on the reverse strand, counting down.
GACTAGGCAGGTTGCTAAAATATTCGAAGTCATTTATCTCTGAAGATTTACTGGGACTTTCGTTCCATTAATGTTTCTCTTTCCCAAAGGTCAGGGCAGAAGTTCTCAAACTTTTTTTTGGTCTCAAGATCTCTTTACACTTTTAAAAATTATTGAGGCCCCACCTAAAAGCTATTGTTTATATCTATCTATCATAGATATCTAAATATCTATCAATATTTACCACATTAGAAATTTAAATGTCTTACTATTACTATAAAAACAATTTTGACCTCATAGGTCTTTTGAAAGAGTCTCAGAGACTTCCAGGTCCCCGGATTGCACTTCGAGAACTGGGTTAGAGCATAAATTGTCATCTCTATCTTTAGGCTCTGATGAAAGAAGGTTACATCAGGCGTGGGGTGCATGCCCTGGACATAGTTGCGAGGCATATAAAAGTATAGGCAACCCTGAGAATGGAGACTTTTAGCCTGGGCCTTGGTTTCCCTGAATGAGGGAGGAGGGGTGCCCACCAGTGCCCCTGTGTTGTTATGATGCTGCCTCTCTCTGCCCCAGAGTCCTAGTTTCAGTTTAAGGCTTTCTCTCTTCCTCCAGGCCTGACTGCTGCTGCACCACCTCAATTGCCAGCTGGTTACCATGGAAACAGATCTCCTGAGGAAGCTGCTTTTCTCCCTCCTGAGCTGGTTGTAAGAGAAGAGGAGGGGCAGGGGAGGTGTTGGGGGCTTTGTGCTAGGCAAAGCTATCCTCTTCAGGGCCAGGAGAAAGAGACTGGCTCTGGGGTGAAGGGTTGATAGGCCTGAAGGTTTGTCTTGGTTTTTTTTTTTTTTTGGTTGTTACTGTTTGATTTTTCTTTATTGTATTACCCCCAGACAACAGAGACTCAAGAGTGGCATTATGATCAATCAGGGTAGGGGTTAGGGCTTGTTAGACAACCTATAGTCTGGTTGCCTTGTCTATGAGACTAGGGTTGGCTCTAGTGAAAATTGGAACTGGGAGAAGTTTGCCTTAGAACCGTATAAGGTGTCAAGTTGGAAGAGACATTTGAAAAAGTAACCCCAAGATTTTCATTTTACTGTTTGAGGAAATTGAGATATCTGATACCTACATAACCTTGGTCAAGTCACTAAACTCAGTTTCCTCATCTGTAAAATGAGAGGGTTTGTTCAAATATCTTGAAAGGTCTTTTTCAGCACTAAATCTTTGAATCTATGAAGTCTAGAGATGTCAAATGATTTATCTCAGGTCAGAGAGATATTAAATAATAGAGCTAGGATTCATAGCATCATAGGGTCTTCTGATTAGAGCTTTGTGAATTAGGTATGATTAATGTCTTTATTCTCACTTCACAGATGATGGAACTGAGGTTCAAAGAGGGCAAGTGGCTTGTCCACAGTCACACAAACAGTAAATGAGAGAGCTAGGCCTTATCCAGGATCCTAGACTTTAGCAAGGCCATCTCTTCCAACCTTCCCTCTTTGCAGGTAACAAGCTTAAGGCCCAGGGAGGTGAAAGTCACATAGGTAACAAGTGGCAGGGTCAAGAACGCCCAGGTCTTTGAACTCTATATCTAAGGTTCTTTCTAGCATATCACACTTGCTTTTGCTCCTCTCCTCCATTTTTGATCCTCTGAAGTGTTTTCCTGTTTTACCATGATTTTGGGACTTGTTTTAGATAATTGGTTTTTTTTTCCAAATGCTGAGGGTTTGCCCCTTTAATCTTCAAAACCTTTAAAAAAATTAATCATCTGGGAAGGTAATCTTCATTAAATGCATTTTGATTTTTTCCCTAATGACCTGGGTTCATCATTACAATAATCACCAATGTACAGTGGGTTTTCAGGGTCAACAGAGATATAGAAGGCTAATTAGCATGCTGAACTGGTCTCTTTTAGTTCTTATGTCTGCTTTTTTGGTTTTTTCTAGCTTTTCTGTTGTAGCCTTTTACCATGCCCACCTAAAGAAATTCTCAGGTATGCTTCTATTTTGTTGTTCCTAATTTGCCATGGACTTAGAAACCACAGAATCACATTTATTAGAACTATATATTTAAAAAAGGCTCTGAGTGATGATTTAAAGAGCTCTCCTCTAGGTAAAGTACAGAATATGGACTTTGTGACACATAGTTTGACTGCTCAGGGGTGGTGTTTTTGTTTTCTCTTCTCTCTAGCTTTCTGGTACTTTGCTGTGCTCCATGTGGGTGATGTATGATCTATTTACATTAAAAAGGAAAAAGGGAAAGGGAGAGAGAGGACAGAGGGAAGGAGGGAGGGAATGAGGAGAGAGAGAGAGAGAGAGAGAGAGAGAGAGAGAGAGAGAGAGAGAGAACTTCCTTAACTCAGAGGGATGAATTCCTAATGGTGATATTTCACATGCCATGTGACAACCATGCCTTGAAGGTATTTGAAAGTTGGGTTATTATATCATGGCTCTTCAAGTCATACCTCATACCAAATATATTCCACCCACAGGGTAGACTCTTCTGACACGAGGGAATTATTCACAAAATGCTCTGTTTGGTATTCAAAGCCCTTTATAACTTAACCTTCTCTCTTTCCAGCCTTCTTACACCTTACTCCCCAACACGTTCAATTCAGTGACACTAGCCTCCTGGCTGTTCCACAAACAAGACATTCCATCTCTCAGCCCCTGGCAGTCTCTCTGGCTGTCTCCCAAGCCAGGACTACAGTCCCTTTCTCCTCTCCAACCACTGACCTCTTTGCCTTTCTTTAAATCCCAACTAAAATCTCACCTCCTACAGAGAGCCTTCCCCAACCCTTTTTATTTCCAGTGCCTTCCCTCAAGAAATGATTTCCTATTTTCCCTGTATAGAGCTTGCTTTTGTCTTTGTTGGTCTGCATGTTGTCTGCCACTCCCTCCCCCATTAGATTGTAAGCTCCCAAAAGGCAGGGACTATTTGGCCTCTTTTTCTATTCCCACCACTTAGCACAGTATCTGGCATGTAGTAGACACTTAATAAATGTTTATTAAATTGAAAATGTCTATTTAACACAAGTGAATCTCCGTTTGTATAGCTTTTTCACCCTTCTCTCTCCTCTATCCTCAGTTTAAGGCTATTTTTCCCTCCTGTCCTCTAGTTATGATTTACTTCTAGCCTAGACTATCCCAATAGGCTGCTGATGGATCACTTTGCCCCACCTTCTACTCATTTACAAGACTGATATTTCAAAGGCATAGGTCTAATTGTGTCACTGCTGAAGAAGAAACTTCAGTGACTCTCCATTGACTTGGGGCTGAAGTACAAATTCCTTTGATAGAGAGATCCCCTCTGCAGGCTTATTGCATATTATTCTCCTGTATATTCTTTACTTCCCAACTAAACTGGCACATTTGTTGTTCCCCAAGCAAGGCTGTTCATCTCCTAGCTCTTTGTCTTATTTTTGGGGACTGACTGCTGTGAATAGCATGGACCATACACTCTCTTCAACTTCTTAGAATTCCTAGGTTTATAATCCTAATTACTAGTGACTCCCCTCACCATTACTTTGTATATACTATGTATCTATGTATCTTTTGTTTTCCTTCAAAAGAATTTAAGCTCCTTGAGGACAGTCATAGTTCTGTTTTTGGCTAGGTATCCTGGCACTTAGAAGATATCAAATAAATGCTTGTCGATTGATTAAATGAATGAATAAAGGGATGAATGTGGGTAGGAGACAGTGACCTCCAGGGTCCTTATATAGCCCTGTTAGTTCCTTCAGGGTAAAGAGACTTTTGACTCCTGCATTAAAGAAAGAAGATATTGATTGGAGGCTGGGATTGAGGAAAGCCAGAGATGGCTACTATTCTCTGTAGGCTGCAAAGGAGGTTATGTTCATTGGTGATGTAGAGTTTCTGAAATTAAAGGTAGAAATATGGGTGAGAATTCTCACCCCCGAGCTGTGCTGTCTCATGCAATGAGGTATTACTGGTTTTGCAAGGAATGTTCTGTAGTGGGGCTCGTTACCATCTGAGGGTCGCTCTATATCTGTACATCTCACCCTAGAAAAGGCTCAAGATGGTGGTGTATTTCTAGCTGCGTAGGCTAAACAGGAATTTCACTGAGTCATGAAGAAGGGAGAAATGAGTAATTTGTACAATAAGTCACATACAAACCCCACAGGCACATTCCTCCTTTTCACGTTAAAGCACCAGAATGGTGGAGAAATGCATTTCCAATGTCACCTTACTGCCTTCTTGATTTCCTAGCTAAAACCCCACCAGATCTGTGGAGCTTTTGTAACTTCTTTTGGCATGCTGAGCCAGTTCAAAATCACAGATTGTAGAAAACTTAACCCGAAAACTGACCTAGGAGCTCTGGGTGCCTTAGGAAATTATCTCCTTGCATGCGATCTGTTTGAAAGGCAACCTTTTGAGAGGAAAAAAAAAAGAATATTTGCCATCTGCATTAATTCATCTGGCACGTATTTAATTACTAGCCTGGTTTAGGTTTAGTCAGTAAATTCCTGTGTTGGATTTTTTTTTTACCAATCTAGCATTTGCCAATGCATCATGATTTTGAAAGCACCGCTGATAAATCATTTGGCAAATACTTCTCAGCCCTTTAAATAATTTTTATTTCCTGTGATTTCAATTGTCTCTGCATCTTTCCTTGTAAATAGTTGAAGAGTAAGCACATTTTCAAGAGCTGTAGGGAGGCTAAGATGCCAGTTGCATTTTAACGATATAGGGGCATTATCGTTCTGACTGTAGGCAATTCTCTTTTAAATCATTGCAGTTTCTGCTTTAGCCTCCAGCTATAGAATTCTTTTCAAGCTGGCAGTGAACTTGGCAGGCAGCCAGAAGAAAAAGAAAGGTGTTTTGGTCCACCAAAGTATTTTGAGTGGTTCTTAGTGATACAGTTTTCTTCAGTACATCTGCAAAACATTTTTCTGAAGTGAATTTTCATGTGAAAAGCCTCCTTAATCATCACCAGTATTGTTTGTCTCAATGCAGTTATTTAACTGCCCCCCTGGGTGCCTACAAAATAAACAAGGGGATCTTCTAAAGAGTTTTGAAAGTGGCAGGTGCTTAGTCTGTGCCCTATTCACTTAGTTTGCAATGACATTTTTGTGCTAATCTATAGACAAACAAGAGACAGGTGACACACCAAATTGAGTACAATGTGTGAGAGAAGGGAATCAGCCAATGGGGCTAGAGCTGGATAAGATGTTTTTTGGTGGTAGATGCGTGCAGAAGTAACATTTGGTACTTTGTTACAAACAAAACAGTTTATTCACCGTTTACATCCCGAGTACATAAATCCGATGTTTAAATTAGAAATGTTAAGAAAAATTTTCCCTTTTAAATGGAAAGATTGGGGAGGTTCAGTACTAAGATACATACATAGATGTTTTGAAATGAATGAAAGTGAAACTTAAGATGCAGAAACTTGTTAAAATATTGATTTCTTTTTCTGTGCTCATTATTTGACTCTAGTAATCCAAAATCAGCCTATGTGATAGATAGATAGATAGATAGATACATACATACATACATACATAGCAGGGCATGTGCACATAGATATCTACATACGTGGTGGGATTTAGGGAACACATGATCAATAAACAGATTTACTAGGCTGTCTTCTATTCAATTGTTATGTCAATACATAAGATCTGTTTGTTCCCTCTAGGAGACAGTTTTCTTTCTTAAAGTTGGGTGCTCATCTATTCAGTGGGATTTGATGCAGAGTCCATTCAACTAGGAATAAACAGAGAATAAATTATTCACCACTACTCTCCTTTTTTTTTTCTTATTTCTTCTATCAGTAACTAAATGAGGCTTGGAAGGAGCATTTTTCTTTCTTTTTTTTTTTGTTTTTGTTTTTATAAAGCTCAAGTAGATGTTGAGTGAGCAGATGGGCAAACTTGTCTTATATAAGCAACACACCAGCACTGGCTGATGGAACAAGGTATGAGTACTACAAAGACAAATGTTGGGGAGGAGGAGTGTCTCTGTGTCACTTGTTAGGTGGAATCCACATTGAGCTCTCCATTCCACAGTGGAGAGGCAAGAAATATCATCTGTTTGGTGGACTTATCCTTCATATGCTTATAAGTAAGCTGGATTATACATCAGATAGAGGAAGCTTATGGAGGGGAAAGGGCTTCATGTTATTAAATGCAAACAGCTGTGGATTGAAGGGGGAAAAAAAAAAACACTGACTCAAATCCCTCAATTGCTGACATGCCCCAAGAGGCTGTTGAAGGAATGTAGGCCCCCAAAATGAATGATTACAAGGAATATCTTTTGTTCTTCTGATAGTTGTCTGCAGGATGTATGAGATGAACTTGGTGCAAAAGTGATTAGTGGTAGCACATTTAGTGCCAACCCTGCTTTAAAGTTTCTTTGCAGCAACTGATACCATCTTTCCCTAGTATTACTGAAACGGGCCATCACTGATAGACAATCAATTGAATCTAGCAGGATCAAGTGTCCCTATCAAACTTGCTCCTCCTATTTCTGTCAGAGATACTTAAATTCACCCTGTTATTCAATTCCAAACTTTGGTTTTTATCTTTGATTTCCCCTCTAACTCTCTGTGTCTCCTGTCTTTATCCAATGAACTGACAAGTCCTGCCATTTCTTCCTCTTCAATTTCCTGCATCCTTTCCCTCCTTTATTCGCGTATCTGTTAGCCTCATCCAGTCCACCATAATCACCTGGCAAGGCAATCCAGATTCTTCCCCTTCTACTTTCTCCTCTCTGTAATCCATCTTTACCACCAGATTAACCCTCCAAAGGCACAGATCTATCCAAAGATGACACTCCATTGTTAATACTTTTCAGTGACTCCCTGCTGCCTAGTGAAGAAAATTGGAACTCCCCAGTCTGACATCCAAAGCCCTTCCCAATTTGATATCGCCCTCCTTTTTAGGACACATCCTATGCTAATTCCCTAAATACCAGCACTCTATAGTCAAATGATTATTATTCTCTATACTATACATATCTTGTGTCATTCCCCCGCCATGCCTTTGCTCATGTGATTTCCTGAGTTTGTTGAAATCCTGCCCATCCTTCAGTGGCCAACTTGGCCAACTCTCTTTAAAGGCTTCCTTGGTTTCTGCTCCCTAACCCACTGCATTTTACTTAGCAATGACATTGCATCTCTCCTATAACCTTATAATTCATAATTTTATATGATTGATTTTTACACATGTGTCATCTCCTCCAACTAAGCTGAATTCCATGAATATGCGAACAGCTAAATGCTTTGTCCTTGTAAAAACTCTTTTATACTCATTTATGCATTTTGATCACTATCACTTTTCCATGATGGCTAAAACCTGTTGTTTTTTTAAACCAGAGCTTAGCAGACACATTTAAAAATAAATCATTCCCCACCCCCACCAACATATACAAATTCTCCTTGAATAGAATAACAGGAACCAAGAGCTGCATGGGATATCAGAACGTATCTAACCCCACCCATATCTGAACAGGGATTCCCAATACAATATTCCCAGCAAGAAGTGCATTAATATTCTGGAGAGCTCTTGGAAAGTTTTTCCCCCTTTATATTGAGTCTGAAATCTGCATTTCTTCAACTTACACACATCATTCCTACTCATGATATCTAGGGACCATGGTCATGTCACTTACCCTCTCTTAAACTCTGTTTTCTCATCTATAAAATGAAGGAGTTCAATTAGATGACCTCTGAGGTTCCCTTTAACTCTAGATTTATGATCCTGTGATCTCTTCGGTCTAATCCATCTAAAGCCTTCCAATACTTGAAGACAACTATTGTGTCTCTCTAAGTCCTTCTGCAGGCTAAAGATATTTAGTTCCTTCAAATGAGTCTTATATGATATTTTCCGTTTTTCTTAGCATCCCAGTCTTCATCCTCTAGACATGGTACAGATTGTCTGGGTATTTTCTAAAATATAATTCCCAAAGTTGAACAAAGTGTTCCATTATGTTGTCTGACTGGAGCAAAATATTGCAGTACTATTGCTTACTTTTCTCATTCTGGGTAATGTGTCTCTTTTGGCTGCCATCTCACATTATTGATTCATATTGAGTTTTTAGTCAAATAAAACCTCTAGATTTTAAAAAAATGCACCAATTCTTTTTTCTAAACAAGCTTCTCCCTTTTTATATTTTTGAATTTATCTTTTTAATCTAAGCATAGAACTTGCCACATGCTATCTAAAGTAAACTCTTTGAATTTCCTCTTTTTTTAAACTTAATTTGAAAAATTTTTATTTATTGCCACTCTTTTTAAATTTTGAGTTCCAAAGTCTTTCCCTCCTGCTCCTCCCCCACTCACTGAGAATGCAAACAACGTATCAGTTATACATGTGAAATCATATTTCCATGTAGCCATAGTGCAACAAAAAATAAAGCTAGAAAATTATACTTCAATTTGGACTCAGAGCTTGTTAGTTCTCACTCTGGAGGTGGATAGCATTTCTTCATCATGAGTCCCTTGCAGTTGTCTTGGATCATGGTATTGATCACCGTAGTCAAGTCTTTGACAGGTGAGATCATATTACAACATTGCTGTTGCTGTGCACAAATGATGTCCCAGTTCTCACTTCATTTAGCATCAGTTTGTACAAGTCTTGCCATGTTTTCTGAAACTATGTCCTCACCATTTCTTATAATACAATAGTATTCCACCACAATCATCTGTCACAACTTGTTCAAACATCCCCTCAATTTCCAGTTCTTTGCTGTCACAAAAAGAGTTTCTATATATATTTTTGTACACATGTAACAGCATTGTTGCTAGAAGCTGCTGTTGAGCTAAAAGACCAACAACAAGAGTATGTAGGACGGCTGCTAGCACAGGTTCTTTGATCTGCTTTTCTAAGGAAAGCAATTTTAATGGGTCAACAATCTTACTTTTATTGAACATACATATATCATTCACTTAGTTCAGGGGAAAAAGCCAGCACCCTGAACTTCAGAGCAAATACAAACAGAAAACAAATAGATCAACAGATAGGCTTTTGTCTGATCAAAGACATCACATACATAGTTACCAGAAAGAGAAGCACCAATATCTGGGTTTTCAAAGCCAGAAGGGCTCCTTGACAGCTACCAGAGTCTCCATACCAACACTCTTCCAATGAGTATGCCCCCAAAAGCAAAAAAACCCACCAACCTCAGGCTCATATACCCTGTTCAGGGCCCTGAGGGCTCAGAGCCTACTTAACAGAATGAGTGTGGGAAAGATATTTAATCACTAGTACCACATGCTATACATTGTTTCCAATCAATGACTTTTGATTCAAACAAAGACAAGACTCTAAGACACCCTATTGCTTCAGTGCTGAGAAGTACTCCAAAACAAAGACACCACTTTGCTTGCCATTACATTTGAAAGGCAAGACTCATCAAAGGTACTTGATAACTCAGTCCTGAGAAGCACTCCAAAACAAAAGACAAAAGGTCCCATTTTACCTGCAGGATTCAAACAAAGGCAAGACTCATTAAAGACACTTAATTGCCTTAGCATTCTGAAAGAGAAAACAGTTAAAAAAAAGTCCCACTCTGATTACCATTACAACACATAGGTCCTTTTCCTTTTTCTTTGATCTCTTTAGGGTACAGACCTAGTAGTGATACTGCTGGATCAAGGGGTAGACATGTTTTTTTATAGCCCTTTAAGCATAGTTCCAGATGGTCTCTAGAATGGTTAGGCCTGACTATTCCACCAACAGTTCATTAATGTACCTATTTACCCTCATCCCCTCCAGCACTGTCAGTTTTGATAAATATGAAATGGTATCTCAGAGTTGTTTTAATTTGCCTTTCTCTAATCAGTAGGGATTTAGAGCACTTTTTTGTATGACTACAAATAGCTGTGATTTATTCTTTAAAAATTGTCTTCATATCCTTCGACCATTTGGCAATTGAGGATCGCTCTTATTTTTATAAATTTGACTCAGTTCCTTATACGTTTAAGAAATGATTCCTTTATCAGAGAAACTTGCTGTAAATTTTTGATATTACTTTATTTTCTATGGTACCCTTTAGCAAAATGTATTTTCCCTGATTATCTCTTTCAATTAAGTCTATTTTTGCTTTTGCTTTGTCTGAGACCATGATTGGTCCCCCTGCCTTTTTCACTTTGACTAAAACATAGTAGATTCTGCTCCTGTCCTTTATTTTAAATCTGTGTGTGTCTTTCTGTTTCAAGTATGTCTCTCATACACAATATATTGTTGGATTCTGATTTCTAATCCATTCTGCTATCTGATTCTATTTTATAGATGAGCTCATCCCATTTACATTCAAAGTTATGATTAATAACTATGTATTTCTCTCCATCCCATTTTCTTCTATTTATCCTTCTCCCTCTTTTTTATCCTGTCTATACACAACTGAGAATGTGTGTGTGTGTGTATGTATATATATGTATATATATGTGTGTGTGTGTGTATGTGTGTATTCTTCCCTCTTTGAACCAATTCCAATGAGAATGAGGTTCAAGCATTGCCTACCATGCCCCTCACTATTTTCCCCTTCACTAAAAAAGCTCTTCCTTATGTGCCCCTTTTATGTGAGAAATTTTTCCTCAATATTGTAATGGTAATGTAGATGGGAAGATCTTTCCCATCCATTAATAGGCCCATGTGACCTGCTTAAGTCACATGGAAGTCTAAGTCACATGAGTTTGAGTCACATGAAGCTTGTGGTGGGAGGAGCTTGCCGAACATATAGAACAGGAAGGGGTGGAGCAGAGCTGAGAGGAAGTTGGTCAGAGCAGTCAGAGCTGGGAAGGAAAGAGCAGACAGAGGAAGTAGCGTGAATGAGAGAGAGTGTGATTTTGCTTGAGGGTGTTTATTTGTGGGAAAGCCCAAACAGGGGGAAGGCTTGGGGATGGCAGTGCTCCCTGCATTGCTAATATCTATAGATTTCTTTTTTGCTATGATGGATTTGGCTTTCTGGTGTTTGAATAAATGTTTTGGTGCTGTCTTGCATGTGGAGAGTTTGTTATATTTTGTGATTCAAAACTATGCTGGCATATTAAAAGCCACCACAGGTGCTGTGAATATCACATAGGCACTACAATTATACCTCTTCCTTCCCTCTTCTCCCAGTGTATTCCTCTTTCTTACCCCTACATTTTTGGGAAATCACCCCAACATAATCAACTCACACTCATGCCTTCTATATATGTACTCTCCTTCTAATTGCCCTAATAATGACTAAGTTCTTAGGAGTTAAATGTATTACCTTCCCATATAGGAATGTAAACAGTTTGACTTTATTAAAATGCTTATGATTACTCTTTCATGTTTACCTTTTTATGCTTCTTTTGAGTCTTCTGTTTAAACATCAATTTTTGTATTTAGCTCTGGCCTTTTCATCAGGAATGTTTGAAAGTCCTCTACTTCATTAAATATAATTTTTCCCCTGAAGTATTATACTCAGTTTTTCTGGGTAGATTATTCTTAGTTGTAATCCTAGCTACTTTGCCTACTGGAATATCATATTCCAAACCCCCCACTCCTTTAACATGGAAACTGCTAAGTCTTGTGTGAACCCGACTGCCACAACATGATATTTGAATTGTTTCTTTCTGGATGCTTATAGTATTTTCCCCTTGAGCTGGGAGATTTGGCATTTAGCTAAAATATTCCTGGGAGTTTTCATTTTGGGATCTCTTTCAGGTAATAATTCGTGGATTCTTTCAATTTCTAGTTTGCCCTCTGGATCTAAGATGTCAGGGCAATTTTCTTTTATAATTTCTTGAAAAAAGATATTTATGCTATTTTTTTTATCATGACTTTTAGGTAGTCCAATAATTCTTAAATTACCTGTCCATCTATTTTCCAGGTCAGTTGTTTTCCTAATGAGATATTTAATATTGTCTTCTATTTTTCATTCTTTTGACTTTGTTTTGTTCTTTCTTGAATTCTCATGGAGTCTTTAGCTTTCACTTGCCCAATTCTAATTGTTAGGGAATTGTTTTCTTCAGTGAGCTTTTGTAACTCTTTTTCCATTTGGCCAATTCTGCTTTTTAAGGTATACTATTCTTCAGTGAATTTTCTCTTGCTATTGGGCCAATATTACTTTGTTAGGTGTTATTTTCTACATTTAGGTGTTAAATGTTATTAGGTGTTATTTTCTTCAGTATTTTTTGTGCCTCTTTTACCAAACTGTTAATTCTCTTTTCATAATTTTCTTGCATCATTCTCATATTCTTTCCCCAATCTTTCCTCTACTACTCCTTCCCTTTCTTTAACTCTTCCAGGAATTTTTCTTGCTGGTCTTATGTCCAATTAGCATTTTTATTTGTAGCTTATAGCTTTGCTTGTAGCTGTTTTCACATTGTTGTCTTCTTCTGAGTTTATGTCTTGATTTTCTGTCACCATAATAACTTTTTTATAGTCAAGTACTTTTTTTTTTTGGTTTGTTTTCTCATTTTCCCAGCCTATTTCTTCACTTTAAACTTTATGTTAAAGTTGAACTCTGCTCACTTTAGGCTGGGGAGGCACTGTGCCAAGCTTCAGGCTTTTTTATGCTTCTGCTTTCAGAGCTAATTCTGTGGGTCTACAAGTTTTTGGTGCTTCTAAGGTGGTGTTATCTTGGGATGGGTGTAGTTGCTGTTCTCCTGGTCTATTCTCTGGTCTTTCCCCAGAAAGGGTCCCTGTTCCCCTGCAGTCACAAGTCCTACTGCTCCCCTCCACCCTGGAACTATGATCCAGAACTACTTATGAGCAATAGAGTTGCCAATCAGGACCAGTTGCACCCAGTGTCAGCAAAAGGTCCCTTATAATCTGTTTCTGATCAGTTGTCAGACCCCCTTACTGTCACTGGGCTGAGAGGTCCTGAAGCTGCTGTTGCTGTCATGGCTGCCTTCAAGACCTATCATCAGTACTCCTCTTTTTTTGGATTTCAATTTACTTATATAGAAAATGAGGCGTTTGAACTAGACAATGTCTAAAGTCCTTTCCAGGTTTAAATATATGAGCCTGTGTTTCTGTGATCATTCATTTTATTAGAATCAGTCTATTCTTCTATCCCGCTGAGATCTTTCTGGTTGCCGACTCTGCTATCCAACATACTAGTTATCTCTCCAAGATTCTTCTCATTTGCATACCAGATAAATATGCCATCTAGGCCTGTATCCAAGTTTTTGATAATAATGCTGAACATGAGGGCATCTTTGGGGCACTTCATTAGCGACCTCCCTCCAAGTATACATGGTCCCATTAATGACTATTTCTTGGTTGTAATCATTTAACCAAATACAGATAACTATATTGTCATTAGCCCATATCTCCACATCTTGTCCAAAAGCATAGCATGGAAGATTTTACTAAATGTTTTGCTGAAACCTAAGTGTACTATGTCTATTGCATCTCCCTCATCTAGCAGTCTAATTACCCTGTCAAAAAGGGAAATGAGGTTACTCTGGCGTGACCTGTTCTTGACAAAGCCATGCAGGCTTTCTATGATCATTTCCCTTCCTAAGTACTCACAAATCATCCCCTTAATAGTGTGTTCTACAGTTTTGCCAGGAATAGGCATCAAGCTCATTGGTCTATATCTGGGAACATCCATACTGTTTCCTATTTTTGAAAATCAGGAATTTACCCTTCTTCAGTCCTAAAACATCTATTTCATTCTCCATGGTCTTACAAAGACTTCTGACAATAGTTTAGTAATCACACATACCGGTTCTTTCCATATCGTAGGGTATAGTGCATCTAGAGTGATTTGAACTCTGTGAGAGCAGCTACATGATGCCTGACCATCTCATCACTTATCTTGGATTTCCATTGCCCATTTTGGCAATGGCCCATTCCAATCCAAATACCATTCTTCTTGAGAGGGAAAAACTAAAGCAAAATATGAATAATTTAGCCTCCTCACAGTAGTTCAGTGTTATCAATCCATCTGCCTCAAGTTTTGGTTCTAGAGCTTTTATTGATCCTTTTCTTGCCCCCAAAATAGCTAAAAACCTGAAAAAATGAATACACGGAAACTTAAAAAACACCTTTAGCATTCATTGCTAATCTCAGCTCATTTAGGGTTTTAGTCATCTTGACACTATCTTTACAGGACAGGATTAATAAGCTGTTTCTATTTATCAGTTACTTGTCTGTGCTTCCCTCTTTCAAACAGTTTTTTTTTTTTTACTTTTAATTAATATCCTTTGGTTTTGTGTCACCTAAATTTTCTGCTGTGACCTTCATCGCACTCTATTGCAGAGAACCAGCCTTTACAATAGTTTTTTTTAAAAGAAAAAGGGAGAAAAAATCCAGCAAAACCAATCAATACATTAAAAATATCTGAAAAGTATGCAATGTTCTATAGCCATAGACCATATACTCCAGTTCTGCAAAAGAGCTGGGAAAGTCTTTTCTGATATCTCTTCTCTGGGGCCACACTTACACTTCATAATTTTGCAACATTCCTTTTCAATTTTTTTCCCTTTCTATTTGCATTGTCAGAGTCACTGTGTATATTGTTGTCTCGTTGCTGCTTACCTCATTCTTCATAGTTTGTGTAAGTCTTTCCATGGTTTTCCATATTCATCATATTTGTTTTTCTTACAGCACAGAAATTCACTACATTCATGCGCCATTTCATAGTTTAGATGTTCTCTAGTCAGTGGACATCTACTTTGTTTTCAATTCTTTGCTACTGCAAAAAAAAAAAAAAGTGTTACTATAAATATTTTAGTTTACACGGGGACTTTTTTTTTTTGTTAATGACCTCTTTGAGGTTTTTGCATTTTGGCACTGGAATCTCCTGCTTGAAGGGTGTGGATACTTTAGCCACTTTATTTGCATAATTCTGAACTGCTTTCCCAAATCCTACCAATTCATTGTTCCACCAAAAAAATACATCAGTGCAACTTTCTTTCTCCAACTTCTCCAACACTATTTTCATTTTGGGGAGTCAGTTTTATCATTCTGTAAAGCATGAGGTGAAATTTCAAGGTTGCTTTGATTTTCTTATTATTCGTGATTTGGAGCATTCTTCCATACGATCATTAATAATTTGCAATTCTTCCTTTGAGAACAATTTATTCATATCTCTTGACCACATATTTATTGGGGAATGACTTTAGGTTTTATGTACTTCTGTTAGCTGTCTATTTTTCTTAGGTACCAATTCCTTTTCTTAGAAATTAGAAGCAAAGGTTTTTTAGCCCTCAGTCAATTGCTTCCTTTCTTGTCCTATAAACATGAATTTTGTTTGTGCAAAAGCTTTTCAATTTAATGTAATCAAAATTATCTATTCCATTTTTATCTCCAGACTTGTACTTTATTTTTTTTGCAACATGAATTTGTCAATGAATTCCCTGCACATCCACATTTATGTCCTTAGGTAATTCTTCTTTTTTCTGCTTAATGGAATAATTTCTGCTTGTGTCTTTAGAATTTCATTTTCTAGAGTTTTCCATCTCTCTTGGGGTAACTTACCCTACGAAATATTAAGCCATTGGATCCAACTTATCTTTTTACTTTTTGAATTTGGTCTTAACTAAAATCTGGGGAACATGTCAGGCCATGCTTAACTTTCTCTTCTTTCTGTATTGTTAACCCTGTGGTGGAGTGATTATTTTCCCCCAGCATTTTCCTCTTCCTTCACCATTCCTTCTTTTCCTCTATCTTTTACAGGATGAAAGGATCATTAAAGCAAGTTAGAAATTCATAAGCTTTTCTTATTTTGGCAGAGAAAGCACATACCAGTGGATGTCCAGATGCTAATAATTAAGATAGTAATTCTAGGCTGATCCTGGCTCAAGTCAGTTCCCTGCTAGTTTCAATTCAACATTGGAACAAAATGAGACACTGTAGGGTCCTGATTCAACAGTAAACAAAAGGAGATTTACCATGCCATAGAAAGAGAGAGAAGAGCGTTATTGCTTACCCAAGAAGGATAGGGAAAACCTCAAGTTGATTTATCTAAATGGAACTCCCTTGCCCACATTGTCCATCATGGTCTACTAGACAAGCATCAGAGAGCTAACTGGAGCTCCTTGGTCTGCATTGTACTCAGGCAACCAAGATGTGATATCAAGACCCCAGGTCTTTATTCCCCTGAACCAAACAAGTCTTGAAGATGATTTCAAAACTAGCCTAACTTGCACAGGGAAGGAGTAGGATTTTGCTCCTAGCACAGAAAATATCATTATTTTCCCCATTTTACAGAAAAAGTCAACAATGAAGTTAAAATTTATTCAAGATCCACATTTTAAAAACAGAGTGGGAAATAACCACAAATCTCTATACCATATCATATTAGGCCACACTTGGAAAGCTTTTTGTTTTGAACTGAATTGAATGTTTTTTCAACCCCACTTTTCTTCCCAGGTTTCTATTCCATTTAAAAGTATAACTACGGTTTTGGAATAACTCACTTTGCTCTTTCATGTGATCTCTAAGTAGATGATGGTTTCATTTTTTGTTAGATGTGTTAGACATTTTGGCATCTGGGGAATTAAATGTTGTCAAAGAACCACATCTTCTCCTGTGCTGAAACACTGAAATGAGGTGTTTGCCATTAGCTCCATTCTGCTATTCCATTACTCACAAATCCCCAAATCACCAATTCATGCCATTTCAGTCTGAAATTGGGTAGAAAGAGGCCTGTGATTCTTGAAGGAACAGTTGTAGAACATGAAGTTTAATGGCCATTGTCTCTCAAAATACCCTACAACCTTTTGTCTATGCCTGAAAAATAGGGTAGGGGATGAAATAAATTGTCTGGATGACTCAGGAAAGAAAAAAAAAAGAGAACCTATTTGCTTTCGAACTGTCTAGATAATTGAGACCGATGTTTGTATGTATTTCAGGCAACCTGCTGTTGTTTCAGTCATGTCTGACTTTTTGTGACTCTATTTGGGGTTTTTTTGGCAAAGATATTAGAGTGATTTGCCATTTCCTTTTCCAGCTCATTTGACAGATGAGAAAACTGAGGTAAACAGGGTTAAATGACTTGCCCAGGGTCATATAGCTAGTAAGTGTCTAAGGCTATATTTAAACTGAGAGAGATGAGTCTTTCTGATTTCAGGCCTAGCACTATCCACTGTACTACCTAGTTCCCTGAACCCACCTTAGGCTGCTTGCCTCTACTTTAATGTGTGTATGGCATCTTTGTATGGCATAGAAAACAAACAAACCTTGATCCTATCTCTGCAGAAGCCGGGTTTGAATCCTAGCTCTGTTCTTTTACTACCTGTGTGGCCTTGGCCCAGTCACTTAAACTCTCTCACCCTCTGTATCCATATCCATAAGATGGAGGTATTGTATTAGATTAGCTTTAAAGTTTCTTCAAGGTCTATGATGTTGTGGATATAGATAGGCTTTAAAAAGACCTTAGAACCCATTTAATCCATTCCCTGTGTTTTATTGTTTCCACAATCTGGCTAGAAGCTTCTGTGGGGGTGTAAGATCCACCCACAGCCAGCACCCAGAAAGCTGCCAATAGAGCAGGTTCTTTTGATCTGCTTAACTAAGGAAAGCAAAGTGAAGGGCTTGGCAAGCTTACTTTAATTCAGCGCACAAATATCATTCACTTAGTTCAGGGGAAAAAGCCAGCACACTGAACTTCAGAGCAAAATACAAACAAATTACAAACATCAACAGATAGACCCAATGCAATTCATAGTTACCAACATCTGGGTTCAGTCCAGGAGCTCAAAACAAGAGCTGGCCCAGAGTCATGCACGCCACTACTGCTGTGGCAAAGAGCTCCAAAGAAGAGGAGGCCAACCCCTGGTTTTTATATCTTTGTCAGCGTCAGGGGTGAGATGTGACTCACCCATGTGACCTAAAATCATCACAAAGAGGTGGACTTAAACCCACGTGGTCTAAGGGCCTCTGCTGTCCCAGACATGTAAACTACACCCTTCCTGGAGTTAGCCCCACCTTGGGCCCCACCTTAGTTGCCAATACACACCCACATAGGTTTTATACCTAATAGGGGTTTGGGCCTGGGGCTTAGCCCTTAGTAAGAGTCAATGAAATACACTGAATTACTCAACAAAAACAAAAGCCAAACTCTTCAAGGGCATTTGTTGAACTAAGTGCTAAGAAGCCCATTTTGCTTACCAACACATTTATTTAATTTTTTTTCAGTTGATGAGCATTTATATTTCTCTTCCCCCACAATGGAAAAAAGAAAGGAAAAAGAAAACTCGAACCACTGTAAAAAAATCATTGTTCAGCAAAAACAAATCCCACATTGGCTACAAATATTTCAACCATCACCTTTCTATTAGGAAGTCAGCGGGGGTGCGGGGTGGGGTGGTATGTGTGTGACATTCTTGTTCATAGGTCTCCTGGAAACATGGTTAGTTAGTAGAGTTTTGAAGTCTTTCAAAGTTTTTCATTTTAATGATGATGATGTTGTTATAGCATAAATCATTCTCTTGGTTCTGCTCACTTCACTTTGTGTCAGTTCATACAGCATAAGCATACATATGCTTAGGATGCAGCACCAAAGCAGATGATCAGGCTGCATCTTTAGTGCCATTTCCATGAATAAAAAAAACTATATCACTTTCCCATATATATATATATAAACATATGGGAACATGTTTCCATATATATAAACATATGGGAACATGTTTCTTTGAAAACACCTCCTTTGTCATTTGGGTTTTAGGGGTCACAAGAATAATACATTATATTCATATTCCATAATTCATTCAGTCATTCTACGATAGAGACCCTCTTTTTGTTTCCATTTCTTTGCCACCAGAAAAAGAGCTTTCATAAACATTTTTGTACATATGGTTTCTTTTCGTCTTTCTTTGTTCTCTTGGGAGTATAGAACTACGGTAAAACAATAGTGGAATTGATAGGTCAAAGAGTATGCATGCCTTAACAACTTTTTGCATTGTCCTCATTTGTAATAGCAATTTAGATTTGAAGGTCTTTTCCACCCATTAATAGGCCATATGAGCTGCTTACATCACAGGAAGCCTAAGTCACATATGGTGGGAGGAGCTTACTGACAGGAAAAGGGAATCATGTTACAGGAAATGCAGAGAGAGCCTTTATGGCTGTTAATGACCGTAGTGATAGTTAGAGCTGAGTTAAAGAGAGTTGACCCATGGTAGCTGTACTGTGAGTTTTTGGGAAGACCCCAGCAGGGGGTCGGAGAGGTGTTAGTATGGCAAGGCTCTGTGCTGTGACATTGTGTTTTAAGTTCTTTGCTGTTACGATAAAGTGAGTTTACTAGTTGTGGGAGCAGATTGTTTGGTTATGGGATCTAATTATCTGGTATCTGAATAAATGTTTTACTTCTACCTTCCATATGCAGAGTCTTTCATGCTTTGCAATACAGAACTACACCGGCATATTCATAATTATCGTTGATGTTGTGTTTTCTTGCCTTGCTGTTACATCATTTTACAGATGAGACAGGAGAACACCAGTCCCTCCCTCCCCTCAATGAAACGATTTTTTTAATGAATTCTTACAGGCATCAAATAGTAGGGTCAAAATTTAAACCCAAGTTATCTAACCTTAAATCCAGTTATTTTTCCTGTTGAATCCCCCCAGTAATGTTGAAACACTTCAGGGCTAGCGCTGGGAAGCAGTCTTGTTATCCTCATCCCTTTTGGCAATTCACAATAAGACGATAGAGAAATTTGTCAGTTTTTGTAAAGAGCAAAAAATATTATCAATACTTAGCCATAGCTAGTACTCATAGAGATCTTTAAGGTTTACCAAGTGCTTTATGTGTGTTATCTCATTTGATTCTTACAACAATCCTGTGGGGCAGGTACTCTTACTGTCCTCATTTCATAGATGAGAAAACTGAGGCTGAGAGAGTTTAAGTGACTTACCCAGGGTCACACAGCTAGTAAGTGTCTGAAGAAGAATTTGAACTTAGGTTTTCCTGACTCTAAGACCAACACTCTATATACTGAGCTACCTAGCTACCTCAATCATGTAATGACAATAACAACAATAATACTATCCCATGTTAAGTAATGTTTTTAATGTGCAAGATGAACTCATATTTATTATCTCATTTGGCCCTCACAATAATCCTTTGAGGTGTTATTCCCTTTTGCACAATGGAGAAATTAGAACACAGGTATCAAATGACATGCCTAAAGTAACACAACTAGTTAGTGAGAGAACTAGAACTAGAATTCAGGTGTCCTGACTCCCAGATTGAAACTCTTTTCATTATGCCACACTTTCCCTGGAGGCGGACTGTGCTAAGGAACCATGGCCTATTGACATAATTTTCATGAGAAGAGCCAACATTTAGAATACTCAATCGTTTCGATAGATCTGTGATCTCACTAATGGGGACGTCTCCTTTGATGATACAGATCATAATACATCTGTGCATGCTCATCGGATGCCATTTTTGTCCATACCCAATATACCAGAGACTGTCTTCTCCTCTACTTGGTAGCATGAGGATACCAGTAGAACACTTGGGATTTCCATCTATTATATCATGTTCTCACCACATGACCAGCCCATCCTCCTTTATGACCATACATCTCTAGAGCTAACATAATGAGCCAATATTGAGGCTTTAGATCTGGGCATGCTGATGCCTGTTGCGAAACAGTTCCTGATGACCTTTCCTGTCATTGTTGCTAGCATTTCAATTGACTTTTAGAAGTATGGAGTAACTGAATTTCTTGTTGTCTGCTTAAAAGCCTATTACTTTCAAGTATATAAGACTGTCTTGGACCATCCAACAGGGTCCTAGAGGGATGATGTCTGTGCTATAGTGAAAGCGAATTTAACAAAACCATTAATTTGAGTTTCTGCGAATAAACAGTAGCTGTCAGCCACCGTCAGAAGATACACAGATAGCACTTTGTAATCCAAATTGCAAAGTGCCCAAGAACACAACTGAATAAAAGAAAATAACTTTCTGTGGTTTTAAAAGTCTGTATATTGTTTTAACTTTCTGGCCAGGATGGTTCATTTCAGGGCAGTTTTCAGAAAACTAGATATTGGGTTGTGCCTGCCACATTTCATCAGTCATGCTGCATTAGGCTACATTAGGAGCTCCTATGAATTCTTTTGGTCTCAGATTTACTGCAAGATGAGGCACAAATCCATTTATGAACTCAAGGAAAGAGACCGTTAGGGACAGTCCCCTTTCACTAGATGCAGGAAGCATGTGCTTTTTCTCCTTCGCCGTCCCCCTCCAAAGAATTAAAAACCAAGTAAAGGTATAACCAAGAGGAATAAAAGAACTCAAAGACACAGGGCTGATTTTGGAATTTTCATTGTTCAAGACTTCCACCTTTAATTCTAGGCAGCACTGCTAAGACAGGTTGAAAAAAGAAAATCTCAGCACCAATTTATTATTCAACAAAGGTCTGGCTAGCCCACTTTAAATAGCTCTTGGATTTCAGTGTTTCTGTGGGCTCCATGCTCATTGATGATCTAGCATAAATCTGGTCACGCTGTCAATGGTTATTAAAAATAAGGCCTATTTGGTTGAAACTGTTAGGAAAAAGAGAACTCAAAAGATCTCTGAGAATGATTAAAATTAGCTCAAGAAAGAAGTAATTGAAAGTCTCTAAATACACTGCCATCTTATCTATCTGTAACTGAGCTATCTGGCAGTCTCATTTATCTGGAACCAGGGTGAACTGGAAAGGAAGTTCAGAAGGCCTTTGAATTATCTGAAATGATCTCACAAAGTTCATGTACCATCAGTTATGTACTTTCCCATAGCAGCCCTCATTTAGGAGAGGTCCTCAGATCCTCACTAAGAGCCTATTTGTTTTTTTGTCTATATACAATTTTATAAATATCTTTTGTTTTCACATCACCTTCATCTCCAAACATATATGCTCTCACTCTGTCCCTGGAAAGGCAAACCCTATAACAATAAAGGAGGGAGAAAAGTAAAAGGCAATTTATTAGAATAAACCAGAATATCAGTTGAATATGAGAATGCTTGCCTTGATCCATATCCATAAACCCCCACCTTTACAAAGAAGAGAGCCAAGCAAAGTTTGTCACCTCTTCTTTGGGGTCAGGCTTGGTCATTAAAATTACACATTATCACTCTATGCATAGTCCTGACATATTTGGCTTTCTGACTTTCAAGTCAACTGCCAATTAGAAGGATTAGTAGGAAAGTCAAGTTAACTGCTGATTAGCAGCCCATTAGAAGGAAAGGTAAAGATTGCTCCCGGTTACATGGGAGGCAATAAGAGATATGATGGGCTGCACAGCCTAACATCAGATATGATGCTTTTCTGCAGTAGAGCATTTTCTTCAATCTATTTCCTCTGCCTGGTATTTCTTTCCTCCTCCCTCCCTCACTCCTTCGCTCCCTCCTTCCTTCCCTCCCTGCTTCCCTTCCTCCTTCCCATTTTTACCTGTCCAATCTCACTCAACACCTCCTCCAAGAAGTCTTTGATTCCTCAATACAATGTGATCGAAGATAGCAAATCATGCTGTGTTGTTAAGCAAAATTGTCTCATTAGCATGGCTTTTGTTTCTTTTGAGTGGAAGTACTTTCAGCTGTTAAGTGCTAAGCCCCAGGCCCAGGGCCCTGTCAGGTGTGAAACCTGTGTGGGTGTGGATTGGTGACTTAGGAGGGGCCAGCTCGGGAACCAATGGTCTCTGGTCATTGAG
>CM053625.1:111005063-111040583 GCA_028646595.1 Phalanger gymnotis | reverse complement strand
AAATGCTTGCTAACTGAGTGATTCTGATTAGCTTATTGTAAGTGGCCTAGCTATGAAGGCATCAATTGAAAAGTACTGGTTAGATCTGGAGAAAAGACTAATTGAAGAAAAACATGGAGTTAGAGCCACAGACCTGATATTTAGTTGTGCAGCCTTGAACTACATGGGTCTTAATTTCCTCATCTGTAAAAAAGAGTATCTATGAGGTCCTTCTAACTTTGACTCTCTATAATTCTAATCACAAAACGATGCCAGAGAGATTACTATACTAATAGAAGAGATCATAGAACCATTATAGGTCTTGATGGAGCTTGAAGTTAGGGACAATCAATAAGGACAGGAAGTAGACTTATGATTTCACTGGGACAGAAAACTCCCTGGTGAGGAAGCTCACTGGGCCAGTGAAAATTAGCACCCTCTCCACACTATATAGTCCTAGAGAGATGCATAAATCACTAAGAAGTTACAGAACTTGTCCAGGTCACAGTACTAGTATGTTTATGAGAGGCAAGACTAGAACCTGGGTCGTCCTATTTCAAAGACCAACTTTCTTGGCTAATATGGCAAAAAAGGAAAATGTTGAATGTTGGAGGGGTTGCTGGGACCATAAGGCACTGTTAGTAGAGTTCTAAATTGGTCCAACCATTCTGGAGAGCAATTTGGAACTATGCCGAAAGGGCTATAATACTGTGCATACCCTTTGATCCAGCAATATTGTTGCTAGGTCTATATACCAAAGACATCCAAAAAAGGGGAAAGGACTTATTTGTACAAGATATTTATATCAACTCTTTTTGTGGTGCCTAAGAATTGGAAATCAAAGGGGTGCCCATCAATTAGGGAATGGAATGGCTAAACAAGCTGTGGTATATGATTGAAATAGAATATTTTTGGGTTATAAGAAATAACAAGCAGGATGATTTCAGAAAAAACCTGGAAAAACTTACATGAACTGTTGCATAATGAAATAAACAGAACCAGGAGAACATTGTACACAGCAACAGCAATACTATTCAATGAAGAATTGTGAATGACTTAGCATTCTCAGCAATTCAATGATCCAAGACAATTTGAAAGGACTAATGATGAAGCATACCACTTGCCTCCAGAGGAAGAACCAATATGTTTGAATACAGACTGAAGCATGCTATTTTCCACTTTCTTTCATTTTTCCATTTTATTCTAGTCTCCTTGTATAAAATGAGAAATATGGAAATGTTATACATAATTCCACATGTATAACCTATATCAGATTGCTTACCGTCATAGAGAGGGGAAAGGGGAGAGAGAGAGCAATAGAATTTGCAACTCAAAACTTTAAATAAAAATTTCTTTTTTTAAAAAAGAACCAACTTTCTAAACAGGTCACCATTACACCTTGAGCATGACAGATTTTGTCCTCTGTCAGAGAGTAAGCAGCTGGGCCTGGTATTATAGGGTAGCTAGCAATAACACCCATTTATGCTCACTGTGCCCTAGAAGGTTTAAAATATAGATATAATTATTCCCTTTTCATAGATGAACAAACTGAGGCTGAGAGAAATTAAATGATTTGCTCTTGGACAAGTCACTTCCCTTACGTGGGCCTTAATTACCCCATCTGTAAAGTAGGGAGTTTTACTAGATTATTCATGAAGGCATACCCGAGGGACTATCTAGTGACACCTAGGATGCCAGTTTTCGAACTCCAAACACAATTCAACTTTTCGCCATACCTTGCTTCCTTTGTTCACTAGCAGATGAACCAAGATTCTGCAAAACAAAGTTCTAAGAGTTGAGATGGGTTAAAACATCATTAAACTTGGCTTTAATAGGAAATTCAGTTTTTGTCTAACAGTTACTACCCTTCAAATAATTGATATGCTCTTGACTCATTCTGAGTAACTAAGAATGAGGAGAAAGACCTATTTATTCTGGCACTTTGTTTTGTGCATTTAAATACGATATCAGGAATTTCAAAATTATCCAGCTATGTTAACATCAAATACTATACAGAGAGAGGGCTTACCTGAAATTTGCATGAAAATGTAAAACTTCAGCCCATAATCAGCACCTCTGAACAAAATTATTCCTGTCAACTATTCCTCTTCAAGATGATATTCCAATAAATATTCAGAGTGAGTCTCTGAGCACTATCCTGAATACATTCTATTCAGGGAAGGATTTTATATGAATAGAGAAGTTACTACCATAACAAACTGCAAACTGAATATTAACTTAACACTACTGAATACAATATATAACTTCAGGCAAGACCATTCTTTGTCTGAATAGATTTATATGGTGTGTATATATATATATATTTATATATGTGCATATATATATATATAGTCTATGTACCTAAAGACCTATCAGAGCGTGACGCTTTGTGGGCTCAGAAGTGTATGGCCGCTGCAAATTCCAACCTGGTGGCACCAGAAATATTACTGTTTAAAAAGGTTTGCTTTTTTCATAAAACAGGAAATATTATTAAATTCCCTCTATAGATACACTTCTACCCCAAAGGAGATAAGCTCTTCTCAGACAGAAACTATGGTGAAGGAATTCCAATTAAGGTTGGAACAGACAACTAATCTTACTTTTTTGGGCTGGCTTATAAGACTAGCGGGTCAGAAGAAAGCTATACAGTTGACTTGGACTTCACTGAAACATTTAACAAAGTTTCTCATGATGTCCTTGTACAAAAGATGGAAAGCTAGAGCATCATGATGGAGAATGATAGTATAATTATGTGGATTGGGAAATAATTGAATGTCTGGTCCTAAGGAGATTGATGGATTGATTTTCACGTAGAGGGAAGTTTCTAATGGAGTGCCCTAGGAATCTGTACTTAGTCCAGATTTTATCAATATTTTCACCAATGATTTGGATGAAGGTAAAGAAGAAATATCTGTTAAATATCTATTGAGCAAAAAGCTTGGAATAACTACATAGTTAGTAATAGTTAATATAGGAGAGGACAAAATCAGGACCCAAAGGATCTCTGTAGACTACAACAATGATGAATGATTAGGATGAAATCTAATAAGGATCAATGTAAAACCTACACTTGGGCTCCAAAAATCAGTTGTACTAGATGAAGGAAGCTTAACTAGACAACTCTTATGAAAAACATCTGAAAACTCAACAAAAGTCACCAGTGTGACACGGCAGCCAAATAAAAGCAGATAAGCCTTTAAGGACATAGTCCCCAGAACCAGGGAAGTTGTCAAGTCCTCTTATTCTCCCTCTCACTAAGACCACATCTGGAATACTATATTCAGTTTTGGTGCTGCATTTTAGAAAGGACATTGTCAATCCATACTGTATTCAAAGAAAGATGAGCAGGATGCTGAGGGACTCACAGTCATGCCATAAGAGAATCAGTTGAAGGGACTAAGAATGCTTATTTAAAAGAGAATTGAAGAGGACGGGGTAGCTGTTTTCAAGGATTTGAAAAGTTGCCACATAAAAGAGGGTTTATATTCCCTTTGTTTGTCTCTAGAGAGCAGAGCTGCAACCAAAGGGGAGAAGTTTCAGAGAAGCAGATTTAGACCTTATGTAAGGAAGAAATTCTTAATTTAGACTGTCCAAAATTGAAATGAATTGCCTCAGGAGGTAAAGTGCCTTATCACTAGTCTTCATATGAAGGCTAGATGACTACTTTTTAATGGAACATTGTAAAGGTGATTTCTGTTCAATAATGGGTTGGACCACATGATCTCATAGCTCTGAGCTTTTGTGGTACTGTGAATCCAAAGCCAAGGGATGGGTTCAATTCATTTTCAATGTTTTTGTGTTTGAGGAATACAAACACATTGTGTTTATTCTTGGGATGTATATATGCTAGTGGGGCATAATCCTTGCTCATTTTGCAAGCTGAAAGTCATGGTTCTGGGCTCAGTAAATATATTTGGATGCTGAATTTTTTTCCCATTACCTGAGAATAAAATATGCAAATCATCATCCATTTAATAAGAAAAGGCCATTCAATTAACTTGATCTATAACTTCTCTGATGAAGGCTTCACATCAGTTAATAAGCACTTCACTTATTATGTGCCATGGGGTGGAATACATAGGAAAAATGACATGGCTACTTCTCCGAGATCTGAGTTCTAGCCACAACTCTGCCACTAACTCACTGGATGACCTTTTTGGGTTTCAGTTACCCAATTTGTAAAATGAGTATATGGGTTGGACTATATACCTTCTAAGGTCTTCCAGTATTTGAAGAAGTCTCAAGAAGAATAGAACTTAGAAATCATTTGCTTGTACCAGAGATCAGAAGTAGGAAAATGGGTGTGAATTGAAGAGATGTAGATTTTATCTTGAGGTAAGGGGAAAAAATTCAAAACAAACATATCACAAAATGAAATATACTGCCACAGAAGGAAATCAGTGTCCCATCACTGGAGATCTCTAAATAAAGGCTTTAATTTCACTTGGGGAATGTCATAGAAGTGACTATTCTAGTATGAGTTGGGTTACATGATTGATGTCTAGGATTTCTTCAAACTTTGAGGTCTGGTTCTCTGAGGTCCAAATGGGGCTTAATATTCTATTATGCTAACCTTCTAACTCTAAATTCTGGGCACTTTCCTTCTACTGAACTCAACATAGCCCTGCAGTTATGAGTAGGGCTGATTGCAGTGGGGAGCCCTTCCCAAAATGCCATCACTGCCTCCTTGTGGCTGTCAGAATATTAGACTATTCATCCTCACACCTAAAGGAGAAACATTACTGTCATCTCCCCCCCCCCAGGTACTGTCCCCAGGTACCTAGCTCCAAGAGGCTTTGCTTTGTATTCCCCCATATTTTTTTCCTCTCCGACAAGCTCCCTTAGGCAGCATGCATTCATCCAGTCCACCTGCTCCCAGGCAGCCAGTCATCCTTGGCAAAGCCCCAACTGGGAGCCTGGGAATGCCTGACTAGGCCAGCTGTGGACTCCCAAGGCCTCCTGAAGAGGCAAAACAATGAGGCTCACTTGCCTATAAGGGGATTTATAGGAGATGCTCAGATCTCAGTAAGAGTGAGGTTCCCTAAGAGGCAGGGTAAGGGAAAGGGATACCAACTGGGGTGAACCCAAAAGCATTATTTCCCACATGGCTCACTCTCCTCTTTACCTATATAGAAAAACCTTACAGCTGCCTAGACTCAGAAGGCCCAGAGAAAAGAAAATTTTCAAAACTTCTTTTGCAGCTGTCCAGATTCCCAGGAAACCTCACAGGGGGCCTAGAATCCCCATGTCAAAGAGTTTTACCCTCTTCATGTCTAACCCCAGCCATCCATTCCCCAAAAGAAGAGCAGTAGCTGACAGTCACTCCCCACGTGGTTTGTAAAGGGAACCTTGAGATAGTTAAAAGGACACAGTTTCCTGTAAACACTAACCCCACAAGCCGGCTCTGCATTTTCAAAGGGAGCCCATTCTCATTTACATTTAGGGTAATTAACCAAAGAGTGGTTAACTAAAGTTATAAGAGAACTCAGGTTCTTACTCCCAACCAAAATCTCAGTCGTCTCAAATGCAAATAGATATACACAAGGGAGCCAGCACCAGGTAGGAAAAGAAAGGTGAGTGGACAGTTATTCCTTTCTGTACCCTGACAGAGTCTGACTCTCTCTCCTGCTGCGCACCACCTAGGATCATAAGATTAAGAGATGAGGAAACAAACAGAGATTATCTAGTCCAGGGACTCTTAACTTGGGATCCAGGAATTTAGTTTGGTTTTTTTTTACAATATTTTGATAACTGTATTTCAATATAATTAGTTTCCTTTGTAATCTTAGACATTTTATCTCATGCATTTAAAAAAATCTCATTTCAAGAAGGCGTCCATAGGCTTCGCCAGACTGTCAAAGGGTTCCATGACACCAAAAAAGTGAGAACTTCATTTTAAAGATAAGAAAATTGAGATTCAGAGAGGTTAAGTGATTTATTTAAGGAAAAACAGGTAAGTAGGAGAGTTCAGGTTTAAAATTTAAGTCTTCTGAGAGGTGATGGGCTCAAATACAAAGACATATGCACAGTGTTCCAAAAGTCTTAGTGAGATATATGTGTGTATGTTTGTATATACATATATATGTATGCATATTTTATATATATACATATATATGTATGCATATTTTATATTTATACATATTTGGATACATCTAATGTGTGAATTGCTTTCACATTATTATGAATATTTGTTGTAAGTGTTTTTGTTTTTCTTTTTTAAGGGAAGAGTAGGTAGGGATTTAGAGAGGAAAGACAGGATATTGAAAATGTTGGCCACTCCAAAAAGCTGGGCACTAAAAGAAAAATCAACAAAGAAAATAGAAAAGAGCTCCAGAAAGAAACACGATCAGGATAGCATCTCTACATCAATGTCCCACAGGCATTTCAATTTCAACATACCCCCAAAAGAATTCATCTTTCTCTGAAACTCATTAATTTTCTTAACTTGTCTTTTTGTAGTCCAGGATCTCATAACTCTGGGTTTTTGTGGTCCTATGAATTCAAAACTAAGAAGTAGGTTCAATTCATTTTCAAGGTTTTTGTGTTTGAAAGATTATCTCTTATTCCTTATTTCTGATGAGCCATTACCAGCCTTCCAGGCAGCCACGTTTGCTGAGTCAATGCTATACTCCCATCTTAGTTCTTCCACATCACCCATCTCCAGTTATTTGTCAAGCATTATCTATTCTCCCTCAATGTCTCTCATTCAACCCCTTCTCTCTGCTCAAATGGCCACCACTCGAGTTCAGATTCTCGTTACCTCTCATTTAGACTATTGAAATAGCCTTCCCATTGCTCTCTCTGTCTCTACTCTCTCCAAACTCCAGATCATTCCCCATGAAGCTAATAAAGTGAAATTCCTAAAACACATGTCTGATCATGTTATTCCTCTGCCTCAGTGGTTCCCTATTACCACCAACATGATTTACTAACTTCTCATTTGGCATTTAAAATTCTGGGCAATCTACCTACAGCTTATATTTTCACCCTTCCCAAATTTTCTCCATCACCCTCTTTACTACTCGTTCTATATTCCAGTCAAACTGCTTGTTCTCCACACATTTGGGCTCTCCATTCCCCATGTGTGGCATAGACTCCCCTTCAATTCTACATCAGTGAATTTTTAGTACACCTCAGTCCTCACCTCGGGTAACATCCTCTAGGAAGCTTTCCTGATATCCGTAGTTGTTGATGCTTTGTCTCTCTCTTGCTCTCTGTATCTCTTACCTCTGTCTCTCTCAAATTATCTTATGTTTACTTATCTATTTGTGCATTGTACTGTCACACTAGAGTGTAAATTCCCTGCAGATAGATTTTCGTCTTGCATCCCCAACTCCTGGCACCATACTTTGGCCATAGAAGTCACTTAATACATGTATGTTGAATTCAATGGAGTTTGGGAAACAGATCATAACCCTGATGGTTAGGAGACATGATAGAATGCTGATAGGTGACATTAGTTATGCAGTCACCTGCCGAAGTGTTCATCTCTCTCTCTCTGTCTCTCTCTGTCTCTGTCTCTCTCTGTCTCTCTGTCTCTCTCTCTCTCTCTCTCTCTCTTGCTACTCTGTCAAAAGAAAATGAGGAAATAATCTTTTGGCTTGCCTTAAGTGATAATTTTATCCTTTGGATAGATGAACCAACAGAGGGGAAATCTATTCTGAAACTGACAAGGAAGAACTACTTGCTAAAGTAGAAATAATGGAAATCTTAGGTGCAAGTGACCACTCTATTTTAAAATGTGTGCAAGTACATAGGAAATCTATGTACCTCTCCTTTTGAGAGAGAAGATTTCAAAGGTTTAGGAGAAAGAACAATTAGGATTGCATGAAATAAAATTCTATAGGAAAAATCAAACAAGCAGGAATGGGAAACTTTCAAGGATGAAACTCAGGAGACACAAAGAGAAAAAAAAAATCTGGAGACAAAATAGAGGGAGCTATTTAAAGAGACCAACTAGGATGTATAGGGAATTCATTGGACAACTGAGATTTTTTTTCTTAATCTATTTCATTAATGCCTTTTGTCATCATATCACAGACATTTCTGGGATAACCCATGTGTCCTAATTGAAACTTCTCTAATTAAAAAAAAAAACAAGAGGGAAAGACACACAACAAGCAAAAAATCCAAGATAGTGAACAATTCCAACAGTGTATAAAATATTCTGCTCTAATAGTCCCCCAACATTCTCTTATAAAAAGAGAGCTATGCTTCAATATCTGTTTTCTGGGATTACCTTTTTTTTTAATTGCTCATTTTATCTCCCTTTAAGTGATCTTATCGGTTTCATCATTGTAGTCACTGTTTATGTCATTCCTCTTATTCACTTTGTATCAGTTCATACAAATCTTCTCACAGAACTAAGTTCCTCATTTAAAAAAAATTTACTGAACACAATTTTAATTTTTATTATGAAATTAACAAATATTAATGAACATACCTCAATATACAAAGAATGGAAACAGGTCGTAAACTTTTACTTACATATTATGATTTGATTTTTAGTCATATATAAAATTTAACACATTTACTTATGTGTCCTTTTCTGAACCTCTTTCAACTCTCCTGCATATTTTAAATGTTTGATTGTTTTCCTAGTTTTTGTATATCTATCACTATACACTAACTCCCCTCATCCCAAATAGAGGCCCTTCCTTATAGCCAATGTTAGTGTTGTTCAATGGTATCTGACCTTTTGTAACTCCATTTGTGGCTTTCTTGGCAGAGATGCTGGAATGGTTTGCCATTTCCTTCTCCAGGTCATCTTACAGATGAAGAGACAGGGTTAAGTGGTTTGCCCAGTGTCATACAGATAGTATGTGTCTGAGGCCAGATTTGAACTCACAGAAATGAGTCTTCCTGACTCCAGGCCTAGCATCCTGTCTATTGTGCCACCTAGATGGCCATAACCAATAAATATAGTCAAGCAAAACAAATCAATATATTGATTATAACTGAAACATAGATCTCATTTAATCCATAACCTGGATGCCAAGTAATGAGAGGTATGCTTTATCACAATTCTTCTATAGGCTTTATTGGTCAATGCATTGACCACAGTTCTGAAATATTTCAAAGTTGTTTTTCTTTAAATTATTGTGGTCACCCTGCAAATCATATATATCCAACAGGTACCTGGATGTTTATACTAGCACCCTTGGTGGTCACAAAGAATTGGAAGCAATGTGAGTAATCATTTGGGGGAGAAAATGACAGTTTAAAAATTGTGGTGTATGAATATAATGGATATTATTGTACAACAATAAATGACAAATAGAGGTTTTTGCTGGATTGTTTTCCATTGTTACAAGGTGGAGGGGGATTAGATGTGGAGGGAAACATTTGTTTATTTTTCCCCAGAAGTGATTATGATATAAAGATAAAACCAATAAAACATTTTTGAACATGGTGTGTCACCAAAGTTTAAAAACTTTAAACTGCACCAAGACTTTTAGGATACCCTGTATATGGGCAAAAAGTAGAAACAGTAATTTAATTGAGGGTGATTGCCAAAGTACAGGGCCCCCTGTAAGAATATTCTTGGGAAAACCAAAGCTCAGAATGAGTTCAGGCTGATAGTGAAAACTCAGAATAACAAAATGAATTGTTTTGCTAAATTGGGGAAAAGGAGATTAAAGAAGGAATAGGACCTTTTCCAGAATGGATGGTGGTGATGGGTGCAAGGCAAAAAATAGGGCTACTTAATCCTTATTTCCCTTTCATCCTCTCAAGGAGATCAAGGAGAATGATCTTTGCATACGAAATGATAGAAGGAAAATGAATTTGAAAGTCAAGATTCATAGAGAGAGATCTAAAAGCACAACCATGAATTCAAATCTCCAGGCCCAGAGGACCTATATTTGAGGATACTGGTGAATGTCATAACTGGGCCACTATTAGTGATCTTAGAAAGACCATGGAGAACAAAAGTGACACCTCAGGACTGGAGAAGGGAAAATGTCCAGATTTTCTGAAAAGGAAAATTTGCAAACTATAAACTAGTCAAATGTTTCATTTCATACCCTACAGATTGACAAAGATGACAAAAGACAGGCATAGTAAATGTTAGAGGGGTTAGTATAAGACAAGTAGAGTGAGGCGCTATTAGTGGAGTTATAAATATGTCCTACCATTTGAGGTGTCTATTTGGAATCATGCAAGAAAAGTTATTCGACTATCTGAGCCTTTTGACCCAGTGATCCCACTATTGGGCATATACCCCCAGGGAAGTCAAAGAGAGAAGAAATAAAGACTCAATGTATACGAAAAATTCATAGCATTATTCTTGGTTGTTGCAAAGAACTAGAAAAAATGGATGCCCATAAATGGATGAAAAAACTTTAGTAGATGAATATAATAGAACAGTTATTGTGCAGTAAGAAATGACAAATTTGAGGACATCAGACAAACTTGAGAAGATTTGCACAGACCAATACCGAGTAAGATAAGCAGAACTGAATAATGAATAAAGCAATAGAAATAGAATGCTCACTTAGAGTAAACAACTCTGAGCAAGTGATAGTTCTGGAGAACACATAATGACACATACCTCATTCCTCATGGGAAAAGTGCAGTAGACTATTAAGGCAGAACGTTGTAAATATCTTTAGATGGGGTCCCAATAGTGATTATTGCTATGATTGTTTTCTGTATTGCAAGAGAGAGTTAAAAATGTGAAGGGGAGAAGATAAGTTCCAGAAATGACTGTAATGTAAAAACAGAAGTGATTAATAAAAAGTAATAATAACAATGACATAAATAGTAATTAACTGGAAAAAATATAGTTTTATAGCTTAGGTTCAAAAGTCAACTTTACAAGTACAATAAAGATGAGATTTGCCTAGACAGCTCATCTTTAAAAGTTCTGAGGGGTTTAGTAGGTTGTAAGTTCAACAGGAGATAAGAGTGTGATTTAGCAGGCAAGAAAGGTAATGTAACCTTATTTTGCATTAAGAGAGGCCTTGTATCCAGGACTAGAGAGGCAATAAGAACTCTGCCTTGTTTAGACTACCTCTAGAGGACTGCATTCATGCTGGTTTTTTTAGGAGGGATGATTGATGAGACAGTATCCAGAGGCAGGCAACTAGGATGCTAGGAGTGGGTTTCTTCCCTGACTGGAGGTCTTCAAACAAAGGCCCAGATAAGCACCTGATGAAGACAAAATTCTTGGTTGATACGAGTTGAACCAGATGACTTGTGAAGTCTCTTCAACCATTGATATTTGGTAATTTCATGAATACATTTCATGAAGACAATGATTGACAGAAAGGACAAATTTGAATTGCCCCCAAATCCAGTTTGAATATTTCAAGGCTCAGCAGATTCAGGTTGAGCCAGATTTAAGCGCAGAGAAGCTGTTTCTCCAAGTTAATAGCTGGGAGCCAATTTCCCAAAAGGCCAGTTAGTAAATCTACCAGCAACTATCTAGGGTCACTCTGTGCCATAAAGAGTACCATTCACTAACTAATCTTTTTCATAAGGGTAGCCAAGAGGCCCAGGAATAGAAATACTCCACTCAAATATACCCAAGGGCAGTGGAAAAAAACGCAGATTTACTTGTGTGATTTGACTTTGTAATTGCAATTTCAGGTAGCAATCATTAAACACCCTCCCACCTCCAATTTACAGATAAACATCTATCTATATACACACACACACCAACAAACAGAAAGCTATATACATTGTCAACACCATGCCCTTCAGCTAGCTGGGTCAGACATCGCACCACTTTCCCTGCGCCAGGATCTTAAAGAAATTATTATCATTTGCAGTTCTAAATACAACCACATTATTTTCTACAAGTGTCAATTTTCACCTGCAATATTACATTTTCTAACATTTAGTTCCCTAGCATTTTGCCATGACTATCTGTGTAGATTAGAAAGGTTCTTAACTGTTATCTGTAATAGATTTTGCCTGTAGCAAAATTCATGCAGGCATAATAGAAGAACAAAGTGTACTCTGATGAAATTGCAACCATAATTTCCAGATGCCTGACATTTATTGCTTATTGCTATTAGAATTCAAGTGCCTATTTGTTTTGTACTTTGCTTTTATTCTTGCATCACAACATATAATGGAAAAAAGATATTTTAAATGCTGGGTTAAGTATCACAGATCAACATGAGGCACCAACATAATCAATATTACTTAAACACACTCCTAGGCAATTAATTTTTAAGGAATCAAATTGTTGTACAACATCAAAATTTATAACAATACCATAAAGGGTGTTACATGCTTTATTGTTTAATTAAAAGCAACATTTAGCACTCATGCAGCTAACTGTTGAGACATCACAATAGAAAATGACTAGCTTATTAACGTGAGGAATACAACCAGCCCTTGTGGTACGCTTCCGATTATGGAATAGTTATTTAGCAAATATCATGCCTTATCAAGTTATCACAGACAATCCCATGAAATTCAATACATGGCCAAGCACAACCACCACCACCCCCGTAACCTGCCCATTTATGATGCTTTATTGTCTGAACAGACTTTCAGTATCTGCTAGAAGAGCAAGACACAAGTTCTACCACTAGGCCTTTGGTTGAATGGAGGCTTAGGGAAACAGTTTAGAGAACAAAACATGTGGAATAGAGTGGTGCAGGAAATCAAAGAGAAAGTAGAAGATCTTGGCTGTTAGTTGGTGTTCACTAAAAAAAATCAGCATTTGCCTGTTTGGTGACTTTAAATGCAGAGAGATGAGGCCTGGTAGGGAGGACGTGATGGGATTTAGCTGGGGTCTTAATCATTGCCCAAGACTGAGGCTCTAAGGTACCATTGGGACTACTCATTGCAGAGAATTTCAGCGTAGGTTTCACTAGAAAAGCTGGTAGTGTATGTGTTGCCCCAGAACACAGAGCTGGTTTTTTCTGGGCTGAGCTACTGCCCACTTGGAAACTGATTAGCAGTATGGTATAGGAGAAAGAGGGACAGCTAGATGACTCAATGAATTAGAGCACTGGGCCTGGAGTCAGGAAGATCTGAGTTCAAATTTGACCTCAGATTCTGATTAGCTATGTGACCCTAGATATGCACTTAATTTCTGTTTGCCTTCATACACTGGAGAGGAAAACAGCGAACTCTTTCATTATCTTTGCAAAAGAAAACCCCATAGAAAGTATGGTCCATGGGGTCACGAATAGTCGGATATGATTGAAGCAACTGGACAACAACCACAGCAGTAGAACAACCACTGGCCTAAAGATTGGGTTCTGGAAGTTCTAGTCCCTGCTGTGTTATTAATTAGCTTTGCGATCTTGGATAAGTGGCTTAAATTCTCTGAGCCTCAGTTTCTTCCTTTGTAAGATCTCAGACTTATTGTTGGTTTGTCCTTCGTTTTCAAAGAGGAAATGATGGACATGGGAAATGATGACATGACTTGCAATTGACTTGGATCTGATTGAGGGAGGGCTGTGCAAGGTCACCAGCCTCACCTTCTCCTCCAGAGCCATCAACATCTCAGACTAGACAATCTTTACTATCCCTTCCAAATCTTTCATAAATAGGATTACAGGATGAAAGAGATAGAATTTAGAGGGGCCCCCAAGGTGGTCATGAGGAAACACTCAGGGCATAAAGCAAAGGCAGGACATGAACCCAGATTCTCTGACTACAAAGCCAGTGTTTTGTTTTGTTTTTTTTTCCATTCTGCTGCACTGCTTCTCATTCTACATTCTGAGTTGTGAGGTCCCTTCCAAGACTGAAATTCTGTGAATTTATGAATCTATCCCATTACAACCATCGCTATATTTAATCAAGATTGGTCCACTTGCTAAGGTAATGGGTCATAGAACCTCCAGGCATTTGTATTCTTTGTACTTTTCTGGGGAAACAGAGTAGAGGCAGCCAGAGCCCTTGAAAAGTGCCTATGGCTCTAGCCTCCCTGGTGTTTATCAGACCTGTTTGGAGCAGGCCATCGAACTGTGCAGTGAAAGGTCATAGCTTCAAGGCCTGGTTTCCAAAGCTTGGCACGCAGGGCACAGCACTCAGAAATATAAACGATTACTTAACGAGCATTTGCTTGAATGCTCTCTGTGTGCAAAACACCATCGGGTGCTTTGGGGCAAATTCAAAAGAAAGAACATCTCCACAAATAACCTTCTGGATGTACCCCTCTGGCCACATCACTACAGTGCTGAAAAACCTTCCAAGGCTTCCTATTACTTACCAAATTAGAGAGAGAGACTCCTTAACCAACTTTTCTCATTTTATTTCATTCTACTCCCCTTTACAACCTCTATCTTCCAACCAAACTAGATTACTTGCCATTTCCCAACTTGTTCTACCCTCACCTTCTTCCATGCCTATTCTGATATTGACCATCCCACCTGGAATGGCCTCCTCATCCCATCCCCATCTCTTCCTAGTGACATTCTTCTCTCAAAGATTCAGTTAGAGTACTATTTCATTCATGAATCTCTTGCTGATAGCCACAGCTAGAAGTCAGCCCTTTGCTCCTTCAATATGTCATTCCACTCTATTTGACGTGTTCTATGCACTGAAACAATTTCTAACTTGAATTATAATCATCCATGTGCATGCTTCCTTTCTCCACTATGGGCTATAAACTCCTTGAAATCGCAAGCCTTTGTTTCTTTTCATATTTGTATGTCCAGCACCTAGCATGAGACCTTATACACAGGAAGCACTTAATAAATGTTTTTAATTACTTTCAAAGAAGACCCAATCTCTGTTTTTTTTTCAGGAATTTAACAAAATATACCTTCACTGAGCAATTTGGAAACAATTACAAAGCAATAAATGCAAGAAACAAACAAAACTCTTGTGTCAAAGAACCTGAGAACCTTTTTGTCATCTTGCAGTCCTTTGAAGGTAGACACCAAAACTCCTTACAAGGACTCAATCTCACAAGGCTCAAAACATGAATTCATTTTATTTATAAATGTATGGGCACCAAAGACTTACATCCAAGCCTGTAATGAATCAAGAGAGACCTTCCCCTGCAATAAGCAATGCTCCCTCTCATAGACTTAAGCATTCCCAGTGACTTACAATACGACACTAGGGGAAATTCAAGGCTAGGGTTTACTCTTGCAAAAATGTTTTCAACTGTAAGATCTCTTTACCTGCAATACCTTGCTTTTCTTTCCATAGTAGCTTTTATTTGGCAATAGTGATTACTCTAATATTTTCTGCCTTTGGTAGCTCAGCCTCTACTATCGACATCTACCTCCAGCAAATCCAATTTCAATACTACGTAGCTCCAACTTTTGTGGTTCATACCCCTCATCCCCACCAAAGTCCTGTCACTCTACACCAAACAATGCTTATTATCTTCTCCGGGGAATTAGTTTTTTAGCTTTTGAAACACATGATATAACCCCTCTAGAACCTCTATGTTACCACCTCACATTTACAAATGAAACTATCCTCATAGTCAGCCTTGGAACCAAAGTGTCTCCATTTCTTTGACCATCTTCTGGGTCCCTCAGTCTCTACGCCTTTATACCATATTTCTCTTAGATTGTATGAAAATGTTTTTGCTGTTTAATGAATTGCTGTTTTCTATCCTCAGCAGCTTAGGGTATGGCCCATTTGTGTACTTCCTTCCCCAATGCCAGGGCAACATTTGCTTACAGTGCATATCATCATCCCTCATTGAGTCTTGGGGTTTTTAAAGAAAAATGTTTTTTCTCCCTACTTGTCTTTCCTATGTTCCTCTGTGGCAGCTGTGCTCTGTTGTTCAAATTATATCACGCTATTTCTCAAAAGATTTTCAGAACGGGGGGGGAGGAGGACAGCAAATTGCTCTCTATGTAGGCATGTGCTGTATCAGTCTTTCTCTCTTCCCCATCTCCTGCCCTTTTATTAAGTGTATTCTATATAACCATTGACACTCCCTCCAATACTCTAACTTCTCATTTCCTTACTTTAACTCATTTCTCATGATTGACTCCTCTAACTTCTCTCAGCTGCACAGATCTTGATCTTTCCATGATCCATAAGTGTACCATTTCTATATTCATGAACCTTGAAATTTCTTTATCTGTTCATAATCTTTTATCATCCCACCTCTCGCTCTGCCTTGCAAGCCCTAAGCTTATTCTTCATCCTCACTGTGACATCCAACCCCTCCTTTCTTCACTTCTTAGGCTTTCGCTCTTGCATTGGCTATACACTCCTCTACCATCTTGACCCCTTTGAAAGACTAGTTTGACTCTACGCTGTCCTCTTCTTTAGAGTCCTTTGACATCTCAGTGATCTTGCCGTGCCAAACCTCAGCCTTGGATTATTCATAACATCCACTGCCCTCCACCCTATTTATGTACCATTGAACAAAGCTAGAGAAAACCACAGAACCATGCTAACAGAGTCTAATACAAATCTATGTTACATAATCTCAACTGGGCCTCATGGCAGCCAAGTCATCCTTTTAGACCTCCTTAATCAGTTTACTCTCCCTCTTACCACATTGGCTTTTCGGAAGCTATTCATCCCTCCTCAATCTTTCTATATAGTTCTCCCTCCCACTACCCTCTAAGCTGAGAACCTGGCCTCATAGTTCACTGAAAAAATAGAAAATATTCACTAAAAGATCCCGTTCCTCCTCTTTTCCTCATCTCATTTCATTCAAATACCTTCTGCTATTTTCTCCTCCTTCATCCCCATCTCATAAATCCTTGGTCATGATACTTTCCCTTGCCAATGCAAATCCCCATATATATGAACAAGCAATCCCATTCCTGTCTTCTCTGGCAGCTTGTTCCTTCCACCATCTCCATTCTATTACTAATTTTAAATCTCCCCTTGTTTGCTGCATATGAACACGTACATCTCTGACCCATATTTAAAAAATCACCCTATGTAATGACAGATCTCATTATGGAGTATTCATTATACTCCAAAATTTGATGCAAATAGGAGCATCGAGAGGACTTTACCTCAAAATAAAGCAAGAATTCTTAACCTAGGGCCCATGAATTTGCCTATCTGCTCATTTTTAAAGATTTTGCTAGCTGACTGGCACCACATAGGAAGGATGGGAAGGAAGAGAGCCCAGAATTACGAGAGCTGAGAGTTGGACCTACGTCATTTCATTCTAGAGTCAGTGGTTTGTTATTCCTACCTGCACGGCCTTGGGCTACTCACATAATTTTGCTAGGCCTCAATTTCCTCATCTGTAAAGTAAGGGCTTTAGACTAGGGGGCCTCCAAGTCTCTTCCATTTTGAGGTTTTGATCCTAGAATCCTTTGATCCAAAACCGTGGGGGAAAAACCGGTGCTAACTCTGACTAATTAGAAAAACGGGTTATTTTTTGTTGTTCTTTTTGCTTATCTGTTTTTGGGGGGCCTTTTCCTTTCTTTTATATTTGAGCTCTGCTCCCAGGGTGCAAGGGGCTCTGTCTCAGGCTTCTTGTGCCAGGGGCTGCAGGCCCTGGCTGTTTTATTTGGTAATGCATTGCTGTTGCCCTGAGGTGCACGGGGAACCCTTATGTCTGGTGCTGTATTGAAAGGCTGGGGGGGGGGCTGACTCTGCTGGAGGCTGTAGGGGTCTGGCAGCTTACCTGGTGCTGAACTGAGGTCCTAGTGGTACTCTCTGGCATGTGCAGAGGCCAGATGGGTTTTTTTTTCTGCATTTCCCCAGGGTTACACTGAAGCAAGTGGAGGTCTAGCCTCTGGAGCATGCCTATTTGCCCTGGGCTGCATTGAAGCCAATGAATGTATGGTCACTGCACTGAAGGACATGGAGGTCCAGCTGCTATAGGACACACCTGGGCTCACCCCTAACACTGAAGTACGTGCTCATTCTTGGAACTGGCATCCTCTGGTTCCCTGGCAATGGGGGATCCTGGTGTTGGCATTTGCCTGCTCCACAACATTGGGGCTTAGGATCTCCTGCTGGTCTGCTGAGGTGGGGCTTGCTGCTGGTTTGCTGGAATGCTTCCTGTCCTGGAATGAGCTTTCCTTTCACCTGAGTGACATGGACCTTTCTTGCTGATCCTCTAAGTCTTCTCCACCCCATCTTTCCTCTGTTCCAGGATTTGTTCTAGGTGCTAATTTATGGTTGTTTGGAGGTGAATATGGAAGAACTATAGCAATTTACTGCTTACTCCACCATCTTCAGGGGTTAACCTTTTAACAAGGGAAGATAACACATAAAAGAAAGGTGGAGAAAGGGTTTGGGGAGAGATTAAGTCATATAGTGCTAGGGGATTATAAAAAGAGAGAGAGAGAGAGAGAGAGAGAGAGAGAGAGAGAGAGAGAGAGAGAGAGAGAGAGAGAGAGAGAGGAAGAAAGAGAAAGAGAGAAAGAAAGAGAGAGAGAAAGAAAGAAAGAAAGAAAGAAAGAAAGAAAGAAAGAAAGAAAAAGAAAGGAAGGAAGGAAGGAAGGAAGAAAGAAAGAAAGAAAGAAAGAAAGAAAGAAAGAAAGAAAGAAAGAAAGAAAGAAAGAAAGAAAGAAAGAAAGAAGGAAGGAAGGAAGGAAGGAAGGAAGGAAGGAAGGAAGGAAGGAAGGAAGGAAGGAAGGAAGAAAAGTAAGTTAATAATTCGGGTCTGTAGGAAGGTGAAACCTCTTATATTTCAGGTGTCAATATAAACAATAAAGTAAAAAAAAAACTATTCCTATAGGTGTTGGGAGACATAGGATTACAGAATTTAGAACTGAAAGGGACCTTAGAAATTGTCTAATCCAATGGTTCTCAAACTTTTTGGTCTCAAGACCCTCTTGTTGTCTTTAAAAAATCATGGAGGACTCACCAAAGAGCTTTAGTTTATGTGGGTTTTATCTATTAATATTAATTGTGTTGGAATTTTAAAATAACTTAGTAGTATTACAAAAATAGTTTGAACTTTCCAGACTCCCTATAAGGTCTTGGGAATTCCCAAAGGTCCTCAGACAAAATTTTAAGAACTGCTAATTTAGTCTATCCAATTCATTTTACAGATTAGGAAACTGAGGCCAATTTAGGTAACATTACTTGCCCAAGGTCTTACATCTTAGATGTTGCAGAATGGGGACTTGACCTAGTAGTAATCTTCTGACTGTAAATAAAATGTTTTTTTTTCTACTCTACCATGATCTATGGAATAGAAGTTGTAGATTTGAGAGGCATAGGAAGATAGGGGTGGGAGGGGTGTTGGCTAGAACTATGAGGTTGACTGTAGGGGAATATTCAGGGTAGACCTAATTTTGGGTCCCTGCTAGCTCAGGTTTGATGTTGCAACAAAATAAGGCACTCATGGGTTATTGAATGGTTAACAAAAAAAGATTTACTTATATCAAATATAGAAAGAATTTGCAATAAAGCACTTAGCTTACATAGACAGGGCCCACTTTGTCTCCATGTGGAAATGAATCTGTTCAGCAAGGCACAGTGTGGTGTTTTTCAGGGCCTTCTGACATACACCAAGTCTGAAAGCTATCAACTCTGTGTGTGTGGGATTTTTTATTCTCTTGGGATACTGGAAAGTCACATCATCACAACCAGACATCACCAGGAAGCTGTGTAAAGGGAAGCGCAATTTAACTCCTGTTGTACCCCAGGGCCAATCAAGTCTTGGTTTTGTCACCTTTTGTATCAGTAAGGCAAGATTTGTGGCTTTGAGGATGACCATGAACATACCTGAACAATTCAGAATCTCAATTCTCTAGGTAGAAGGCAGAGGAAGTATAACATTTATTTAGACATCAGAGAATCCAATCCCAAGATTGATAACCCCAATTCATTATTGCAGTAATTATATTCCAAAACCAGTAATCCCACCTCAACGTAGCAGCAAGGAAATTATAACATAATATTACAGCAAGGAACCAAGTCATCCTGTAACCTCTCTCCCTGCTAAGGCCTTCCCATAAACAATCACTCACAAATGCTAACTGTCTGCTTGCCTGAGTCCTCTCAACAGTTCTGAAAGCCCTTGCAGTTCTCAGAGTCCTTGAAGTCTCCTGGATTCTCTGGATTCTCAGTTCTCTAATCTCATGATGCTATGGATTCTCAGCTCTTTGATCTTTGAAACTCTCTTGTTCTTCACTCTGCTCTGCTGTCTTTCTCAACGTTGATTCTCTCTCAGTGTTTGCTGCCTCAATGTCTTCTTGATGTCTGCTCTCAATTCTCCTCAATTCCGCTGCTCTCAGTTCTGCTGCTCTCAGTTCTGGGCTGTCTTTATATACAGTCCTACTCCACATCTGATTGGCTAGAACTCAGTGCACATAAATTGGCTGTGGTCTTAGCACCTCTCCTTAGGGCCCTCAGAGCTTCACACCTCTAGTGACCTACTTAGCAAAAGGGTGTGTTACTGAAATAGTGTGGGCCTGGAGCCTGGCATCTAGTAAGTAAAGGATGTAAGTAAAGGTCCTATCGAATGTGCAGGAAAGATCTTTAATCATATTAACACTACACCTTTTAGGGCCTAATACATGTTGGAGTTGAGAGGTGGGGCAGTATGGTAGAGGGAACCATGGTAGATATTGTCTTATCACAAGGAACCACCATATTTGATATTTACCAAACACCACAGCTAATTCTTCTCTCTTGCTCCCAGAATATTATTTTTGAAATACAATTATTTTTGTGACTTGCAGACCAATCATTTTGCCAAAAAAGTGTTTCCCAGACACTTCTACAGCATCACTGATATTCCTCATCTATGAAAAGTATCTATTAAAAAATTTGTCATATTTTGTGGTTTTCTTTTCTTTCCATGTCATTCTTCATTTTCTGTTACGCATTCTAGAACTGTATTGTCCTGGAACTGGGTTTTCCCCCCTCTTTTTTTAAAGGCCTGGCTCATGCCATTGTGATTTTTTTTTCCTCAAAACCCCTTTTGTAATTGTTACAGTATTTGAGAGATTTCCCATAGATCTCAAACCTTCAATTTTTGCATCTCAATCAAGCAGGTACTCAGCATTTCAGGGAGTCTGGTATCTTTGTTTTCTGAGAAAACAATAAACTAGGACCAGAGACATTTATATCATATGAGGTTCATGAAACACAATAGTCGTCAGAACCATTCAAAACAAGACACATTTAGATTCCTAAAGCAGAGGTATTATCAAAGCTAGATGATTGACGGTATAGTAGTAAGATCAATGTTATGATGCTGTCAAACCAGAGTAACTGCAAAGAAGAGATGAATACTAAGAATACATTTTATCTGGGCTTTCCAGAGCCTGCCAGACCACAATATCTTGAAATAGTTCATTTTCTATTCATACCAAGAGAGCGGGGTTGAGTGAATTGTACCACTGAAGTGACACCCGACAGGAAATACAAAGGAACAGGCAAGCTGAGCAAGCAGGTAATGCAGCAGGGTTAGTAATACGTGTGTTGGGAGCTAGGAGTCAGATAACGCTCGTTGGCACTCCCCCGTAATTAAAGAAAGTGAACCTCAATGCTCTGAATAACACAAGGAAATCTTAGGAGAGTCTTCCATTCATTCCTTAAGATCTCTCTCTGTGGCCTTTA
The DNA here is from genome assembly GCA_028646595.1 of Phalanger gymnotis. Lineage (NCBI taxonomy): Eukaryota > Metazoa > Chordata > Mammalia > Diprotodontia > Phalangeridae > Phalanger > Phalanger gymnotis. Next base: position 111,019,169 of record CM053625.1, on the reverse strand, counting down.
AGTTAAAAGACTATTTTACCTAAATTTCATCAGAACTCTTAATTTTGCAATTTTGAGAAGTTAATATTTGTCATAAATACTATTTTGAGGAACCAGCCATGTTGAACACAATAAAACATTCTTGAATATTTCAAGAATGCAAATTTTCTATAAAAAACAGAACTGAATGTTGCCAGCAGCTATACCAGAGGTTAGTTGATAAAGGCTTATTGAATGAATGAATGAATGATAACATCCATATAGGCTAGGACTACCCCATGTAGAGGATAGATGGCATCTACCCAGTAGCATAGAGAGGAATCTGTAGCATTTGCACTTTTTTCAGGGGCAAAGAGCGAATATTAATGACCTGAACCTTTGGAAAATTGGCCTAGTATTTTGGTCATAAGAGGATTGGTTCAGATCATTTAATATTCATCTTTTGTTGTTGACTTGTTTTTTAGTCATGTCCAATTCTTCATGACCCCATTTGGGGTTTTTGTGGCAGAGATACTAGAATGGCTTGCCATTTCTTTCTCTAGCTCATTTTACAGATGAGAAAACTGAGATCAACAGGGTTAAGTGACTTACCCAAGGTCGCACAGCTAGTGAGTGTCTGAGGCTAGATTTGAACTCAAGAAGATGAGTTTTCCTGACTCCAGGTGTCTACTCTTTCATACTTACAAAACAAAAATGATGGCAAAATTTGGGTGGTGACATATGTTACAAATGGACTTTTTAAAATTTTTTAAAATAATATTTTATTTTCCTCCAATTATATGTTTAAAAAATTTAACAAATTTTTTTTAAAGTTTTGCATTACAAATTCTATTCCTTCCTCTCTCTTTCCCCTCCCCAGCTTGGGACAGTAAGCAATCTGATATAGGTTATACATATGCAGTTATGTAAAACATTTCCATATTAGTCATTTTGTACGAGAAGAAAACAAAAAGAAAGAAAGAATGAAAGTGAAAATAGCATGATTCAGTCTGTATTCAGATAATATCAGTTCTTTCTCTGGAAACAGATAGGTTATTTCACCATGAATCTTTTGGGATTATTGTAGATCATTGTATTGCTGAGAATAGCTAAATCATTCACCACTGATTATCTTATGATATTGCTATTACTGTATACAACATTCTCCTGGTTCTGCTCACTTCATTTTGCATCAGGTGATGTAAGTCTTTCCAAGTTTTTCTGAAATCATCCCGTTTGTCATTTCTTATAGCACACTGAGAATCCATCACAATCACATACCACAACTTGTTCAGCTATTCCCCACTTGTGAATGGACATTTTTAGTAATAATTTCCTAAATTTAGAGGATCTTTCTGGCTTATTTAAGGTCTCTTTCTACTCCCAAATTACCTACACCTTCAAATTTTTAGGACCCGTGTTCTAATTTCGGCAGAAAGGGAAGTACCCAGGTATATAAGGAAAATGAGATGTAAAAAATTTGGTTGGGTATCAAAAAATGTTATTAGGGGAAATGATAAATAATATGTTGCAATGGAAATAGCACAGGTTTTGGAGTGTTAAGACTAGGGTTCAATCCTAGTTCTACTACTTATTAATTGCATAACTATATAACTTAATACCTATAAGTGACTTTTCCCAAGGCTTATTTCTCCATCTGTAAAAATGAGGGATAATGGGGGTTGGAGAATAATTTCAAAAGTCCATTATAATTCTAAATTTTGATTCTAGGATCTCTGCTACAAATCAGGTGATAGGATATCAATGAAAGTCACAATATATTTTATATGTTTAATTATAATTTCCATTTTTCTGGCAAGAAATTTTGTCCTTGAAAAGACTATACATTGGCAAATATGGTGTATGTTTTAGCTAAAACAAAACAAGGACAATTAATAGCAATGAATACTAATTAATAGTTTAAAAAAATCTTGAGGTCCTGTTTAGACTTCTGTAGACAACTTGAAATATTTATTTGCTTTAAAAATTATGAACTTGTAAAACACTAAAGCAGAAGGAGATCCTAAGGGATCTGTTAAACCAATTAATTTTATATTTAAAGAAATTGAGGCCTAGAGAGTTCAAGTAATTTGCCCAACACCACCAATCTAGTCAGAACCCAGATCTTTTCTCTTCTAATTCATACTTGTTCCACTGTACCATGATGCCTAGTCTTCTATTTCATTTATAATCATTAGTGCCTACCAGAGGTTGATAATGTATTTGAATTCCAACATAGAGAAAAGCCAATTAAGACAATTCAATGAGATCTGCCTGTATTAGTAAAAATTCTAGAATATTTTCTAAGAAAGGGAGATCTTTCATTTTATTGAAAATGCCACAAAAACCTAAGGAAACAAAACTGAAGCTATTGCTTAATAAAGCCTCTTTAGGTGGATTTATTTCATGACTAGATAAGACTGATACTGGTGGTTTTCATGTAAGAAATAGAGTAAAGGACATTTGTGAAGTCATATTGGAGAAGGAAATTGGTCTTTCATGTAGCGATAATGAGAGACAATAAATGGGCAGCTTGAAAGGTATATTAGGTACCTGAGATATTAAAAGAATAAGGGATGCACAAAGGTAGATTTTCTTTTGAAGATATAGGAAAATATGGAAAAGAATCACACAAGACATGAAAATATGGAAGAGATCCCAATAGACAGAAATGAAGAGAGTCCTGGCAACAGTGAAATTATGGATCTTCCAACGAATCAAAGAGTATCACTGATTTGCAACTAGCATGCCAATTATATGTGTATGTGATTGTATGCACCTAAGTGCTTAAGGATGCCTGAAAAAATTATTCTCAAGTATTTTAAATAAACCTCTTATAACCTTGTTCACATTACTAATTTGTATTCTATAAAGAAAGGGATTTCCTTTCTTCCTTAGACTCCTGTTCAAATTATTGCAGATTCCATTCCAGTAGAGTCTGAATTAATAAGATGTTATAACATCCTGCATTTCTTAGCAAGCTCAGTCAATATTTTCACACATTGTCATTTGTAATCAAGGCATATAATCTTACTTAAGCTAACAAATTACCATCCTTCACAATAACCAGAACTCTAAAATTCATGAAATTACTAATGATCCTTGCCTGCTTTGGACATTAGCCTCTCTTTAGTCTTTCGATATCACATCTATTATGCATATAATATGAGGGAATTATGCATGGAAATGCACCCAGATTATAAACATTTTTATACAGCAAAATCTAACCCCACATTACTTATTCATATTTTCTAACATTTTGCCCCATTTTATTGAAGCACATAATTCACTCTTCTGAGACTTAAATTATATACTAGAGAACAGTATTGTTAGTCTTCTTTACAGCAACCTTTCATATCTGCAGTATTCTCATTTATAACTAAAATTACTTTTATTTCTCTAGTCATTTCACTTAACAACTCAGAATCAAAAGGGAAAATGATAACTTCTTTTGCAAGTTCCTGAAATATACAGAGAAGGAAAACCATCAAGTGTTGGCTGGGATTCTGCTTTGTGAATGTTCCTATGCCTGGAAAGCAGTTGGCTCTCCTAAATCTAGAAACAAGGAATACATGATTGACAGTGACATAATAATAATAGCTAGCATTTATATAGCACATTAGAGTCTGCAGAGTTCAGGAAGATCTGTTTTCCAACTCTGCCTAGGACTCTTGATAACACTCTGTTTTCTCATAGGTAAAATGAGGGGGTTGGAGTCAATGGCCTCTATGGTCGGCCTCCATCTCTAAACCTATAATCTTGTGATATCTAACTCCAAATATATACAATTCCTGCTCTTTGATCTTTATTACACAGAAGCACAGAAAGAGGAGGTAAAAAGAAAAACAAGCATGACAGAGAACCACAGTGGGGTTTTGATACCTTTTGAGGGACTAAAATGTGAGATGCCTCTAGAACATCCATGTTCCCATGGACAGAGACAAAAATAGATGTTGATGGCTACCTAGAAAATGTCTTTTTAAATGAATACACCAGCCTCTCTCATTTCTTCTCATCAATTCCAATAAGTCAGACATATTCTAAGAACCCAGCCTCACCAGCTACCAAACCGAAATTCTCCATAGCCAGCACCAGTGATGCAGATACCCTAAACTTGCACATTCTTGAAATACCTGAATTACTTCCAAACCATTGGGCCCATCTCTACTCAATGTGTGCTTTGTTTGTGCTATTATGTACAGCTACCAGAAGCAAGTGTCTGCTGACTTCATCAAATGCAGGCTTGGGGCTGCAACCCCACAACAAATCGGAAGCCACAATTTCATCCTTCGTTCCTGTAATTTCCTTGCTCATGGTGATATGGAGCATTGCAGTTTTCTAATTCACACTGAAATCTTATATGTGTATGAATTGATAGAAAGATTGATAGATTAGATAGATAGAAAGATACAGATATATACACCTATTTATATATGTGTATGCACATGTATATATTTTTAATATGTCTCAGAGATTTGGTGTTAAAATTACTTTCTAGCAGAAATATGAGTTACTTTCTACCCATTTCATTCTCTGAAACTGTACAATCAAATACAACGAAAAACTGGGGAGATCTGAAGAAGGAAGAAAATCATGTAATAAACAGTGTGCAAAACACATAATCAAGGAATGTATTTGTGGCCTTAACGACTTAGATCCATCCTTCCCTCTGAGTTACTAATATTATGAGTGGAGTATAGCCAGCGTCCATAATGGGCAAGTTTATCTGGCTTTTCTTTTAGCCCACCCTCTTAGGTTGAAGAGGATCATGTGATCATTCACATTCTGTACTACTGCCTAGAAAATCAGGTAATGCCGTGGTGCAGGAAGCAAACGCTAGATGAACAGCAGCTGATCTAAAGCATCCAAATCGAGAGCACTCACCAACACACACTACTACGTCACTACCATCACAATCACCCACCCAACACTCGGGGAAAGTATTGGGAAATGAAAAAAGACCCACTTGGTTGAGGGAAGGGGAAAGGAGGGAAATAGAGGTGGAGATATAATCTAATGCACCAGTGATACAGATGAGCTTCTCGGAGGTCTGAGTCCCAGTAGAATGTCATCTCTATCACTAGTCATTGCATCCATCTTAAAGCAGAAACTTGAGAAGAGTTTGAACATGGTGCCCTAAAACACACTTCCTCATGTTCCACCCAGGAGTTTGGCACCCTCCCCAAAGCATTGGATCCCAGAATTTTGGAGCTGGAAGAAATCTTAATCATCATGTAATCCAACCCTCTTATCTTATGGAGAAAGAATCTGTGTTCCAGAAAGAGCTCATGGTATCACTGATCTCTAACAGGAAGGGACCTCAGAGGCCAAGAAGGCCAACCCACTCATTTTACAGATGAAGAAACTGGGGCCCCGGGAGATGAAGTAATTTACTCTTGATCTTCCTTCTACTTGCCTGACGTTCTTTCTAAGTCTGTTTGCTGAATCGTCAACATCAATGTCCCAACCATATAATTATCAAAGTCATTTCCTTTTTTTCTTTTTAAGTCTTGGATTTTTTTAATAATTATTAATGTAACAAAAAACATGAATCTCTCTTTTGGATAATTTGCTTTAGGGGAAAAAAAAGGATGTATTAAATTTAACATGACAATACATTCTTCAGCTTATCTGTGTCAACTTCCAAACTTCCTTCAGCTCACTTCTGCCAAAGTGATTTTTCTAAAGTGTAGGTCTAACCACTTCATACATTGCCTTAATAAAGTCTGGTGGTTCCCCTTTACTTCTGGGATCTAATAAAAATTCTTTTGTTTGGCATTGAAATCTCTTCACAACCTGGCCACACTCTACATTGCCTGCCTGGTTATATACATTACTCTCCTTGACACACTCTGTGGCTCAACCTTACTGGCCTTCTTGCTGCTTCTCATGCAGAGATTCCATCTCCCGTGGTCTCCGTTCAAGTGTATTGACTCTCCCCCACCCCCATGATTGGAATGTCACAGTCCTCATTTGATTCTTGCAGTCCCTTTAAGGGTCAGATTTAGCACCACCTGATAGGGCAGCCTCTTCTGTGTTGGTACATGCCCTTCCAAGGTTACCGCGTATCTGCTCAATTTGTGCTTTGTCTCTAAATGTGCAATCCATTTTGTTCTTTCCCTACCCAGTTTACCCTCCATGCCCATTAGAATGTAAGCTCCTTGAGGTCAGAAGCTGATTGTTTTTGGTTTTGTTTTTAATTTCTGTGTTTGTATGCCCATCACCTAACATAGTGCCTAGCATATAGCCAGTACTTCACAAATGCTTGTTAACGAGCAGCATGGTATAGCGGACATAGCATTGGACATGTAGTCAGGCAGGTCTTCCTTCACATATTTACTATCTGAGCCTGGAAAAGCCACGTAACCTCTCTGAGCCTCAGTATTCTCTTCTGTAAGATGAGCAGATAGGCACAATGGCCTCCAAGATTTTTTCCAGGGACCAGAAGTGATGTCAGCAGCCGAAGTCTTTGGGTTCCATTTCCATTTCCCCTACCATCCCCAGGCTCTAGCTCACAAAACAGGCCATCCACAGGTTTAGGCCATGCTATTCTCTTTCCCTGAAAAACATTCGTCCCATATAAAAACAAAAAATCCCATTCCTCAAGGAGCTTATAGGCTATTTGAGGGGACACAGCAATGTTGACAGATAAGTATAATATTAGGAAGAATGTGATGGAGTTGGAGGGGTGGTCAGGGAAAATAATCAAAGAAAATTCAACTAGGAGAGAGAATTTTCAACTAGGAAGAGTAACATAAGCATTGTGAAGAAGTTGGCACATGACCTGGTCCTAAAAGGAAAAGAAAAATTGCAACAGACTGAGATAAAGACGGAGAATATTTTAGGCATGGGGGTGGGAGAGATTTATTAATATGGGAATTAATGTGTTTTATTCAAATACACAAAGGCAGAAATTAGAGGACAAAATGGAGGAAGTCAATATTCCAGTTAAGGTGAGAAAAAGTTCATGAGTCCTTAAAAATATGTTCGATTGAGTTAAATTGAATTTTGGACTCTATTCAAAAATGTATTACAATTTGGTTCATTTTCCCTTTTTACTAAAGGGGATAGTGGGTCTTACCTCCCTTTGTGAGCCAGTCATAGGAAGATGATCTTCAGAAGGAGGGTCTTTTTATAAATACATAAAATAACAACATGAAAAAAAATTTAAATCCCCTTGCACCATGGTTTTTCTACAGGATCAGAGCACTTCTCACTAGTGCACTAAGAATAGTGTGGTACTGTAGAAAAAACACAGACTCTGAAAGGGGAGGTCCTGAGTTCAAAACCCTCCTCTAATGGTTATTACTGGTGTGACCTTGGGAAAGTCACCCCGTTTGCCTCCATTTCCTCATCTGTAAAATTAGCTGGAGGAAGAAATGGCAAACCACTCCAGTATCTTTGCCAAGAAAATCCCAAATAGGGTCACAAAGAGTCATACATGACTGAAAATGACTGAACAGCCATCTCTCAGTCATTTAAGTTCATGTATTTCTTTCCAAACACAGGGTACCATTTCTACCTCAAGTTCCCCGACCTTGGAACAATCAAACTTCCTAAATTAGGTCATTCTTCATCAGCAAGGATTATATCAGTGTGGTCTCCATATCATCCCCCCAATTCAGCGCCTGTTTCTTAGACATATGCTGACAACCCAAAGACCTAGTGTGGTAGGAATAATGTTCTAACCTCTGCCCCCAGGAAAATTAAGCTTGAGTTTTTTGTTTGTGTATTTTTCCTACAAAGGACTGTAACCATTCTCAGACTTGATTAGCCCAGGGAACTAAAGGCTTAGGCTGTTGACATCCCTTCCGGTCCCTTGAGTACAAAACACCCACAAGAAGCTCTAGATGTGTTCTTGACGATTGGCTGGTGGGACCACAATGGGCAACTCAGAGTTGCTTTACTCAGCTGAATCCCCTCAGGGTGTCTTCAATGTATATGCTTGTTAATATCATTCAAATGCTTACAACTAAGTAAATCTCCTTCACTGTTGAAAGATCTTCATTGTCTTATTTTATTCCAATATCTAATATAAGCCATCATTCTTTCCCATCAGCAAGACTTGTCTTATACCTCTCAAGAATAACTAATAAAAAGCTTCTCTGCCCTAAACTATTATACTCTCCCCCTCCCCCCACTCCCCTCATCCCTATCCCTGCCCTCCTTACTGGTTAAAGAGTCTGAAATTCCTCTCTTTAGAGTCATATCTAGAAAATGCCACTGTTCACCCACAAATATGTAATCCATTAATAGTCATTAGTATCTTAGCTCTAGTTAGTTTACCCAGAGCCCTTAGGGGAAATAGACAAAGAACACTGAATACCAAACCTCAGTACTGGATTACTTGAAAAATTTTGCCTAGGGTCATTGGTAACCCTCACCCCAGGAGAACAGAGAAGAGATATCTAGGGTGATTGGCATCTGCCCTTGCTCAAAAGTAGGACATAGGCAGTCTAGCTACATCCAAAGGGATGCCCATATGCAAGATAAGAAAAAAAGTAATTATACTATTAACATGCTAACCTAGTTCTAGGAACACTGTTCACGATACTTTATACAAATCGTTCTGCACAATCCCTCATCTGTAAAGCATTATGCCCTGCTTAGAGCCACCAAACTGTTTCTCCATTGCCCTTTGGGGGATTGTCAACTATACTTCTTCAGAGAATGGTATTCCATGACTTGGAGCTATATAGTATTAGCTGGGGAATATTAGTATTAATAAAGATGAACCTTTGTTTCGGAGGAAAGCTTCAGTGCACATTTTCTGAAAGGCAATAAAGCAGTCATTCCTCAAGTCTATGTTCAACTCATTGTTTACGTGCAATGTCTGTCCAAGATGTATGTAATGATGGGTTGTCCTAATTGCATATCATGGTCTGTTCAACGGTTATTATTCATCTGCTTAATTTTCTTTTTGTGGGTAGTAAGGCTAATAAACTTTTGATTAACTGTAGCTCTTATTTAGAAGGTTCTCCCATGGTCCTGGAGTTGATTCAATCAGAATAAATTACATTCAAAGAGAAATACTTGGAAGACCTCTCCATTTATAGGGAACCCCTCTTCCACTAGACTCTGCAGCACCACCTCCATGATCATGGTAACCGCCTCTGGCTTATCTTTATTTCCATGCATGACTTATCCTTCATTTGATGTTAAAAATTAGAAGGCCATCAACAGAAATTATGTCTGTGGTTACCTTTTTCAAGGATGATTTTGACAAATGCATAGGAAACACTTTGTTTTAGGAAAGACTTTAAGGCATCTCACTCTACCAGATCAAATGCCAACTAGCAATAAGCATAAAGAACGTCCACAGAAAAATGCATGACCAGTAAAAGGCAGGCAGCCAAAATGTGGGATAACCAATGTACAGCCCACATGCTCTGTTGTTATATATACAATATAAAAAATACAGAGGGATGTCCCCAGCATGTTGAGTTGGCCCGTTATGTCAGACTTGCAGGAAAACTGTGACAGTAGTCCCACAAGGTAGGCAAGCATTAATGGGTTGTAATCTGCCTGTTGGAGAGTACCCATATTGATTACCTTGCAGATTCATAAAGAACAAGTCTATATAAATTCTAATGTTTTTCCTTTCCTCGCCATTTTTGGCCAGTTTGTCTGCCCATGCAACCACAGGGGAAAGAGGAAAAAGGAAGTTATTCCTTCCCAAACCCTGATTTACAGGAAGCCACAGCCCACTCAGAATTAGAGTCCTGACTGTTGCACCTGAAACCAATTTCCAGAAAGTGTGGCATCAAGGAGGATGCCAACAGACATCTGCTCTTCCTCCTATCTATCTCTTTTGTTTTGAGAGAGAAGGCCAAGAAGCTGGCCTGAAAAGATAAATTCTGTGACCCTCAGGCAAAACCTAGGGATTAAAGGGCTCCATAGGGCTCAAAATTGCCCTTTCCTCAGGTTAGTCCTCTGGGGTTATTTGTTTTAAGTTTCACTGAAACTATTTTCATGTAATGGATTCATATTTCACTTTAAAAAGAAAAAAACAGATCTGTGCTTTAATCATTGTAGGAATCTCCAGGTGAAGAACTCACTCTACCAATGCAAATCAACACTTACTTTGAAATTTAAGGTTTTAGATGCCCAGGGCAATGGGGTCAAGTTCAAATAGAAGAAAGGATCTCTGTGTGTCATATATTGACTTAGTTTTTAAAGGAAATATTACCACGATTTATTAGATTTTTATTTATTTTGTTAAAATACTTCCCAATTACATTTTTAATCTGGTGCAGGCTACACTCAGAAGCATTGTAGGCCTCGTCTGACACCTCTGGCCTGGGTAGGGAGAGGTTTAAGTGACTTGCATGAGTTACTGAACAAATAAAATACAAGTGGAAATGGAAGCCAGGTCTTCCTCATGTTGAGGCATGTTCTCTATCTCCTATGATGCCCTACCTTTCTCCTATTTATAAACCTAAGAGTTTTCATCCTTCTGTTTGTTACAAGAAAGTTTTTGAAATGACCTTCTTAGGAGATCTTTGAAACTAAAGAAAGCTTTAGACTGTCTGGACTAGTTTAAAGCCAATCCTAATTCCAGCTAGGGTTGGACTAGAGGACTTGTTTCTTCTTCCAGCACAAGAGAATAATTTCCTAAAGCCAAAAACGTGGCCTAGCTCCCAGTAGATCTCTGGAACACCAGATTAGGGAGGAATAGTCCATATGGTTGTGTGGACCAGCAGCCAAACAGATAAGGGTTAGAACAAGTTTTCCTTCTTGCCTCCAGCACCTGGCTTCTCTAGGACCCAGGAGGACTTTCAACTAGGTGCCTTTCCATTCATAACCAAGGAGTAAACAAAAGTCACACAAATTCATTTCCTTTTTAACCACCATTTATCTAGCACCTTACTACTTTTTTCCTCCTCTCACTCCCCTCAACACCCCGCAAAGCCTCAGGCTTAGGCCTGAGGTCACAGAGATTCAAATACAAGCAACCCAGACCCAGACCCAGACCCAGAACCTCACAAAGTATAGTCTCACCTTCAGAAAACCTAGTCTGCCTTCCTAGTCTGGGACATAACCCAGTAGAGCCCATTTTGTTTGCTCCCTATCCACACCAGGCACAATGCAAACCCCGGAGTTATGCATTTCCTGGTGACACATACCCTAAAACAGTTTCCCCTGGGCATGAACTTTTCATCCTTAGGGGGTTCTAGTTCCTGCTTATTGGTCTCCCCCATCCCTCCCCGATCCACACCCTCCTCAGCAGCAGTCATCCAAATCTCCGAACTCAGTAAGTCAACCAAAATGGGGCCTGGGGGGAAAGGGGAAAAAGGAAAATCAAAGCTAGGAGTCCCTAAAGCGCATGCTCCCCCTTCCTGTACTGTATGCTTGTCTCCTTAACTCAAGTGGGAGAGAACTGTGTTGAAGTCACTCACAAATCCTACCTGGGTTAGGCATACTTTCCTTGATAAGACCCTATCTATTGTAAGGCACCCACATCACAGGAGCAATCTCCCTTTATCTTAAGTAATAAGCATTATGCCAGTCAGTCTTTCCGTGGCTGGTTGACACATCATTAAACCAAGGCATGAGGATTAAAAAAAAAAAAAAGAGCCCCATCAAACCATCACAACTTCCATTTCCTCTTTAGGTGACAATACAATAAAGACAGCTCTTAAAATTACAGGATGCCCGGCACACAAGGAGCTGGCCTAGCCAGGAGGATTATCCCAGTTTGCCACCACGAGGAAATAGGGAACTTTGCTCTCCAACACAAATCCTTTCCTCCCTGGGCTGAACAGAGAGGGAGAAACCAACCCGAAATAAGCAACCACTTGTGACTCTTCTCAAGAACTGTTTAAAGTTTTGTGTGCCCAATTAGAAGTGGGAGGGGAGGAAAGAAGAGATCTGAAATCCACGATTAGCATGCTGTTCTTTGCTTTTTTTCCCCCTCTTGTTCCCAATTAAAGGGAGGTTTCTTCTTTCACTAGTGAAGCACAGTTATTAAATCATGATGTTTTTCTCTAAAACCAATTTAAAGCACAGGGCTCTGTGCCGCTGCCGCTCGTGCAAGGTTGCTTGTAATTGCTCCATGTGAGGCTTTGACTAATTAAATCACACAAGAGATTGTTTCTTAGTAACACACCTGGTACACTCTTTGTTGTTGGCTTTCATTAAAACACTGTGTCTCCTGCTGTCTTGCAGCATGAAAGGATATTAATCAGCTAAATTGCCATTAAAAGTCATATCAATGTTTGCCGTACAGTGATTGTTTTCCTAAATCTTGAACAAAGAACGTTTCATTGAAATCTCAGGCTAGGAACGAACCACGTGACAGAGAAGACAAATTAAAATGTTTTATTTTCTATCTGACCAGGAAGGGGGAGGGGAGAAAGAAATAAAAGAAGAGAAGAAACTGCACCCAGTTTGCTCCACTGTGTTGTTTCAGGGCAGTGGGGGTGGGGAAGAGGAGGAACAAATTCAGCAAACTCAAGTGAAAGTTCAGCAAGGGAGGGAAAAATATGAGAGCGGCTCATTAATGCTTCTTCCCACCATTCCCTGAGCAGAAAAGGCCCCACTTTGTAATGCAATGCTGGTAATTAGGTTCAATTTCAGACCTTGAGCAGGAGGGGAAAAAAATAAGAAAAAAACGGGGAAAAAAGCCCATACCCAGGGAATCAAATGTTGCTTTTCATTATTAAACTGAATAGAAAAAATGTTGTTAAATATTTCCTTCTAAAAATTCTCTTTAAGATCTTCTTGCACAGGTTCTGTGCTTGGAGGCCCCCTGTATTGTTTCCTCATTTGGAGGAATGAGCTATATACTCAAATCTTTCTGCCTGGCCTTCAAGGCTTCTAATTATCTGTCCTTAATCTCATTGTACAGTCTCTGACTCAAGAGGTTCTGAAGACCAGCAAGACATCTAACCAGCAGGCAGTGGATCCATCAAGGTCTGTGTATGCAGCTTTACAAATAGATGCCATTCATCTGTCTCCCAAAATTACAATGGGGTGAAATGGGAAAAAAAAGGTTTTGGGATCGCAGACATGGGTCTGAATCAGAGATGTGCTGTAAATGTTTAACAATCGTCTTTCTTCAAAAAGTAAAAAAAAAAAAAAAGATGTAAAAAAGAGTGTACAGCATACACTTTTAAGTTTAATCTACATTATTAATGCTTTCTTAAGTCTAGTCAAGGTGAGGGAACCTGCAGCCTGAAGGCCAACTGTGGCCCTCTAGGTCCTCAAGTGCAGCCCTTTGATTGAATTCAGACTTCACAGAACAAATCCCCTTAATAAAAGGATTTGTTCTGTAAAACTTGGACTCAGTCAAAAAGCCAAACCCAAAGACCTAGAAGGTCTTGAGGCCACAGGTTCCTCACCCCTGGATAGTCAACAGACCAACAAATCAAGCTCAAATTTGTAGCCTTTGAGAATTTCTGCCGTGTAAATACCCAAACTGAGAATTTAATAATTCACTCTCTGGAGACTGTTCAACTGGCTCCAGAAGTACCCTGGGCTCAATGCAGCCTCTGATGCTTGCTAGTTGGATGACCCTGGCTGGGTAAGTCACTTAGTCTCCCTGAGAAGACCTGCTTTGCTGTAGCTGAGAGCCAGCTGGGTATAATGGTTGAAGAGCTGGCCTTAGAGTCATCAAGACTTGGGTTTGAGTTCTGCCTTAACACACACTCGCTGTGGTGCATTGGTCAAGCCACTTAACAGTAACACTTTACAACTCAAAGGAACAAATCTCTCTTGGTAGAAGATCCTCACTGGGAGCTCCCTGCAAATAGAGGCGTAAGTTATTATTATGATGATCATCTTTGACAAACATGGCAGTTTTCCCGACCTGCCTGGCATAAATGGCTATCATACTTATTCTTAGTGGGATGACGAGTAGCTGTTTGCAAGGCTGAGATGATAAATACTGCCTTTAAGCTGCCAGGGACCTGCAGCCTGAATGCTGGATGGGCCTCCCAAAAGGTCACTGACATCTTCTTGTGCTCATCTGTGGCTCATCTGGTGTGACTGTGCAGCCTAAAATGAGTGACATTCTTTATCACTTCTAACCCGGCATTTAAGAACACACAGCTTTGTAATAGACAATACCAACAATCAATGTGCTTATTTATGCTACCGTCTATTAAAAAAATCTAGTCACTGAATTAAATACCAAAGAAAGAGATG
>CM053625.1:110953106-110997474 GCA_028646595.1 Phalanger gymnotis | reverse complement strand
CTCCCTTCTATCGTCCCCCCTTTTTAATCTCCTTCCTCCTTTCCTGTGGGGTAAGATACCCATTTGGGTGGGTATGCTATTCCCTCCTCAGGTCAAATCTGATGAAAGCAAGATTTACTCATTCCTCCTCACCTTTTCCCTCTTCCCTTCCTACAGAACTGCTTTTTCTTGCCAATTTTGTGTGAGATAATTTACTCCATTCTGTATCTCCCTCTCTCGATATATTCCTCTCTCATCCCTTAATTTTATTTTATTTTTTTAGATATCATCCCTTATATTCAACTCACCCTGTGCCCTCTGTCTATATATATATATATATATACATATATATATGTATATATATATATATATATATATATGCATGTATATATATATGTATGTATTCCCTCCAGCTACCCTAATGTTGAGGTCTCATGAATTATACACATCATATTTCCATGTAGGAATGTAAACAAAAGAGTTCAACTTTAGTAAGTCTCTTATGATTTTTCTTTCTTCTTTACCTTTTCATGCTTCTCTTGATTCTTGTGTTAGAAAGTCAAATTTTTTATTCAGCTCTGGTCTTTTCACTGAGAAAGCTTGAAAGTCCTCTATTATGTTGAAGATTCACATTTTACCTTGGAGCATGATACTCAGTTTTGCTGGGTAGGTGATTCTTGGTTTTAATCTTAGCTCCATTGACCTCCAGAATATGATATTCCAAGCCATTTGATCCCTTAATGTAGAAGCTGCTAGATCTTGGGTTATCCTGACTGTGTTGACATAATACTTAAATTTTTCTTTCTGGCTGCTTGCAGTATTTTCTCCTTAATCTGGAAGCTCTGGAATTTGGCTACAATATTCCTAGGAATTTCCCTTTTGGGGTCTTTTTCAGGAGGCGATTGGTGGATTCTTTTAATTTCTATTTTACCCTCTAGCTCTAGAATATCAGGGCAGTTCTTCTTGATAATTTCTTGAAAGATGATATCATGGTTTTCAGGTAGTCCAATAATTTTTAAATTATCTCTCCTGGATCTATTTTCTAGGTCAGTGGTTTTTCCAATGAGGTATTTCACATTGTCTTCCATTTTTTCATTCCTTTGGTTCTGTTTTATAATATCTTGATTTCTCATAAAGTCACTAGCTTCCACTTGCTCCAATCTCATTTTTAAGGTAGTATTTTCTTCAGTGGTCTTTTGGACCTCCTTTTCCATTTGGCTAATTTTGCCTTTCAAGGCATTCTTCTCCTCATTGGCTTTTTGGAGCTCTTTTGCCATTTGAGTTAGTCTATTTTTTAAGGTGTTACTTTCTTCAGTATTTTTTTGGGTCTCCTTTAGCAAGTCATTGACTTGTTTTTCATGGTTTTCTTGCATCACTCCCATTTCTCTTCCCAATTTTTCTTCTACTTCTCTGACTTACTTTTGCAAATCCTTTTCGAGCTCTTCCATGGCCTGAGACCAGTTCATGTTTTTCTTGGAGGCTTTTGATGTAGGGTTTTTGACTTTGTTGACTTCTTTTGGCTGTATGTTTTGGTCTTCTTTGTCACCAAAGAAAGATTCCAAAGTCTGTTTCTGAATCTGAGTCCATTTTCAATGCCTGGCTCTGTTCTTGACTACTTGCCAACTACTTGACCCTTGAGATTTTCATCAGGGTATGACTGCTTGTAGATTAGACAGTACTTTGTCCCAAGTTTGGGGGGGGGGGTGCTGTGCTATTGTTCTCAGAGCTATTTCTACACAGCAAGCTCTGCCACACTAGCACTCTTCCTCCCCCAAGAACCGCCAACTTGGACTGTGACTCAGATCTGAGCAGGCTCTGCACTGCTGCTCGCAGCCACCACTTAATTCCTCCCACCAGGTGTGCCTGGGGCTTGAAGCAACTGCAGCTATAGTTCTGTAGCTGCACTACCTCTGCTGCTCCTGGGGTGGTGGCAGAACCACAAACTGCTTTCACTCTCTCCCCACAGTTTTTTCCCACTAACCTTCTCTGTTGTCTTTGGTGTTTGCGGGTTGAGAAATCTGGTAACTGCCACAGATCACTGATTCAGGGTGCTAGGGCCTGTTCTGCCCAGCTCCTCCTGGCTCCTGGTCTGGTTGGTCCAGGTGTGGCCTATGCTGGGCTCTGCTCCACTCCCAGCTCTGTGTGATAGACCTTACCCAGCGACCATCCAGGCTGTCCTGAGCTGGAGCCCTGCTTCCCTCTGCTATTTCATGGGTTCTACAGTTCCAGAATTTGTTCAGAGCCATTTTTATAGGTGTTTGGAGAGTCCTCGGGGACAGCTTTAGGCAAGTCCCTGCTTTCCAGCCACCATCTTGGCTCCGCCCCTCTTAACTATTATTTCTATGCAGATGGCTCACAGATCTATATATCCAGGCCCAATCTCTCCCCTGACCTTCAGTCCCATATCACTACCCGCTTGTTGAATACTTCTAATTGGATTTTTCTATACCCATCCCAGGGTCAATGTATCTGAAACAGAACACATCTTTTACCCCATACCCATCCATCTTCTGAACTTCCCCATTGCTATTAAGAGTACCATATATGAGAGAATGATCAGCAGTGTCAAAGGCTGCAGAGTGGTCAAGGAAAAGCAGGACAGAGAAAAGGCCATTGGGTTTGGTAACTTAGAGATGATTAGTAATGATTAGTATTCTTCCAGTTACCCACAGTCACAATCTTTGTGTTGTTCTTGTCTCATAACTACCCAATACGTTGCAAAATCTTGTCTTTTTATCATTATAATATCTTTTGCATGTGTCCTGTTCTCTTCACTCATAGTCCACTTTCAGTATAGGTCAAATCCTTGTGTGGCCTCTCTGTGGCAACACCTACCAGTTGATTTCCCTGATTCTAATCTCTTGCCACTCCACATAGCTACCAAAGTGATTTTCCTAAAGCATATGTTTTACCATGTTATTCTCTTGTCCCTCTCCTTTCCCCTCCCCACTCTACTCCCTACTCAATAAATTTTGCATCTTGCCATTACCTTTAGGTTCATACATAAACTCCTCTGTTTGGTATTTAAACTTCTTCACAATCTACCTCCACCTTTCTTTGTTAGCATTTTTGTGCATTTCTACTCCCCATGTTCAGCCACACTGACTTTGCTGTTCTTTGCAAAGTTTCTACCTCCACGTCTTTGCACTGGTCATGTTGCATGCCTGGAACGCTTTCCTTCTTCACTTCTCCCTTTTGGAATCTCTGATTTTCTTCAAGGCTCAGTTCAAGTGCTACCTTGTAAATTGGGATTTAATGTCTTTCTTCCTCAGCTGATTGTCCAAATTGCTTCCTGTCCCAACTTCTGTTGATATACTTTGTACATAGATATATATGTGTGCATTTTCTCCCTCATTAAAATATCAGCTCTTTGAGGGCAGAGATCATCTCTTTTCTTTCCATCGCCTTTGCCTAGCACAGTGCTAGGTGCTTAATAAATGCTCGTTAATTGATTTATCGATATTTATTGGTTAACTGAATTTGTCTATGGTGAATCCATATGGAAATACATATCAAGAAGTTACTAATGTTGGACTGGAGTGTTGGTAAGAGATTGTGGTATATAAGGACCTGGAAGTTGTCTGTGTGATCCCATAGGAGCCAATGAGACTACTGAGAGATTATATGAAGAGAAGAGAAAGGGGCCCAGGACTCTGGGGGAAACACCTAAGCTTAAGGAGTTGGATGATGACCTAGAGAAAAATACTTAGAAGGGGTAGTGAAAAATATGAAGACCAAGAGAAAGCAATATCATGGAAGTATAAAAGTATAAAAGAAGGCATATACCTTGGGAGGTGGGGGACTGGGCTCCAATCTATCTTTTGAGATTTATTCATTAATTTTTTTTTGTTATTCTGAAACTGACTAACACCAAAAAAATGGACATTTCCATATACAAAGAAATTCAGATAAAAGGTTTGTATGTAACACTGTGAATCTCTATTATGAACAGCTTATTTCTTAAAAATAAACAAATAATAAATTCAACACATTGGTTTCAAAGCTCTTCTAATTATCTGTGTCTCCCTCTGAACTATCTTCTGTGCATTTTAAATGCTTAATTTATGATCTTGTTTTTTTTTATTCCCTTTTTGGAATCACAGTCATTAGCCCTTCTTTCCCCTTAATCTCCCCCTTAAATAAAAACCTCAAAAAATGTATGTAACAATCATAGTCAAGCAAAACAAATCCATACTTTGGCCATGTCTGAAAGCTTATGTTCCATTCTGTGTCTCTAATTCATCATTTCTCTCTCAGAAGGTGGGCAACAAACTTCATCATTACTCCTTTGAGGTTGTGGTTGATCATTGTTTAGTCATTCCTAAGTTTATGAATACCCCTTCCCCAACATTTCTATTCTTTGCTACAACAAAAAGTGCTGTTCTGAAAATTTTTGTACATATGGGGTTTTTCCCTTTTTTATTATCTCTTTGTCATCTATGTCTGGTAGTGGTATTGCTAAGTCAAAGGGTATACACAGTTTGGTGAATTTTAGTGTATAGTTCCAAATTGCTTTGTTGGTGTTAATCCCTGTCCCAAGGCCCATTGGCATGGGACTCTTTCCTCACTGATAGAGATGAATGCCTTGCCTTGCATGAGAGGCAGAGTGGAGTTGGTGAGGGCCAGGAAGCTTCAGTCTTCTTCTGGACTTTTCAAGCTTCAAGTTGCTTTGGGCACTTCTGGCTTCCAGCTTCATGAAGAAAAATGGATTAGGGTAACCCCACTTCAGACTGATGAAGGAAAAGACACTGGGAAGACAAGAAGAGATGACACTTTCTATCATATCCCCTATTCCTACCATGCTACACTAGAGATTTTGGGAAGTTTCCTCTTGGGTGAGATGTAGGTCTCTCTCTTGGTTTAGCTGAGTTGCCTCACTGCCAGAGGAAAAGTGTGGAGTGAAACACTGTATGGAGAGGAAAAAAGAGTGAAACTCTGTATTGTTTAGTATATATTATTTCATGTATACTTTCTCTGATTTCTATTTTATTATGATTTGGATAAATGAGTTTCTTTGCTGTTTTCTAGATATATCCACTGTGGAACCAGTATTTGCTGGGAAGGGGGTCAAGCCTTAGATATAAAGTTTGAAGTCCTCTTTCCCCTCTAAAAATTACACAATGATCAGAAGTTAGATTGAATGTGATTATATCCCTTCCAGTGGTGGGGAACATGTGGCTTCAAGGCCACATGTGGCCCTCTAGATCATCAAGCGTGGCCCTTTCTCCCAGTCCAAACTTCATAGAATAGATCCCCTTGATAAAAGGATTTGTTCTGTAAAACTTGGACTCAGACAAAAGGCTACACCCAAGGACCAAGAAGGTCACATGTGGCATTGAGGCTGCAGGTTCCTCACTCCTGCTAGACTAACAATATTTAAGGGAGCATATAGATATAATTATAGGCCAGTAAATTCCCCCCATGCCCCACCCCTGCTAAGAAAAGCTTAGTGGTCTCTGGCCCCAATATTTTGCTTCCACTCCTAGCAAGTAAGGGAGTCTCCTTTGGAGAATGGTGGGGGTAGAAGAGGCTAGAGATTTTTACTCTACCTCCCTGTGATCCATAAGTGGTGCCACTCATTCTACAGGTGGAGGGACAGGCCCTTACTACATGTGGACCAACAATGCCCTCTCTTTTCATGTACCCTCCAAATGTCTTACTTTTTTGTCAGCTTTAACAATCTGACAGGTATGACGTGAAATCTTAGAGTTGTTTTACTGTGCTTTTTCTCATGTTATTAGCGACTTAGGGCATTTTCCAGCCTTATTTCACAGTATTCAACTTCATGTGTTTCATGTTATAGGCAAATTAGACTATCCACCAAGCCCGAAAGCTAGGTGGCCCACCAGGTAGAGCACTGGCTCTGAAGTTAGGAATATCTGAATTCAAATTTGGCCTCAGACAGTTATCAGTTATAAAACTCTGGTCTCATTTTCCTCGCCTGTAAAATGGGGATAATACTAGAACCTACATCCCAGGGTTGTTGTGAGGTTCAATGAGATATTTGCAAAGTGCTTTGTAAACCTTAAAGCATTATATGAAGGCTTGCTATTTTCTCACTATTGTTAATTATAACATAGATGTCCCAAGCTTGGCCCCCAAAAAAAGATATGACAAGGCCCTTCCCTTTGCTTCTTTACAGATGTGGGAGACCATCAGTGTTGAATACTGCATATGATGTCAGACTTTTTAATTTATTGATTCGTTTTTCTGAACTTTATCCGCCTCTTTTAATTCTTTGTTATAAAGATGGCTTCTAGAAAGAGGTGGGGGGAGGACACATTGGAAAATATAGGCAATGTACAAACAAAAGATTTCAGTATATTTTTAAAAAAACGTAAATGACATGCTTATCAAATTTGTAGATGGCACAAGGCTAGGAGGTATTGCTAACAAAATTTAGTGGCAGAGTTAGGATTCCAAAAGATCTTGATGGGTTAGAAATTGGGCCCAATATGTGAAGATGAAATTTAATGAGGATAAAATGTAAAGTCTTGGGTACAAAATGTCAACTTAATTGTATGAGATTGGCAAAATATGGCCAGTTAACATTTCATCTAAAATGATCATGGTGTTTTAGTGGACTATAAAATCAATATGAATAAAAATGTGATGTAGGAATGAAAAAAGGCTTAATACTCTCATAGACTACATTAATAGAAGCACTGGATAGAGTGCTGCTTCTGGCTTAGACAATTGCTAGCTGTGTGACCCTGGGCAAGTCATTTAGCCCTGTTTGTCTCAGTTTCTTCATCTGTAAAATGAGAGGGAGAAGGAAATTGCAAACCACTCCAGTACCTTTACCATGAAGACCCCAAATCTGGTCACAAAGAGGCAGACATGAATGAACAATAAATAACAAATCCAGGACAAGATAGGTGATGTTTCACTATTGTCTCAACCAGTCAGCTAATATCTGGAATATAGTATTCCATTTGACATGTTACATTTTAGGAAATTCATTAGAGGATTACTAGGATGGTTAGGGGATTTAAGATCATAACATACTAGAGTTTGCTGCAGAACTGTGGACTTTTAGCCTGGGAGAAAGAAGATGTAAGGGAGGCATATCTGTCTTCAAGTTTCTGAAGGGCTGACATGTGGAAAAGAGATTAGATTGTTCTCCGTGGCCTCAGAAGACAGAATTAGGGATGATAGAGAGAAGCTACAAAGAAACAAATTTGAAAAATTTCCTAGCATTTAAAGCTATCCCAAAGCAGAATGGGTTGCCCAGGGAAGGGGGACAATGGCTTCCCACGTAGTAGAATTTTTCAGTCAAAGGCTGGATGACTGCTTGTCAATCGTGTTGTAGAGAAATTCTTATGAATTGACTATAATGCCTTTAAGGTCCCTTCCAACTCTGAAATTCTCTTATTCTGTGGTCTTTCCAGCTGGCTAACTATGACATTTGCCTCATGATTCTCAGAAGGAATGTTCGAAAAGTTTTTTAAGAATTTTTTTGCTGCATATTTACTAAATATAGTACTAGGCCTCTATCACATTTATCGTATAGGATCCAACATAACAGGAGTAGAACTTGATATTAAAATCTTTAGTCTGAGAAAATGTTGTACAAAGCATTTTAATATAAATCATAACAAGTGCTTAATGATTTTTTTCATTCAATGATTCATTCATTTATTGGAAGTTTACTAAAATCTCAGCTTGCCTTTTTTGTCTAATGTAGACAATCTATTCCTTTAATTTCTACAAACATTTGTTAAGCTCTTATTGTGAGCAAAGTCCTTATGAGGGTGTAGAGATGCAAAGGCAGATATAACATAGTACCTGCTCTTAGGGACTTTATAATCTAATAGAGGGAAATGTATGTGCACTAATAACCACGGTAAAAGAGAAACAGAGGCAAGTGTAAAGTAGAGATCCAGACAAAGTATTAGGAGAAACGCAGGGTTGGAAAGATCACTGTCACTCGGGGGGGGGCGCGGTGGGAGGCAACATGGGCAAAAGGCAATGGTATCTAAGCTGAGCCTTGAAAGAAGGAAAGGTATTTACAATAGTTAAAATGACTCATTTGCTCAGAGTCATTCTTAAAACAATATTGCTGTTACTGTTTACAAAGTTCTCTTGGTTCTGCTCATTTTCCTTTTCATTATTTCATGCAAGCCTTTTCATGTTTTTCTAAAATCATGGAGTTTGTTCTTTCTTATAGCACAATGGTATTCCATCACAATCTTATACCACAATTTGTTCAGCCATTCCCCAGTTGATGTACATCCCTGCATCTGCAATTTCTAGTTCTTTGCTACCACAAAGAGAGCCCCGATAGAACATATAGGTTCTTTTCCTTTTTCCTTAATCATCTTTGGAAATAGACCTAGTATTGGTATTACTGGGTATAAAGAAAGATGCTATCGGCATCCAGAGAAAGAACTGACAAATAGGAGTATGCATAGAATAATTTCACATATTTATATACCCATTTGTGTCTAATGATAACAATCTCTAGAGTGGGGAGGAAGGAAGAATAAAAAAGAAAAAAAACTTGTTAATTTTATTGTATATTTTAAAATAGCAAATTGTACCTAAAAGATGTGCCTTTTTCATGTGCAATCATCGGTTTTTATGACACCATCTTATGGAAATGCTGTGTTATAGAAATATTTTATTCCATAAATTAAAAATAAAAGAAATTTTGAAAAAAGAATGAAGGCACTTCATTAGACAGATGAGGGCAATACATTCTGGGCACTCATGGGATCATAGATTTAGAGCTGGAAAGGACTTTAAAGGACATATAGTATCATCTCTTTGTTTTATACCTGGGAAAAGTGAAGTCAATTGACTTTTCCAAGGTCATACATGTAGTAAGTGACAGAAAGAGGATCCAGAACCAGATCTTCTGGCTTGAAATCTGGCACTCTTTCCAATGGAATGTGGGGTGGTGTAAACAAAGGCACAGAAAAGTAAAGGTCCAAGAGGAAAACAGGAACGCTCACTGAGTTCAGCTTGGTTAAATTTTGGAATAACTAAAGAGAAGATAAAAGCTGGGTGGTCAGATTGGAAATGGATTATAGAGATTCTTGAATGCCAGAGCAAAGAGGTTATATACTTAACAGTCAGCAGGCAAGGGGGAGCATTGAAGGCTTAGGAAGAGTGGAGTGATGTGCTTATTTCTAGAGAAGCATTAGAAGATTACCTCAGGAAGTGGTATGAAGTATAGAGAAGAGAAGAAATAAACCGGAAGCAGGACAATTATTGCAATATCTCTTGAGAAAAGATCATAGGATGATAGTCAGAAGACACCATCTAGTGAAACCTCCTCATTTTTCACAGATGAAGAAATGGAGGCCCCCCCCCAGTCATGAAATGACTTGTCCAAGGTAACACAGGTAGTAAGCAACAGAGTTAAGATTTGAACCCAGGTTCTATAACTCCACATCCAATACTCTTCCCACACAGCCTCTTACAACTAAGGTGGTTGCAATGGGGGTGGGGGTGGGGCAGAGAAGAAAAGCCACACATGAAATGTATTTCCAGAAACAACAACCATTCTAATTCACACAAACATGGGCATCTAAGTGGTGCAGTGGATACGGCTTTGGGCCTGGAGTCAGTAAGACCTGAGTTCAAATCTAGCCTCAGACACTTAGCTGTGTGAATTTGGACAAATCACTTAACCTCTGCCCCGGTTTCCTCATCTGTAAAATAGGAATTATAATATCGCCTGTCTCCCATTGTTGTTGGGAAGATCATATGACTTAAAAATTGTAAAGTTCTTAACATAATGGCTGGCATATAGTAAGCACTATATAAGTATTGGGCATCTAGGTGGCATAGTGGATAGAGTGCTGGGCCTGAAGTCAGGAAGACTCAACCTCCTGAGTTCAAATCTGGCTGTGTGACCTTGGGCTAGTCACTTAACCCTGTGTACCTCAATTTCCTCTTCTGTAAAATGAGCTGGAGAAGGAAACAGCAAACCACTCTAATATCTTTGCCTAGAAAACCCAAATGGAGACACAAAGATTCGGACATGACTGAAATGACTGAAGACATAAGTGTGAGTTGTTATTTATTCTTATTATTACTAGGAAAGCAAAGACAAATGTGTACTGAAGACCGAAGTGGCACAGACATCCCCATTCCTGCTTTGTAGTGCTGTCATTTACAGCTCGGGTTGCAACTAGGGAAGGCTGTCTCTAAAAACTTGATGCACTCAGCTGGACTCCATTAGAAAAGTGTCCCATTTCCCTTCATGGTCTGAAGCTTGAGCATGTTACAGGTTTACCTTGTGGGCACATGAGCTCCCTCATCAATTGTGGTGTTTGATAAGTAAGGGACTTGGTTTCATAGTCCAGAGCCTCTGCAAGTTATATGTGCTTTAGATCTGTCAGGATCTCTTCCTGGTGAGTAATGCTTGTGTTCACACTTGGAAGGAGTTGGGCACAGGGAAAGATTTTTCCTGCTAA
Source organism: Phalanger gymnotis (assembly GCA_028646595.1). Taxonomy (NCBI): domain Eukaryota; kingdom Metazoa; phylum Chordata; class Mammalia; order Diprotodontia; family Phalangeridae; genus Phalanger; species Phalanger gymnotis. The sequence goes on along the minus strand of CM053625.1, from coordinate 110,987,068 downwards.
CCAAGGGCCCCGGGGCCCTCCGTTTAGAGAAGGAACAAAGTTTTGGACTTGGTTTAATTTTCCCTCCTATCTAGAGGCTAGGGAGACAGAACAGAGGCACTTATAATCCCACGTGACATCTGTAACTCCAGATTTAGTCATTTGCTTCTTCTGGGACACAGGAGATTCGATCTGTAACCTCACTGGGCAGGTCTTAGGGCAGCTGTCACTTTGACTTTGAATCTACTTCAGTTGTTTCCATCATGATCTTTACCTGATTTTATCATATAAATTATAAAATTATTGTATTTTATATGTTATTATAAAATTATAAACTAGGCAATGACCAACAACCATGAGTATGTCCATGGACAAAGAAAGACAAAAAGAGGATTATAAATGAAACTATGAAGCTATCATACAAAAGTGCCAAAAATCTGAGTGCAGTTTTAAGCTCTAATTGCTTAATTACTATGAGTTTAAATTATTGCTTTTAATTATTCATTAATTATTGCTCACAATTTGAGCTTAAAACTGCATACTGTTGGGGATACCCTGTGTATAGCTCTTGTTTTTTTCTTTTAAAAAAATACATATATTACATTTAGCATAGTAGTGCTAACATTGCTCTGTTTTTCTGTGTTCCCTTCTGAACTTCTGTTTTCTTCTACACATTTTAAGTATTTAATTAAGTTTTTCCTCTTTTTTTTTTTTAGCATTATCACAACATCTCACTGTCCCATATAACTCTTCCCTTGGGTGTTAAAAGCCCTTCCTCAGATTTTTTCTTTCTATAAATTGATACTATAAAAGTCTAAATCTAAATGTCCTACTCCCCTGCTCAAGAAGTCTCCATGGCTCCCTTTTGCTCTGGAATAAATTGTTAACTCTTCTGTCCGTCAAGTCCTTTACAGAATTCTTCCTCAAAGAAGGTTCAGATAAAGTCTATACTTGTCTGATACTTGTATCAGGAGACTACTTAAGGATTCAGTTGTTTGTTAAAGACTTTGGCTGTGATCTCGGGTGTCAGAGGGGAAGATGCTTCCTCTTTCTTTGACTAGAGATACTCTGACGTGAAGATTTTTCCAGCAATGTACCACTAATGTGCCCTGTTCTCCTCCCATTGTGAATTTTTCTTCTCTGATCACATCCTGGGGAGACTGATTTTCAGGTGGTTGTTTCCGAGCTTCATTATCTCCTTTGTTAGGTGGAGAATGTAGGTTCTTTGGGTACTGGGGTGGGAGCACATCATTCCTGCTAAACTCACCGTTATCAAAAACTCCTCCTGCTGTGCTTTGGACTGTCACAGGTGAGCTCCAACTATTGATCTTGCTTCCAGCATTGTGAATAGTGCAGACAAAAGAGTCTCTTGGTGCCTTCTCAGAATATTGCCCAGATTTGGGATTTGGAGCCATCGCAGGCTGGATGCAAACTGCATTATAAAGACTGCATGCTTGTGCTGACCACGGTGAAATCACTCTGGGATAAACACTGGTGTTAACTCAAAATGTCCCCAAAGAATTGAGAGTATTTTATCAAAAGATTTGTCCACGTGTTGCTGGGGGTGGTTAAAACTGTGCAGTGACCCAAAGGCAGCAGTTCTTGGCTGGCTTGTCCATCAGTATTCTTCACTGCCTCAATAGAAGCCATCTAAAAGGGAAACTGGAATTAAAAGGTTAATACTTGTTCAAAATGGATGTGTTTATAGGCTCAAGGTCCCTCCTCCTGAGGGATAAAGCAGTGTATTTATAGCATGTATTTCTTTTAGGTAGGGAGTTTCTTTCTTGGACATAGGTATTTTGCTTACCTGTGTGTTTTTCTTAAAAATCCTGGGCTCTGGTGATGAGTTGCAGAGGTGAGAAGGCCGTGATTATCACCAAGCAATTGCCAGGTTAATTAGGTTGCTCTACAATTTAGAAGGCAATTGGAACAAAGTTGAGACAGATTTAGGACTAAGGTATGTTGCTACTCTGTGAATCTATTTTAAATAAATCTTTAGGTCAATAGTTCTGAGTTGAACACTATTCCATCTCATTAGATGAGTCCAGCAGAGTCCACAGAGCTGAGAGTGGGTGGCACCCTTATGTGGGAAACAAAAGGGTTGGATTAGATGATCTAGGAGGTCACTTCCACCTGTGATATCTTACGTTCTGTTCTAAGGTCCTACCCAGTTCTTATATTTGATGTTCTGAGGTTGTTTTGGCTTTGTTATTATATGTCATATCTTCTAATGCAAACTCTCTTCTGGCTTTGATATTCTATGTTCTCTGCTTTAAAGTCCTTCCTGTTTTGACATTCTATGTTCTTAGACTCAGCCAGACTCTGAAATTTGATGTGTTGAGTTCCTTTTATCTTTGATATTTTATGTTTCTGTGTTCTAAGATTCCTTCCAGTTCTGAAATTGCAAATTCTATGTTCTAAGGTAAGAGTTCTTAACATTTTTGCATGGACCCCTCTAGTAGTCTGGTGAAGCCTATGAACCCCTTCTTAGAATAATGTTTTTCAATGCATAAATTAAAATACAAAGAAAACAAATTATATTGAAACATAGATAGGAAAATATTGAAGAAAATAGTCAAGCTCATAGACCCCAGGTTAAAAAACCCTTTGTAGGGCAACTGAAGATCACCAGTATTGATATTTTCTCCATAAACAAAACCAAAAGACATAAAGAAGTTACAGGAAATAGGATAATGACTCAAGGTTCAGGAAATGTGTTTTTAGGGTTGGTTTTATTATGTGACCAGTCATTAGGAAATACCATTTTATTCTATACTTGACCATCATATATACCTTATGTTAGAGAAGTAGCATGAAACAGTGAAGGGAGTGCTGTATTTGGATCCATAAGACCCGTCTTGAGTCCTGGATCTGATACCTACTGGCTGTGTCTCTTAGGCAGCCATTTCTTCATTCAGTGAGCCCCAGCTTCTATAACTCTAAAATGAGAGGGATGTAGTAGGCCTAGATAATCTCTAAGATTCCTGCCAGCTCTAACTTTCTATGAGCCCACAAGTAAGACTCAAGAGAGGATGAATGGTTTCATGAATAGAACATTGGGATAGAGCAATAGAACAACAGGATGAGCAGTCAGGAAGATTTGGGTTGACATCCTGCCTCAGACACTCACTGGTTGTGTGAACCTTGATAAATCACTAAATCTCTCAGCGCTCTAGGCCAATGGTGTCAAACTCAAATAGAAACTGAACTACATATCATTCCTGCTGACATATATTGACTTAGAAAACCACATATTAACTTATTGAGACACAAAGACAAAATGAGATCTTATTAATTATCTATGTTCCATTGTATTTTTTATTTATTTTCTTAAATATTTCCAAATTACATTTTAATCTGATTCAAGTTGCACTAAGGGTTATTGTCACCACTGCCACCCAAGGGCCATGTATCTTTGCTCTAGATGACTCCTTAAGAGTGTAAGTTGCAGAGGAGGTGACTATATTGGTAAAAATAATTTTAGCATGATAGTTTTAGAGCTAGTAGAGACTTTAGAGGTCATCAAGCAGGTACAATCCTCTCGTTTTACAAATAAGGAAACTGAGGCTCAAGATTAAGTGACTTAAGGTCTCAGGCATGATTTGAACCCAGCTCTTCCTGATTCCAACTCTAATGCTGTGTCCACTACAATGTATTGCATCTCATTATGTATAGAAGGCATTTTGTCAATGTTAAAGCACAACATAAATGGATTGGATTTATGTAATGGATTTATCTGATAAGAAGTTATTTGTAGTAGGAATAATTGTATTCAAGGGGACATTATCTGAATGTGGCCTGGGAGGTCATAACTTGGGGTTGAGCATTTCCCTAAAACATTTAGGTGCTTCTTCATGCATGATAGACATATTGCCCTCTAGGTCTTTACAGTCTAAGATAAAAACTATGATGTGAACTGCATGAGATTTTCCAAAGAAAAGAAAGGACCAGACAAAAATAGTACTGCTGATAAAATTTCTATGAAGCTAGAAGAATTTTCAGTAAAGGAGGACAGTAAAGAATCCAAAAGAAAAGAGTTGGAAGAGAAAGAGGAGGATAAAAACAATAAATCATTCTAGGACTTGAATTTTTTACTTTTTTCTTCTCTTTTTCCTTCCTTCTTTCCTTCCTTCCTTCCTTCCTTCCTTCCTTCCTTCCTTCCTTCCTTCCTTCCTTCCTTCCTTCCTTCCTTCCTTCCTTCCTTCCTTCCTTCCTTCCTTCCTTCCTTCCTTCCTTTCTCCCTCTCTCCCTCCCTCCCTTTCTCCTTCCTTCCCTCCCTTCCATTCTCCCTCCCTTCCTTTCTCCCTCCCTTCCTTCCTTCCTCTAATAGAATATAAGCTCCTTGTGTTGAAGATGTTTCTGGTTGCTGTTTGTTGTTGTTGCTTTTGTTTTTTATATCCCCAGGCCCCAGCACCTTGCACGTAGTAGGCTTATTGAATGGAATTGAATTAGACTGAATTGTTACAAGCTTCAGGCCCTTTGGAAGGGAAGGTAAATTATAATGGGGAAGTATTACTCCGTATATTGTTATTGTCACTCCTGTGCTAAGTGCCTGCTTATCCCAATATGGTGCACTCTTAATGATATCAGAAGATCATAGATTTAGGGCTGGAAGGAGTCATAGTTGTTGTTTAGTCCAAATCCTTCATTTTACAGATGAAGAAACTGAGGGCCGTAAAGGTTAAGCGACTTGCCCAAGATCACACGAGTAGTAATTAGCAGAACTGAGATTTGAACATGGGATTATATAGATTTGCTTCTAAATCCAGTGCTCTTTCTGGCCCACCAACATACTTTGTCTAGTCCAGAGATTGTCCAATCAGGAATAATGTCAGGTCAGTGGGTAGGGCAGGGGAATGATAGTAAATGTTTAACGACCAGCTTTTGGGAGGGGGGGAGTAAGTAGGCACAAACTTCTAAATTTAATCTGCATTATTAAATTTTTCTTGAGTCTACAAAACCAACAAAACAATAAATCAAACCCTAATTTGCAGTGTTTGCCTATTTCCAAGGTATAAATATCCTCACCGAAAATTTGACAATCCCAAACCAATCTGGTTCCAGCACAGAGGTGTCAGACACACCTTCTCCACAATGCTCCCCAGTGTAGCTAAATAAGATTAAAATGCAACTGGGAAATATTTAACAAAATGAATAAAATTGTGACAAACATAGATAATATCACATTTAAAATTAAGTTAAGGGGCAGCTAGGTGGCTCAGTGAGTAGAGTGTTGGCCCTGGAGTCAGGAAGACCTGAGTTCAAATCCGGCCTCAGATACTTGACATACTTACTAGCTGTGTGACCTTGGGCAAGTCACTTAACCCCAATTGCACTGCCTTCCCCCCTCCAAAAAAATTAAATAAAATTAAGTTAAAATATTGCCTGAATCTACTTTTATATATGAATTAGTGCCCCTCCCCATTTCTCTTTGAGTTTGATACCATTGTGTCAGCAAACCCTTTGGGGAGAATGCCTGCTTCTGCGTTTACTTGAGGGTCCAATGGAGGAGCTTAGTTTTAGAAACAATAGTACTGAAAGCTTCCAAGAAATAATGAACAGCATAGGAAAAAAGGGTCAAGAAGATTTGTTAAAAATTAAATGCAGAGCCAAAAGTCCTGTCTGGTCACTTAATTAAAATCTGAAAAAGCTTTCTTAAATTAAGAGAATTTCCAGAGTTTGCCTGGTTAAAAGATCTCCACATAGATACACATTCAATTTTTTATTCCTACTCAAACCTTGTTCACATTACATTTCAGCTGATTGCATTTTCTCTAAATGGCCAGAGGTGGTTATATATGAATAGCCAATTTTTTCTCAGCATTTCCATCCTTATAGTATATGTCAAATGAGTTTATGTCTTCTGTCTTAATTATTTGAATGGTAGATACTATATAATCCCATGTGAAAAGATATATTTCATTAATAGTCTTTCTTAAATCTTTGTGAGGAAACATTTCCTCTATTTGCCATATAAATTTATAGGCACCATCACGGGTATCACTCGTGTAACACATGCCTCTGGAAAAGAGCCCTGAGCAATATAGGTAGTTGATCAGTCTGGCTGAGTATAAATTTAGGCAACAGTCTTATGTTCCTATGAAAAAATATGCAGGAGAATCTAAATACTAGTTATAGAGTATTTCAAGTAATAATAGGTTCAATGAAAGATTTGCCCCTTATAAATCAATACTTCAAAAAGCCATGATTCTGTTGGATGTTGATAGAAGTTCATCTATGATTTAGTAATGGATGGTCCTCAAGAATTGTTAGGGCTATATAATTAATCCACACCATGATTAACTTGATGACGAGCTTCTCCAAGCTGACTTACAATGTTCTTCAAATGACAGAAAGACGGCCCATTATTGGGCTGGGACTTCAAGTCTTTCTGAGTTACTGTAGAACTTGTGATCTGTGTGTACAGGCTTGAAGGACAAAGGGTCCCAATGCCATAATGAGAAATTGGAGCACAATTCATTTAGTCAAGCAAAATAGGATGAGTGAGAAAACTCAGTGCTGAGACAACCTGGCATACGAGGAACAGAAAAAAGAAAAAGAAAGATGGGAATCCCCTATAGAAATGGAATGTGCTTCTTTCTTTAAAGCAATGAAAGATAAATTGTAAGGGCCATCAGAGACCTTGTGAATATTCATCATCTACTCATTGGTCATAATGCTATAGTTTTAGATCCCTGAAAGGGATCTTGGAGGACATCTAGTCCTTATCTTTCATGACCTATCCACTACATTTGATTCCCTTGACTACTGGATGCCCTCTCCTCTCTGGCCTTCTGTGACACTATTCTCTCTTGGTTCTCTTCCTGTGTTCCTTCTCAGTCTCCTTTGCTGGTTCGTCATATAGATGAAGACTTTTCAAAGACTAGGCTCATGGGGGGTCCCAGAACTTTCAGGGGGTCCATAAGTTCAAAATTATTTTTATAATAGTACTAAGACATTATTTCTTTATTAAAATTCATCTTCCCTTTTCTAACTACATATCTGGGTAAGGTCAGATTTTCTTCCTGTACTTCAACCAAAACAATATATCACAACAGTTTGAATTCAGAAGCAGATGTAAGAATCCAGTTATCTTCTATTAAGACAGTCATTAAAGAGATTTTCAAGAATATGTAAAACAATGCCATTCTCTCACTAATTTTTTAGCTTTCAAAAATTATTTTATAAAGTTAATTTAAGTTTTAGTTGGTTTGTTACTTTAAAATGAATTAATAAATTAATATTTTCAAATTTTATCAATTTTAGTTACTAATAAAGTAAATAACAGACATAACTTGCATAAGCAAAAGCTTTTTGAGGTCCTCAATTTTTAACAATGTAAAGGAGTCCTCAATAATTTTAAGGTTATTAAAATTGTCATATGTATATAGATTATGTTATAAAGGGATTCTGCAAGTAGTTGATCTACGTTATACCCCCTAACGATTGTTGTTCCCCAAGGCTCTGTTCTAGGTCTCTTACTCTTCTCTCTCTTTACGTTTTCATTTGGTAATGACATCAGCTCTCACGTATTGGTAATGATCCTTTTCAGGCTGCTGACTCTCAGATCTACATGTCTTGTCCCAATCTCTCCGCTGAGCTTCAATATGACGCTATCAACTGCCTAATGAACTTTTCAAATTGGATGTTTTGGAAATATCTTAAATGTACCATGTCTAAAACCAGACTCATTATCTTTTTCCTCAGTCCCACCCGTCTTCTAAGCTTCCTTATCTCTATCAAAGGTGCCACCATTTTTTTCAGTCCCTTGGGTTTACAACCTTGGCACTCTTCCTTATCTCACGTATCAAATCACAGGCAACATTTTCTCATATCAGTCTTCACTATCTCTCTTGCCTCCCATCCATTTCTCTCTATTCACCTTGCAACTGCTTTAATGTGGGCTCTCATCTCCTCTTGCCTAGATTATTACAGTGGCCTAGATTTGCCCTAAATTATTATAATACCACTTAGTCTCCCTACTTCAAGTCTTTCTCCATTTCAGCCTAACTTCCATATTGCTGTAAAAGTGATTTTCTTGTGATGGTAGTACAATTTGAAGATCTTCCTATCCATTAATAGGCTGATGTGACCTGTCTGAATCACATGGAAGTCTGAGTCACATGAGCCTGTGGTAGGAGGAGCCTGCAAATGGTGGAGCAGGAAGGGGTGGAGCAGAGCTGAGAGGAGGTGAGGCAGAGCAGTCAGAGCTAGGAGAGAGAGACAGGCACAGAGCAGCTGCTAGCCTGAGAGAGGCAGTGCTTTTGCCATTGTTTGTGGGAAGGCCCTAACAGAGGGAAGGCTTGGAGATGGCGGTGCCCCCTGCATTGATAATGTGTATAGATTTCTTTGTTGCTATCATGGATTTGGCTTTCTGGTGTTAAAATAAATGTTTTGGTTCTGCCTTCAATGAAGAGAGTTTATCATATTTTGCAATTCAGAACTATGCCAGCATATTTATAGTTGCCTTAGGCCCTGTGAGTATGGCATTAGGGCTACATTCCATTAGAATGTAAATTCTTTGAGATTAGAGATTGTACCATTTATTGCATTTGTGTTTCTAGCACTTAACATATAGTTGGCCCTTAAAAATACTTGCTTACTAATTGACCCAACGAGGCTAAGTCATTTATCCTGGGTCACATAAATAGTAAGGGGCTGAGTTGGGATTCTGACTCAAGTCCTGGGAATCCAAATTAGATATTTCTTTCTTCAGTGTCCTCATGATTATATGCCTTTTAAGAGCCATATTTCAGGCATGGGTCAAATTCTGCCATATTATAGTATCATCAGATTCTGGACTTAGGTTAGAGAAGAACCTTAGGTTTCACCTAGTCCACTGTTCTCCTTTTGCAGATGATAAAATGAAGGCCCAGAGCATCTAGATGTCTAATGTGAAATAGGTAGTAAGAAACCAAGGAAGGATTTCTCCATTCCAGGTCATCTGACTCCAAATCAATTACTCTTTCTACGACACCATTCTGTTGATGTCCTGTATGTCTCTGGTCCTCCATTTCTTCATCTGTAAAATGGAGCTATGAATCATAAACAGCCTTCCTCTTGCATCTATAGCTACAATAGTACATCAGTTATAGCAATTGTCACTTTTTTTCCCAAGGCTCAAAGATTTTATAGGAAAAATTTATGATCCAAAAGCAGAGACCTGGGGTTAATACTGGACTGAGTCTCATGCATTTTAATTAGTGGCAACTCCAAATTAGATTCTAAGATAAAATAGCATCAGGATTTTTTTAGCAAGGGGCTGGTGGGGTCAGAGGTACCATAGCCTTGCCAAATACATGAGCTGTTAGTGCTGTAATTGATTAAAGCATTGCAGGGCAATATTCTTCAGAGTATATGTCATAGCTTTTCTTCTTGTTAGGTGCTACGTTTGGTTGCTGCAGTAAAACATGCTGAAATAATTGGATTACTGGTGATCAGAGGGGAAAATAACCTAATTTCTACCATGGAGATACTGTCAAAATATTCTTTAAAGAAATAAAAAGGACTTACAGATAGTTTTTCTCCTTCCCCTTCACCATATTTCTGACAGATTTTATCAAGGCAGAAGGAATTCAAGTAAGATTTTAGCCACAGCTAAAGAAAAACAGCCTAGTTAAGTAGAAGAAGTCTCATCAGCAGCAGGTTTGGCCTTTAAACAATGCGTTCATTGGCCATAGAAAACTACAAAAGAAAAGAAGAAAGGAAAAAAAAGAAAGGAAAGAAGGAAGAAGAGAAAGAAAGCAAAGAAAGAAAGAAAAAGAGAAAGAAATGAACAAAAAGCAAATGAAAAAGGCAAAATGGCCCCCAGTCATGGTACCTTTCTGTTTCTATTGTCATGGTCATAGAATTGTGGCAAAAGGTAGAAATTATCACCCAGATGATTGCTACAACCATTGATTGATGGTTCTCAGTGTCACCTCTTTGCCCAACAAGTTGATATATGACTTTAGAAACTGAAGTATATTGACATTCTCAATATAAATGAACATAGACATACAGACCTAATAGAGTTGCAGCTAAATTGAAGGCTGGTTCATAGGTTCTCTTTAGAGTGATGAATAAAGAAATTAGCAGGGTTAATTTTATCATGTACCCAAAGGGAAAAAGAAACACCATTTTTTAAATGACACAATTTTCTTGGTCTTTTGATAAGAACTAAGCAAACTGACCACCATGAAGGTATAACAAGTGTCTCTAATGTATCTTACAAACAGATTAATAGATCAAGTGAGGCTATAGAGAAGGTCGTTGCTTTTCAGTCATGCCCAACTCTTCTTGACCTCATTTGGGGTTTTCTTGGCAGAAATACTAGAGAGGTTTGTCATTTCCTTCTCCAGCTCATTTTACAGATGAGGAAACTGAGGCAAACAGGGATAAGTAACTTGCCCAGGACCACCCAGCTAGTAAGTATCTGAGGCCAGATTCAAATTCACCAAGAGGAATCTTCCTGATTCTAGGCCAAGCACTCTATCTACTATGCCACCTAGCTGCCGCGAGAAGGAAGAAAGGGATTATGTATGAGTATCCATTTCTAAATACTCTCAAATTCTTGTTTCTGTTGCTTTTAAAAGGCTGAAGCTCAGGAAAAATAAAGGCAGAAGCAGAGGCACATACTTTGTGAGTCATGCCAACACAGGGACTGATTCAATGCTGCGCCCAGACTGACAGTTCTGGGCATGACTACTAATGGAACTGTATATCGAACCTTTACTTCCTGTTTATGTGGGTGTTGTAAGAGCTGAGACTCAGACCCAAAGATGCAAGCTGCCTTGCAAGACTATGTGGATCAGGTGCTAACAGATCAAATAAAATCTGAAGCAGAGGTGGATTTAGGACCTCTGTACTGGAAGCTTCTGGATGCCATATCAGCTAATGACTTATAGATGTATACCTTTCCCATCTTTTTACACATTATTCTCCTTCACTTATTCTGTGATCCAGTGATGCAGACCTCTTTGCCGTTCCATGCCCAGGACACTACATCCCCTAGCAATGAGAATCTTCGCTGGCTGTTCCCCATGCTATTCTCTCCCTCTTCATCTCTACTTCCTGACTTCCCTAGCTATTGTCATATCTCTTTCCTTGGCTCTCAAGGAAACCATTTGAAAAAGCCATCTACACTTGGTGGCTCTACTTCCATTCCTCTCACTCTCTTCTACATCCTCTGCAGTCTGGCTTCTGACCTCATCATTCAAATGAAACTGCTTTCTTCAAAATTACTGATGATTTCTTCATTGCCAAATCAAATGACCTTTTCTCAACCCTCATACTTGATCTCTCTACAGCATTTGGCACTGCTGACCACCTTCTCCTGTATATTCTCTCTTCTTTGGGTTTTTGTGACTGTTCTCTTGGTTATGCTTCTATCTGTATGACAGCTTTTTCTTAGTCTCCTTTGCTAGATTTTCATTCATATCATACCCACCCACCAATGGTGTACCAAAGGCTCTTCTCCTTTTTCTAGTCTTTACTTTCATATTTACTTATCTTATCAGTTCCCATGGGTTCCATTATTATATCTACACAAATGATCCCCAGATCTATTAGAATCTTTTACCTCCATTCTGAACTACAATGCTGTATCACCAACTGCTTTTTGGACTTTCTTTTTGAGGCAATTGAGATTAAATGATTTGCTCAGGGTTTCATAGCTCATAAGTATCTGAGGCTGGATTTAAATTCAGGTCCTCCTAACTCCAGGGCTGGTGCTCTATCTACTATACTAATTAGCTACCCCCTTTTGGACATTTTGAACGGTATATCCTGGAGGAATCTCAAGCTTAAGGCCAAATCACAACTCATTGCCTTCCCCCTAAACTATGTTTTTCTTATGAACTTCCTTATTATTCTCAAGGCTGCTACTACCCTCCAATTGCCCGGGCTTGCAACCTCAGGGTCATCCTTGATTCTTCAATCTCACTCCACATTTCCAATCCCTTACTCAATGTTGTCATTGCTATCTTTGTAGCATCTCTCCTATATGGTCCCAACTCTCCACTCACATAACCACCACTCACCCAAGTGGAAGCCTTCTTAGTTTCTTGTTGGATTATTGTCATAGCCTCCTTATTGGTCTCCTTACCTCAAGTATTTCCCCATTCTAATTCATCTTCCGTGTGGCTGCCAAATTGACTCTTCTCAAGTGTCGGTCTGAGCATATCACTTCTGCTCATTAAATATCACTGGCTTCCTATTACCCCCAGGATCAAATATAAAATGCTCCACCTGATATTTAAAGCTCCTGGGCCCTTCTTGATTTTCTAGTCTCCTACAGTTTACTCCCCTCCACATACTCTATGACTCAGCTCTCCTGACCTATTTGCTGTTCCTCCATGATATTCCATCTTTCCTGTGCCTTTACCCTGGAGGTCCCTTCTCCCTGCAGTGCCATTCTTCCTTACTCCCTCCTTTTAGTTTCCATAGCTTCCTCAAGCCTCAGTTCAAATCCCATCTCCTACCCCTTTCCTACCTTCCCCAGCTAGTTTTGTCTTCTCTTTTGAGATTGCCTTCTGTCTACTCTATACATATTTTCTATGTGCCAAGTTGTTTACTTACAGTCTTCGCCATTAGAATGTGAGCACCTTGAGGGCAGGCACTGTTTTTGTTTTTCTTTGTATTTCTAGAGCTTGGCACAATACTTGACACAGTTAGTGCTTAATAAGTACTATAGGGTCAAAAGGATCATAGATTTAGAGTTGTAGGAGACCTTACAGTTCATCTAGTCTAAGCCTTTCATCTTACAGCTGAAGAAATTGAGGTTTAGAGAGGCTTTAGTGATTTACTAACTTGGTTTAGAAGTTCACAGTGCATTTTGAGGAATGAGCAGTAGTCAGGAGCTACTATACACTTTCCCCACCATTTAGTAACAAATGGTTTCTAAATGGATAGTTTTATAATAAGCCAATAGCCACTCCAGGAAAATGAAAGACAGCCTATGCACAAAGTATGTCTTTAAAAGTAAATGTATAGAACCATTCCCTTCTGTCTTCCTTCTCCCCTCTCCCATTTATACATAATAGTAATGATAGCTAGCGTTTATATAGAGATTATTATGGGCCAAGAACTATGCCAATTGTTTTACAGGTATTATCTCATTTGATCCTTACAACAACCCTGGGAGGTAAAAGCTATTTTTATCTGTATTTTTTATTTTAGGAAACTGAGGTTAATTGACTTGACCAAGGTTGCATAGCCAGTAAGTATCTGAGGGTAGATTTGAACTCAAATGTTCCTGAGTCTAGTCCCAGTACTCTATCTGCTGTGCCAGCTGGCTGTCCCATCCTGTTATATTGTTGTGATAAAATCTAAAGTAAAGTGTCTCATTGATCAGCAAGGCCCATTGAGCTCTTTCTTGGTCACTATGTTTTCCTTTAACCCCTGGTTCTCTTAAAATAATGGCTGATTTTTGAGATCAATGGAGATTATTTTTCTTTAATACTGGAAAGTGTAATTTTTTCCCACAGAAAAGCATCATACACGTGTGAAATCAGCTAATCAGATATATGTGGGATAGCACATGGAGCCATAAAAGTCACCCTGACACACTTGTGTCACAAGTATGCCCAAGTATGCACAAACGGCAAATGTAAGTTGGGAATAAAACTCAAGTCCTTTGAATCCAAATCCAGTGCTTCTCCTACTGTATGGTGACCCATAAATACAGGCAGCAAGGTGGAGCAATGGATAGAATGCTTGATTTAGCATTAGCAAGACCTAAGTTCAAATCCTATGTCAGATACTTACAAACTGTGTGACCCTGGGTAAGCCACTTAACCTCTACCTTCCTCAGTTTCCTCATCCCTAAAATAGGGATCATAACAGTACCTACTGTCAGTGTCATTGTAAGGATAGAATAAAGTAGTAATTGTAAAGCATTTTGTAAACTTTAAAGCATTATTTAAATACCATTGTTCTTATCGTTATCATTATTATTTGCTGGCCCTGGACCCAGGAAGACCTGAATTCAAAAATGACCTCAGACACTTAGTAGCTGTGTGACCCTGGGTAAGTCACTTAACCTCACTTAGCCTCAGTTTCATCATCTGTAAAATAGGAATATTAATAGCACCTACCTCCCATGGTTGTGGTAAAGATCAAATGAGATGATACTTTTAAAGTACTTCACAAACTTTAAGTTATTACATAAGTACTATAATTATTATGATTACTATTATTGCAAGGTGAGAAGGGAAGGTTTAATCCAGATGGACTCGTCTCATTAGGCTGCAGAGAAGACATGAGTCTCAGATTTAGGAGGAAGTGACTTTTTCTTGTTTGTTTCTTTTGTTTGTTTGTTTGTTTTGTGGAAACAAAGTAGAATGTATATCCTAGACTGGGAATGGCCTAAATTATGGTGGAAGAAGAGAAAGTATGTTGAAGGGCGTAGCTAAAAAATTCTGCTTAGATAGAAGCCTATGGCAGCAGATAAGGGGTCCAGTCCATTAAGACACAATTCTGTACTACGTTATTGACAGAGAATCATTAATTTTGAATTGTTCTTATTTCTTGGAACTGACAAATACAGACACTGTGCCTATGGGATATAACCTATATGGCCACAACTGTTCTAATGATCAGTTTGATGGCAAGTGGTCTTACCTGTTGGTGATCCAATTTAGGCATCAACCAAGTTCAGAATTCGAGATTGTCATCGTATTTTGTCTAAGTTTTGGCCACCTAGGTATGCCCTCAGCCTCATTCATTACAGAACTCTCACAGGATCATAATATCATGCATTTAGAGGCAGACAGGACCTCAGAGACCAAGTCTAACTTTTTCATTTAACAGCTAAGGAAACTGAGGCCCAGAGTACTTTGTTACTATTTGAATTCTCTTATTAAATTTTAGTCACTCTCAAGAATTTAAAGAATGAAAAGAAACCAAAACAAAACTTCAGTTCAGAGTATCAGAGGAGAAACATACCACTTTTTGCTAACAAATAAGGAAGTTGGAAATACATTTACAATTCCTCTTCTTAGAAATGGTGTATCACCAATGTCAAATGCTGTAGCTTGTTAACAAGGTAGCTGGTACCAGGAGAAAACTGAGAAATGCCAATTTGAGTTGGATCATTTATTTATAAATGTATGAATTGAATTCTCCTATTATGGGGAAAAGTTCACTTTACTCCTTTAACCATCTAGTTTACAGAGCTAGGTAGAAGGAACTGAATGGTCTCCAGGTGACCTTTTCTTCTTCTACAGCTGTTTTCCTTCTCCCCAAAGCCTCCCATCTTCTGTCTCTTCTTGAAGGGTGGGATGTTTTCTGCTTTGATCAAAAGTACCTTTTCCACTAGAAGTAAAATGGAGCTTGATAATTGGGAATAGAAAGAGAATTTAACCCAGGAGAAGGATACTTTTGATTCTAGGCACATACTTAATTGAGTTGATACATAGTGGTTAAAAAAAATACTAATCTATCCTAGTTCTAAAAAAATCCACAGGAAACTTTCCTGACCATTTAAAGTGAAATTAGAACCCATTTTCTTCATCCAGTAATCATAGCGAAGGAAACTTTTCTTTCAGTAATTGATATATGAGGTGAAAAAATAGTTTGAGATGGGATATGCTCAGGCCTAACATTCCTAAGGGTTTCATCTTTGCCTAGGGAACAATTTCTTTTGGCCTAAGGGAAAATGGTGCATTCAAATCCCACAGAAGAAGGGAGGCCATCAGAAGGGGCTGCCTTATCCTCGTGTGAGTCATTAGCATCTTCAAGTATTGGCTGGGGCTGCTTCTTCGTGGAATCACTGGAGGAAAGTTAATTTTCTCCCCATAGGCATCAGGTGAATTATTCAAGGTGAACTCAATTAATGGCATCTAGAGGAGCTTTCAGGGAGCCAGGTAGAAGTCTGGCTCGGCAGTACCCCAGTTTCTCAAATATGTGGAAAGGAGCCCTGCCAGTAAAACTTCCCATTTTCCCTTTCTCTTAGGTTCTCTGATGGACCTATCAGTTAGGTATGTGTTTTGGATTTTACTATAATGAGGGAATAAATTCACAATGATTTAGTACACTGTCTATATTGCTCCCTTCTCAAAATATAATTTTCTGGAAAAGTGATTGAGGAAGGGGATAAGAAGAACTTTAAAAAATTCCTTTTAAAACCATATTATTTCAGATCAAATTTGGCCCTGAAGAAGAGGGAGTAAGATACACCTTTACAGAGGTGAGGTACAATGGTTGTGGAACATTGCATATACTGTCAGACTCAGTCAATGTGTTGATTTCCTTTTTTTTCCATTTTATTCCTTGTTCTAGAGAATGCCTCTCTGAGGAGTCATGGGGGAAGGAGCGTGTCTGGAAACGTTGGTGGTGTAAAAATAAAAGATATCAATAATTTTAATAACCATTATTCATGATGCCAGAAAGTTACTGACCTAACTTGATTGAAATCTGGGATTTTAAAAGATACAGAACTATAGGGCCCGAGTATTTTTTTCCTTAACTTTTCTTTTTTCTTTTAGAATGGGAACGGTCAGTCATTATTTGCTTAAGGGTCCTCAGCAGGATATTTATAAGAGATGTACTTAAAATTGAAGAGAATTCATGGATCAAAAAAATTAAACCTCACTTGTCTGAATACATATTCTGATTCAATGATGGGCATGGATAAAAGTTGGATTGTAGAAAAGGTAAAATATGAAAAAATAGTAGAGATATCTTAAGTATAGGGGAAATTTCCACATTTTCTTTGAATTTCTTTATTGTATTTAGAATTTAACCTCCAAATTGATTTATCAAGTAGGAAGTCTCTATCAATACTAAATTCATTGTTTTTTTTTTTCTTGGCTTGGAAAACCAGTGTCAAGTTCTTCCTTTGTTTGGTTTTGGTTATGGAATGCTATGGGATGTGAAGAATTCTCACCATTGTAGCTATTCAATTTCACTGATCAATACTGAAACTGGAGCTTCAATTGCAGGGCGATTAAACCCAGAGCCCTCTGTTAAACTCACCCATCTCCAGGTAGAGCCTAGAAAGACATCCACATTAAAGTTTACTATGGATGAAATGTACATAATGGCGCAAAGCAAAAAATGTGACAGTCTCCTGGCAGGAGTCATCAATCATTGTCGACTTTTGTCAGTGGGGATAAAGGGCTCAGCGTGACTTGAGCAAGGGTCCATGTCCCAGGAATCTGCTCGGTTTAGTAGAAATATATTCTCTGAGTTATCTTTTATTAATAGCTCTTTGCGGGGAATGGGTTGGAGGAAAATGCCCCCTTCTTGGACCGTGGATTTATTACTAAAAGCCTATATGAAATCTCTTGATCCATTAAGTACTGTACTATACTATATATCATGGGAGACAATCTGGGGAAATGGTAGTGTCATGGGTAAGATAGCCATGACTCCTTAGACAGAAGAAAAACAGTAAACCTCATCCTACTATGATCCAGAATGATTTCGGGATTGGTGTTCTTCAATAACCTAGTATATGGTTAATTGAGAATTATAATATGTATCCTATATATGTGGCCAGGAACAATGACAGCTCATATATAGAGAATAATTTAAGGTTTTCCAAAAGCTTTCCTCACAAAAGCCACATGTGATATTGTTGCCCCATTTTACAGAGTAGAAAAGTGAGGTTCAGAGAGAATAAATGACTCATTTGGGGACAAACAGCTAATACATATTAGAATTTTAACTTTCATCTAGAAATTCTGATTCCAGTGTCTAGTGCTCTTTTCCTTACAATAGGTGTGGCACATTAACATACAATAAAATATGCAACACTAAAATTATTTGGAGCATAATTTCATTTTTCTTATTCTTATTTCCTTCACTTTCCCCTCCGATTAAACTTAAACTTTCATTGTTTGCTTAGGAGTTCTTAGACACTTTGGTTTAGTCTATTTTGGCATGATCAATTGTTTAACTCGATGTTTGAGTCAATAATTTATTTTATTTCTAGACCATACAAAAGACAAATAGATCCAGTAGCAAAGGTATTGAATTAAAATATGAGAAGACATAAATTACAAAGAAAGGAATCAAATTGTAAAAACATTCTCTGCACCTATATACAAATGAGGACAATTTGTTGTTGTTCACTTGTTTCAGTCATGTCTGATTCTTTGTGATCCCACTTGGGGTTTTCTTGGCAAAAATACTAAAGTGATTTTCCTTTCCTTTTCCAGTTCATATTACAGATGAGGAAACTGAAGCAAAGGAGGTTAAGTGACTTACCTAGGGTCAAACAGTAAATGTCTGAGAGTAGATTTGAACTCAGGAAGATGTGTCTTCCTGAGCTCCAGGCCCAGCACAGTACACCACTTAGCTGCTGAGAACAATTTACCATAATGCCAGTGGGGGATACTTCACAAGATATTTTCTGTTCCCTCTTCTTTTCTGCAATTGGGGAGCTCAATTTCAACCAAGCCCCCACCCTACCCTCTTCCTTTCTCACAGGAGGGTAGAGATTTAATAGAAACATCACATTTTTTTTCATTAACAATTTTTTTAGCATTACAAAAATGTATTCCTTTTTTAAAAATTTATTTATTTCTTAGAAATAATGTTGCATCTGAAAAAGGGGATATTTGACTTTGGAGACTAGTAATAAGATTGTTAACACTAGATCATAAGAACCTTGGGGGTAGAGTAAGAACTTTATCTTTTCTCAAGTACCTAGTGAAGTATTTTGCATCTGGCGGTTTTTCTTAATATATAATATTTTATTTTTCCCCAATTACATATTAAAACAATTTTTAACATTTGCTTTTTAAAAAAGTTTTGAGTTCCAAATTCAATATCTCTTTCCCTACAACAAAACTTCAAGGAGAGCTAAAATGTAATTTCCCTTTATTTCCTTGAATTCTACAGAATATGTTGTTGTTGGTTCAGTCATTTCAGAGTGTCTGACTCTTTGTGACCCCATTTGAGGTTTTCTTGGCAAAGATACTGGAGGGGTTTGCTGTTTCCCTCTCCAGCTCATTTGACAGATGAGGAAACTGAGACAAACAGGGTTAAGCGACCTGCTCAGGATCACACCAACTAGCAAGTATCTGAGGCCAGATTTGAAGTCAGAAAGATGAGTATTCCTGACTCCAAGCCTGGTACTCTCTCTGCTGAGCTGCATAGCTGCCCAGTTCCACAGAATATGTGGAGGCACCACTGAATAGAGGTTGGGAGCCTTGGGTTACTATCATAGTCCTGTTATAAAAAAGTTGTAACCCCGGGCAAAATCCTTTCCTTCTCTATGATGCCATATGATGCAGTGGAGTGCAGAATGCATGTGAAGTCATCAGGCACTGTATTAAAATGCTACTTTTTCCAAACCTGTGGGGCCTTGGGGAAGTTAATTAACCTCTCTAGTCCTCAGTTTCCTCACTTGGAAAATGAAGAGGTTGGACCAAGTGGTCTCTGAGTTCTTTTTCAGCTCTAAATCTATTATCTTGGCCTTATTTTTCCCATTTGTGAATTGGAAGTGTGTGTGAATTAGATGTTAGCAATGCTTCTTGAACTGTGGGCCTCAACCCCTATATGGGGTCATGGAAAATTTGGCAGCAGAAAAAGATTTCTGAAAGTTCAATGACCAAAAATTAATTAAAAATCAAATGCATATAATGAATCCCAGGTGTTTCTGGCAGTGCTTGCCCCTGTTGCATTGAGCAACTTCACTGCAGCCTTGGTTCTGAACACAGAGCATGCACATGTGCACTTTCCACTGCATAAATGTCATCATGCCATACAACGCCCATAGTGAGTGTAAAGTGTTTAAGAAGCCCTGAAGTCTATTGCACCTTCTGTATGGGCAGGTAGGTGGTGCAGTGGATAGAGTATTGGGCCTAGGGTCAGGAATACTCATCTTTGTGAGTTCAGATCTGCTTCCAGAAATTTATTAGCTATGTGACCCTGGATAGGTCACTTAACCCTGGTTTGTCTTTGTTTCCTTATCAGCCAAATGAGCTGGAGAAGGAAAGGGCAAACCACTCCAATATCTTTGCCAAGAAAACCCCAAACGAGGTCACAAAGACTCTGACATGACTGAAACAACTGAACAACAATATGGTACCTTCTATTTGTAGGGTTCTAGAATTTCTATTCTCTATTTTTTTGTATAAAACCAGACCTATAATTTCATTCATGTAGAGGATTCCAAGTGAGAAACTTCCTCTTCTAATCCAGGTCAGTACCTTCCTTGCAACTTAATAGAGGATTGCCTTAATAAAGGATAGCCCCAGAGGCTAAATAACTTGCCCAGGGTCACACATCCAGCATATGTCAGCCATGAGTCTGATACCCAGGTCTCTTTGAGTCTAGGGCCATATTTCTATACATCTTAAATAAATAGGATACAGATAAAGAAAGGAAGAAGCTTCCTCTTAAAAATGACCTGAACTAACAGAGAAAGGTACCTCTGTAGGAGATGAGAGAAAGCTCCATCTACAGAGCAATAGGAAATCATCCTCAACGCTAGATTTAGGATCCAGTCGATGACCTGTAATCTCTGACTCTGTGAATCATTCGTACCTTCCCAAGCTACACTGGAACAAAGTTGTGATGGTCCCATTCAAGATGAGCTATAATGTTGTAATGGTGCCTCTCACCAAAGACATTAAGGGAATTTGAGAGAGGCATATTTCCAAAGCACAAGCTGTAGGGGGTGTGGTGCTGCTTTCCCCAAACCCTAGCTGAGGCAATGAAGACAGATATGAGAAGCTAGTTGGCTACTTACTGGCACAGTCCTTCCCATCTATTTCCCAACATAGAACCATTCAAGCTGTTTCTGTCTACAGAAGAAGGGGAACATGATAGCAGGCCTGAAACAGCTTCCACTTTCATCCACCATGCATAACGCAGGAAGGTGAGAATGGAGCTTGATTTACATTCATTCACTGACTTGACATACATTTGTCATCTGAGAGCTGCTGCATAATCAGATACAGAGTAGGGAAACCGTAAATATTGCCTCTTTGCATTTTTTTGTTTCTTTTAATGGGATGTGCTTCCTCCTTGCTAATGTTCGTGATGAGATTAGATATCATCTCTAGATGTGAATTCTTGCCTGACTCAGATTCTTTGTGGCTAGAGTAGTTGATATGAAGATTTGGCACAGGTGTGTGATTATTCTACTAATTTAAAGCACTTTTTAAGGCTCAATGCCTAATGCAAATGAAAAAAATACCTTGAATGTAAACTTTTCAAGTTATGAAAGTAAAAACAAAATACCCTAAAGAAATGAAATCCCATCTAGAATGTTCTTCCTAAACACCCAAAGAGGGAGCTGGGGAAGGGAGGGTTTGCTATAGAAAATGATGGCCTCTGAGGTTCTTGCCAGATCTGGATTTATGAGCCTCTGCTCCTCAGAAACTGCAGGAAAGTCAGTAGCATGGTGGCTATGTCTTTTGCAGGGTAATATCAGAGAAGTCACATGGCCTCAGTTCAAATCCCGCCTCTGAAAATTATTACCTTGGGCCTGTCACTTAACCTCTCTGGGCTTCAGTTTCCTTGTCTATAAAGTGAAGGGATGGTACTACATTGCTCCTCGAGTGTCTTGTTCTATATCTCTTATCCTATAAGAATACCCGTTATTCCTTCCTGCCTCTGTTCAGGGTTCCATAGGGTCCATTCTGTTATATTACTTGGGGCTCTGTGAAATGAAGGTACTACTGGAATTCAAGGGCTGGACAGCTTTTGATTACCTATTCTAGTGATGCTGAAAAATATTCTTGATAATTGAAAATAGCAGGTTATCTAGAAATCATTTGATTCTCATTGACATTCGTTGTGATTTTATAACAAATTGACTCTTCTCAATTTTCTTTTGCTTAAGGTAATGTTAAAATTTGGTAGCACCTCTCTGCAGACTCATTGGTAGGTATGTTTAGGAAAGAACCAGCTGGCGATTTCAACTTGTCCATGGACAATAATAATAAATCATGCCTATGTAATACTTTACAGAATGCTCTTTGAGAAGCCAGGCCCTCACCTTAGCGCTTCTCCCCTGGATTAGGGAAATAGCCTCCTACTTGGTCTCCCTGCCTCAAGCCTCTCCCTATTCCAATCTATCTTCCACACAAAGGGCAAAATGATTTTCCACATTTATAGGTCTGAACATGTGGCCTTCCCCAACCCTCGTCAGTAAACTCTAGTGGCTCCCTATTACTCTGTTTTCTTCTTTTTAAAATTAAAAACTGAATAAATACCCACAAATATGAACATTTCTGTGTCCAAAAATCCAGAAAAAATGTTGTATATAACACCAAAATTGTCTGTTAAGTAGGACCTGTTTGACATAAGAAGTACACATCAAATTTACCATGATAGCAACAACACTGCCTGCTTGTCTACATTTCTTTTTGCTTTCTTTCACCAAAGTGATTTTTCCAAAAATGTAGGTCTTGCTTTAAGTCACTTAAGCTCTACCTGCCTCAGTTTCCTCAACTATAAATGTGGATAATAATAGCATCTACCTCCCAAGGCTGTTGTGAGGATCAAATGAGATAAGATTTATAAAAGCACTTAGCGCAGTGCCTGGCACATAGTAGGCATTATATAAATGCTTATTCTCTTCCATTCCTCCTTTCATAGATCTCCTTTCCCTCTGCTTAATAAACTTATAAACTTCTCTGGCATTTAAAGCTCTTTATTACCTGGCCTGTTCCTATCTTTCCAGTCTTCTTCTACATTATTCCTCTCCATACGCTTTATGGTCCAGCCACATTACTCTACCTTCCTCACACAGAACTTTCCATTTCCTGTCTTCATAACTTTACACTAAATGTCCCCTGTGCATGGAATGATCTCCTTTCTTCCATACTTTATATAGTTACTTACTACTTAGAGTCACTGGCTTTCTTCAAGACTCAACTCAAATTCTATCTTTTATAAGTAAGGCCTTTCCTGATCTCTCTCTAGCTACCTTCCGTCTACCCTGGAAGTATTATAAATGTACCTATTTCCTCAATTGAGTCAGCTGGGTCACACAGTGGATAGAGAGCCTGTCCTGAAGTCAGGAAGACTCATCTTCCTGAGTTCAAATCTAGCCTCAGACACTTACTAGCTGTGTGACCCTGGACAAGTCACTTAACCCTGTTTGCCTCAGTTTCCTTATCTATAAAATGAGCTGGAGAAGAAAATGGCAAACCACTCCAGTCTCTTTTTTTGCCAAGAAAACCCAAAGTGGAGTGGGGTCACAAAGACTCAGACAGGACTTAAATGACTGAACAATAACAACAAAAATTTCCTTAATGGGAATGTGAGCTCCTTGAGGGCAAAAACTGTTGTTTTTTTTTGCAATTATCCCCCATTATCTGGAAAATATCTGGCACATGTAAAATTTAAGAAACGCTTATTAATTAATTCATAATAACCTTTATGAGGTAGGAATAAGGTGTCATTCAGATAGTACTCCACTTATAGGGGTGAGGAATCTTTGGCCTTGAGGCCGCATGTGGCTTTCTAGGTCCTCAAGTGTGTCCCTTTGACTGAACTTGTGAAGTGTGGATTCAGTCAAAGGGCTGTACTTGAGGACCTAGAGGGCCACATGTGGCCTCAAGTTCCCCACCCCTGAATAGGAGATTTGGATTAACATCCTCCCTTAGATCTTTACTGTAGTGTGTCCATGGATAGGACACACAATCTCTTCAGTAAAAGTGGGATAATGTTTCTACTCCCAAGCTCATTGGGTTATTGTGAGAAAGGGAAGGACAGAGTAAGTGGTACACAGGAAAAAGTGTGAACCTCCGGGGCTTAGCACAGTGCCTGGAATGGGGAAAGTGTAAAGTAAATGCTTTTTTGTTCAATTGACCTGGAATAAGGAGGCATAAGTTCAAGTCTCAGCTCTGACACTGATTCTGTCAGTTGTTTAAACTGGTTGTAAAATAGGAATGATGATGATGATGATGATGATGATGATAGCTAGCATTTATATACACTTAATGTTTGCAAAGTGTTTTAAATATCAACCTCTTTGATCCTCACAACGACCCTCGAGTTGTTATATTATCGCCATTTTACAGAAGAAGAAACTGAGGCTGAGTGAGGTTAAGTGATTTGTTCACAGTAATGCATCTAGTAAGCGTCTGAGGTAGTATTTGAACTCGGGTCTTCTTGATGCTAACTTGTGATGAAAGTAGTTTGTGAATCCTAAATAACTATATAAACCAGTTAAATATTATTGTCATTTTTAGCATGTAAAGAAATTAGCATGCAGCCATTAAGCCATTTACTCAAGGTCACAAAGTTTGCAAATTCAAGAACCAGGATATTAACTTTGGATTTCAAGACTAGGCTTCTTTCCAACATATATAATTTCTCAATAATAATTATGTTATTCTTGTGACTGTGTCCTGTGGAAAGTAGCTCTAAGTATGGAGATTCTGGATTTACTTTCATACAATTGTCAAGAGCAAAAAGATTATCTCAAATTTCTAGGAGGTCTAAGAGATTCTTCCTCAAGAACATTTCACAACTTACAACTCAAGGGTATCACTGAAGAAATCAGTGGTTTTCCATTGAGTACATGTACCAGACCGACTGTCAAGGTGGAGTAGGAGGGACTTCTTATCTTTGAGGAGCTTAAGTTTGGTTGAAGAGAGGAATTATTCCACCACCACTCCCAAATAGAAGACCCCATAATGTCACTTCCTTCAAATGACTTTCCTAATCTTACTCCTTGAGAACTGGAAATGTGAATTAGAAGCAACCAGACATTTTTTAATTCAACTTTTTTTTTTTAACCAGCTGAGTAAATTGGAGACACACAGAGGTTAAATGGCATGTCCAAAGTCAAGCAGCAGAAGTCAGGTTCAGACCCAGCCCCTCTTATTTTAAATGGTTGGCTCTTTCCTGTACAGCACACTACCTCCCTCATTCCTCTTCATTTCCTGCCCCTCACCCCACAAGCCTTTGTATTTCTCCTATGGCATTTGTCCCATTCTGCCCCATACCAGTTATTTTTGTAAACCTCTTTACTCTCATTCTTGGGTGGTTAACTTTTTAAGAGAAAAGAATCTTTATTTCTCCCCTCCATCCGCTCAGTGAATAACAACCACTCATACTCTGTAGCGCCTGATGGTCCACTTGGTGCTTCCCACAGTGGCCCAGTGAGTCAGTGGTAGAAATGTCATTATCCCCACTTGGCAGATGAATAATCTGAGACTCAGAGAGTTTAAATGACTTGCCCAGGGTCACATAGCTGGTAAATATCAAAGCTAGGACTCAAGCTCAAGTTTTCCTGATTCTCATTCCTTCAGTGGCTCCCCCTTTGCCTAAGGGTTAAAAATCTGAATTCCTTAGCCTGGATTTGAACAGTCTCCACAATCTGATTTTCTTCTTACCCTTGTAGTCTTATTTCCTACTATGACCTCATAGCACTGAGTACGTTATCCCAACATCTCTCAAGTTTCCCAAATCTCAATAAAAAACAAAACAAACAAAAAAGCCAGCATGAATTTATTTACTATTGACCTAGTACTATAATGGGGACTATAGGGAATGTAAGAGAAGACTATGATGTTTTTCACCTCAATAAACTTAAAATCAAGTTGAATAAACATGGATAACATCAAGAAACAATACAATCAACATACAATTAAATCCCTATTGTTCTTGCAAAAAGACTCTGGAGTAGAGCTACTGAGAGTTTGATGTGGAAGTGTTAGCATACACCATTGCCCTCACACTAGTGCTCCATGAAACCTATCCCAGGTTCAAGGCATACTTTGAGTCAGTATAGACTCACAACCACAGCTCACAAGCTCCCACTGATGGTAACCTTACAGGACTATGTTGGGGACAAGTAAGCTAATTGATTTAACAAATTAAATATTAAAATATTTATTGATTTAATATTGTAATATTAATTAAGGTGGGACTTTTTTTTTTTTTTACTATTTTCTCTTTTGGAGCACTTATTTAATCAAGTGCCCTTGATGAGACTAGCGTTTATTTCTTTGATTAAATTAGGAGTCTTTGACCTCCTTGCCTCAAGGGAAAGCCTGGTTTGCATGGGTTTGATTGACATGTTTGTGACACCAGAGGCTTTTAGGCCATGTGGGTTTGAGTCGCACATTGTGACGCCCTTTGACCCTGAACAAAATATATAAACCCAGAGGCTGGCATTCTCCCTTGGGGCTCTCAGTCACTGGAAGAGGGGTGTGGGACTCTGGGCAGCTATTTTAAAAGCCCTCCAGCTTGTTGATGCTTTCCTGGTAACTATGAATGGTGATTTGGTCTATTTATATGGTGTACGTTTGCAATTTGTATTTGCCCTGAAGTTCAGGTTGCTGGCTTTTCCTGCTGAACTAAGTAAATGATATTTGTACGTATCATTAAAGTGAGATTGTTAACCCCTTAACGTTACTTTCCTTAGTAAAACAGATCAAAAAACCTGTGCTGGCAGCTCTTGTTGCTAGTCTTGTTGGGTCTTACACCCCACAACAGCTGCTAGCCAAATTGTTGCTACAAATATCTAATATATTGAACATATTTAAAATATGTTAATATATATTTAATATATTACTTTAACATGATTAATTTAATATGATATTAATTAACATATTAATTAAATTTTTAAATTAATTAACAGCATGGAAAAATACATTTTGAAAATATCCTCCTCCAGGGAGTATACTCTTACACATATGTAAGAAACATGGGTAGAAAGTGCATATGCGTGGTGGCCAGGATGTCATTTGTGGGGAAGGACATGAGTACAGGGAAGAGACCCACCAAATGAGCTCAGATGTGCAGAACAGAGGTCCTACTGGAACTTCTCCCTCGATCTAGTGTTGCTGCCAGCTATTCCCATATTATCATCCTATATTTCTCTTCCCTTTCATAACCAAATTCCTAGTTTAAAAACATACACTACACATACACCATAATGTATACTAGTTTCCTCCCACTCTCTTCTCAAGCCCTTGTAGTCTGGTTTTCGCTGGTATCACTTGACTGAAACTGCTCTCCCCAGGCTACCACTGCTCTCTTCACAGGTAAATGCATAAGCCTTTTCTAAGGCCTTATCCTTTTTGAAGTCTCCATAGCATTTCATATTGTTGACTATCTCCTCTTCTTGAATACTTTCTCCCACCTGGATCTTTCAAATAATATTATCTCCTAGTCCTAATCCTACCTATATGACCATTCCTCATCCTCATTTCCTAGATTACCATCCATCTTCTGTCCCCTATGCAAGGGTATATCTCTAGACCTCTGTCTTTTCTTTTTTCACCTGCTCTCTGTATGATCTCATTAGCTCCCATTAACTTAATTATCATCTCATTGAAGATGACTGTTATATCTACATATCCAGCTCTAATTTCTCTCCTGAGTTCCAGTCCCTCATTGCCAACTGCATGTGATACACCTCTATCTGGATATCCCATAGACATCTAAAACTCAATTTGTTCAGAACAGAATTCATTCTCTTCTGTCTCAAATTCCTCTATCTCTCTAATGTCCATATTTCTATCAAGTATATCACCAACCTTGCAGGAATCCAGGCACACAAAGCTGCAGTATTCCTTGATGTTTCTCCTTTCCTTCCACCTTCATATCCAATCAAATCTTGTTGCCCATGCCCAGTAAAGTCCATGTCCAAGTCTTGTTGATTTTATCTCTACAACATATCACACTTCTTTTCCTTTCTCTCCACTCATATGGGCATGAACTAATTTCAAACCTCATCATTTCACATCTTGATTACTGAAATAGCCTTCAATTGGTCTTTCTACATTCAAACTTTCCCGTTTTCAGGTCATCCTCTCTACAGCTTCCAAATATTGATATTACGAAAGCACACATCTGACCGTCTTGATGCCTATTTCAGTAAGAGCCAGTGACTCCCTAACTAGGGCTAACAATAATAGCAAGGGTGTGCTGGAGCCAACTCTAAGGATCGGAAGAGCTGATTATTAGATTTTCAGCGTGGACATTCGTACCTTGGGCATCAGCAAATGTATAAACCAGGGCTTAATTTATTGTTTTGCTGGTAGTCTTGATTTAAGAAATTGATGGAGAATATGTTAATAATCCAAATTAAACTTAAAAGTGTATCTTACATACATTCTTTTATTATTCTTCCTATTATTGTTATGGGGGCTAAAGCAGGAACATAATACTCCCGCTTCCTGGTTAATATTTTTTTTAATTTTATTTTTCTAAGACTTAAACACACAATAAGAAAAGAAAAACATATTACAAACTTAAATATTAAAACAAATACAAAATAAGAAAAGAAAAAAAGTCATGTGCACAGTAGAATGTGAGAGAGGATTCCTAACATACAGCAATAAATTTCCATTTCAGGAAAGCCTATATAACAAATACTGCATACTGTGTTGAGACCTATCCATCTTTTCTTTGCTTCCTTGTAAGTTTTCTTTTATTCTCTGCTGTCCATTTTTTGCTTTGTTCTTTTTTGCCCCTTCCTTCCTTCCCACCCCCAGAAGGGTACAATTAAGCAGATATAGATATAGATATATACATATATACATACACATATACATAAACATATACTTTCCCTAACAAATTCTACTGCTATTTTTTTGTTTTATGTTTGTGCGTATCTTTTGTTTCCTACCCTCCTAACTCCTCTCTGTCACTTCTGCCCACCACCTTGCCTTCCTATTACTTAACCTACCCCCCTTCAAGGATCCCTCCCTTATCTTCCTATTCCCATAAATCTAAACCCCTTTCTATACCCTCCCTTTTACCTATTCTCTTACTCTTCCCTCTAGAGATCCCTTCCCTATCCTTTTCCCTCTCCCTATCCCACTAGCGTGTTATTTCTTCTGAATGTAGAAGACTTTTATTGTATTTTGTAATTTTGTAAGATATTTTATTGTGTTCTCTCTTGAACCCATTCCCAATGAAAGTAAGTTACCAGAACTAACAGCCCTCTTCCCTCATTTAATTACTCTGTGTCCCTTCTTCCTCTCACACCTTATTTGTATAAGGTAGTTACTCATTTTAGCTGTTCCTAAACAGTTTTACTTTTTAAAGTCATATTATACTGAGGTCTACCCCAATCTTTCTGATGAACTACCCAGTTACTAATAATAATCTTGGACATATGTTTTACATTTTATGTACATAAAAGGTAAACAGTTTGTCCTTATTGAATCCCTTGTAATTAGTCTTTGGTATTCACTTTATATTTCTCTTGGCTCTTATATGTCAAATCTTCTATTAAGTTCAGAGGTTCCCCCTCAAATTCTTGAAAGTCTGACAATTCATTAAATATCCATTTTTTAAAATTCAGGATTATGCTTAGCTTTGCTGGGTGTAATATTTTTGACTGGAACCCCAGTTCTTTTGCTCTTCCATATAAACATATACACACATACATATACATAATACACACACACACACACACATAGATATAGATATAGATATAGATATATAGATAGATATAGTGTTCCAAGACCTATGGTCTTTTAGTGTCCTGCTGCTAGGTCTTATGTGATTGTAATTGTGGTACCAACATATTTAATTTTTTTCCTGTTGTTCATAATATTTTATCCTTTAGCTGGTGGTTTTGGATTTGACTATAATATTCCTGTAGGTTTTCCTTGTAGGATCTCTTTCAGGTGGTGATTGGTATTTTTTTTCTATTTCTACTTTCTCCTCTTCTTCAGAACAATTTTCTTTAGTTGTTTCTTGTATATTGTATCAAGATTCTTTTTTTTTTTGATCATAGCTTTCTGGTAGCCCAATTATTCCTACATTTTCTCTTCTTGATCTGTTCTCTAGATGTTTTTCTTATGAGATATTTCACATTTTCTTCTATTTTTCAGTCCTTATATTTTGTTTTCTTATTTCTTGATCTCTTATAACTTTATTAGAGCCTGGAAACCTATTAGGAGGTAATAACTTTGCTATTCCTCTTGCCCAATTCAGATTTTCAAGGAGTCATTTTCTTCCTTAAGATTCTGGATCTCCTTTTCTAACTGGCAGACTTCCTTTTCATAATCATCTTGTTTTTCTTAGATTGTCCTTAATTTATTTTAGTCTTTCCTCAATTTCTCTTATTTGATTTTTAAAGTCTTTTTAGAGTTCTGTAAATTCTTTTTGGGCAGGTGACCATTTGACATTACTCTTTGGGGTAGAAAGGGGCTTCTTTTCTTCAGTGTCCTCTTCTAAAGATGAACCCTTGTCTTCTCTATTTCCATAATAATTCTCTATGGTTTAATTCTTTCTCCTTTGCCTGTGCATTTTTTGTAGTAGTTTAATTTTTGTAATCACCTCTAGTCCTGGGGCTTTGGGGGGATGGTATTTTTGGCCTCAGATCCTCCTTTAGCTCTCCCCTCTGGCTTGGAACCAAGACCAAGACCTCTAGCCTCCTATAAGTGCCCACAGCTGGCAGCATCCCTGCTCCACTGCTTCTGCACTGGGTGCATGCTGGTTCCTTCTCACAGCCACGTCTCTGCAGCACAGCTTGGTCTGATGTTCCTTGTCAACAGAGGCTCCTTCAGTCTTCCCTGGCTCAGATGCCCAACTTCCCTCACTGTCCCCAGGGTAAAAGTTGCTGTGGCTGGGACTGAGGCTGCCTCCCAACGCAGCTAACCCCAGGGCTTGCTATGTGTTGTTTTAGCAGTCTCTGGCCTGCAAGTGTTTACTCTTCATAGGGACCACACCACTTCCTGGGATTTTTCTTTAGATCTTCTCTGATTGTCCCAGAAGGACCCTGGTTCTTCCTCTACTCTTATTTATTTTTATCACTTATGTTTGCCCTGAGGTGCTATTTTATCTCTTTTGTGGGGGAAAATCTTGGGAGCTTGAAATTTTCTGACCTACTTTGCCATCTTCCCAGAATTCTCTGAAAACATTAATAATCCAAATTAAACTTAAAAGTGGTCTCACATACATTTGTTTTGGAGAGCCAGTTGTTAAACATTTACCACTACACACTTCCGTTCGGTTTTGCAAAGCTCTTTATATGCCCCTCATAGCAAATCAAACCCTAGCCTTCCTGTTGAATAGGATCAGGTTATTGGCTAGTAGCACCACCTTGTGGCTAAATTGGAAATTACTATTCTTTACAATTTGCTTCAATTCTCTCTATCCAGTTTTAATTCATATTGTCTGCATCCATGTACTTTATTTTATGATCAAACTGATTTGCTTGCTATATGACGAATACACCGCTTTATGCCTCTCACCTCCATTGCGTAGGCTGTTTCTCATGACGTTCATCTTAAGGGCTATCTTTTCCATAAGGTCTTTCCTAATCTTTCCAATTTTTAGCACCTTTCCCACAAAATGACATTGTATTTAGGAACAGGGACTAATCTTGCCATCAGATACGGGAACTCCCTCTACCAATTCAGATTGGCACCTTCTCTGAAACTTACAGAGTTTCCTGCACATTGAAAAGTTGTGACTTGCCTAGGCTCCCATAGCCAGTATATGTCAGAGGCAGGATTTAAATCTGGATCTTCTTAGTTCTGAGGCCAGTTTGCCATCTGCAGCATGATGTTGCCCCTTATTTTGTATTTAGTTATCTTTAACCATGTTGTTTCCTCTGTTAGAATGAAGTTTTTTGAGAGCAGGAACTAGTTTGACCTTTGTTTTTGTAGCAGGCATAAAATGAACAGTTCTTAAAGTGAATTGTAATGTTTTTCCTAAAAAAGCTTCTGATGTATCTGGCCGGTCCATGATGTCACCTGGCTGCAATTGCTCTGTTGGCTTTCTTTTTTTTGGCCGGGCAATTGGGGATAAGTGACTTGCCCAAGGTCACACAGCTAGTATGTGTGTCAAGTGTCTGAGGCTGGATTTGAACTCAGGTCCTCCTGACTCCAGGGCCAGTGCTCTAGCTCCGTTGGTTTTCTAAGCTAGGCTGTTGGACTATTCTTTCTCTCTGCTGTTCAGCCACCTGTTGGTCCTTTCTATTCAGCTTGACTTTGCAGGTCTTTGGCTGCTCTCTGTTTGCACCTATTTCATTTTTTTTCCCCCTGAGTTATCATTCCTTTGTAACTCCATCTCTCCTTTTTCTCAATGGAGGTTTTATTGTTGTTGTTGTTTTAGCTTTTCTAGTATATAACCTCAAGATTATCTTTCTCTTAAAAAATAATCCCTAAAGCCTTAACCACCAGTCAAGAGAAGCCCTAGGCTTAGGTTTAATCTGTCTTTTGAACTCCTTTGATTCTACATGAGCTGCCACTCTCCCTTACTTCAATTATAGTCAGAAAATTCTTTTCAACTGCTTTCCATTTCCATGAAGTCACTCGTGGTCCATGAAAATCACGTCACCAGGAACTTTAGTTATCAGCACTGGAAAGGGTGGGCAGAACTGGGTCCTTTTAGTCCTGCTTCCTTGCTAGCAACAAAATCATCGTTTTCTCCCTATGGTCAGAACACTAGAGAACGTAAAAAAAGGTATGATAATCTCACTTTGTTTTTATAGTCTCTTTTGATTGAAAAGAAGTATTTTATATCGACTATTTAAAATGATAATTTTTGTTTTGCAATACCTTCATTTCCAACTATCCCCTTCCCCTACCAAGTGAGCTATTCCTTATG
This sequence comes from Phalanger gymnotis, assembly GCA_028646595.1. NCBI lineage: Eukaryota > Metazoa > Chordata > Mammalia > Diprotodontia > Phalangeridae > Phalanger > Phalanger gymnotis. The sequence continues at coordinate 110,954,614 of CM053625.1, read as the reverse complement.
TCAAAGAATAAAAAGAGCAGAAAAAAAGCACTTCAGCAAAATTAACTAACACATCAACCAAACCTGACAATATATTCAATGCTCCCCACCTATAATCCCCCACCTCTTTAAAGAAAGAAGGGAAGGGTCACATCTATTATTTGTCTTGATCCATACAAAATCCTGGAGAGACAGACAATACAAATATTGTTATCCTCAATTTACATACACAGCAAGAGTGATGCTATCCAGTCTCAGTTCGTTCATCTATAAAGTGAAGTTGGATTAGATGGCCCATCTAACTCTAGTTCAATGATCCAAAATAACTTGCTGTTGGGGTGGGGTACAGATAGTGTCTGACCAATAGGTTGTCTGGCCCTACCCAATGGAGGAGATAACAGCTGAAATGAAGCACTAATATGCTAATGAAGTACAAAGATGTGGTACTCTTTGTGTTGAAATGAGCAATACCATTAGCTAGGTGAGGATTGCACTAATGGCCTCAAAAAACTGAGCTCACCTGCCCACTAGTCAGTACAGGGCAAGAATAACCTTGTGGAGTGTGACTCCTGTATCTAATCCAGAGGGTAAAGTAATATTGAGCTATTAGCTCAGTTGAAGACACACTAGTAGTTTAAAAGAAGCCTGCAGTGGATCAAAGACATACTCTGTCCCTATTTTGAAATTTATTTTGCCTTTCAATTAACGAGATTTTTTTCTCCTTTCCACCACAACTCCCATTCAAAAGAAAAAAAAAAACCAACCCAACAACCTTGTAACAAATCTACATTGTCCATGTCCAAAAATATGTCTCGTTTGCATCTTAAATACATCAGCTTTCTGCTAGGAGATGGGTAGCTTGCTTTGGAATTAGGATTGGTCATTGCATTAATCAGTGTTCTTAAGTCTTTTAACATTTTGATGATACTTTAGTTATTGGATAAGTTGTGCTGGATCTGTTCATTCTGAACCAGTTCATGCAAATCTTTCCAAATTTCTCTAAAGCTATATCTTTCCCTTTTTACATTGTTTTATTTTTTCTTTTCTTTTTTTATTTAATTTAATGTATTTAGTTTTCAGCATTGATTTCCACATGAGTTTGAATTACAAATTTTCTCCCCATTTCACCCTCCCTCCCACTCCAAGATGGCATATATTCTGGTTTCCCCATTTCCCAGTCAGCCCTCCCTTCTGTCACCCCACTCCCCTCCCATCTCCCTTTCTTTTCTTCTCTTGTAGGGCAAGATAAATTTCTATGCCCCATTGCCTGTATATCTTATTTCCTAGTTGCATGCAAAAATCTTTTTTTTGTTTGTTTTTGAATGTCTGTTTTTAAAACTTTGAGTTCCAAATTCTCTCCTCTCTTCCCTCCCCACCCACCCTCCATAAGAAGGCAAACAATTCAACATAAGCCACATGAATTCTCATGTTGTGAAAGACTATGTTTTGCTCCTTCCTAACTTATCCCCCTTTATTGAATTTTCTCCCTTGACCCTGTCCCTTTTTGAAAGTGTTTGTTTTTGATTACC
>CM053625.1:110931773-110952606 GCA_028646595.1 Phalanger gymnotis | reverse complement strand
TTTCAGTATTTTTTTGGGTCTCCTTTAACAAGTCAATGACTTGTTTTTGTGGTTTTCTTGAATCATTCTCATTTCTCTTCCCAATTTTTCCTCTATTTCTCTAACTTGCTTTTCCAACTCCTTTTTGAGCTCTTCCATAGCCTGAGACCAGTTCATGTTTTTCTTGGAAGCTTTTGATGTAGGCTCTTTGACTTTGTTGACGTTTTCTGGCTGTATGTTGTGGACTTCTTTGTCACCTGAGAAAGATTCCAAAGTCTGAATCTGAATCTGAGGTCCATTTTTGCTGCCTGGCCATGTTCCCAGCCAACTACTTGACCCTTGAGCTTTTTGTCGGGATACACCTGCTTGTAGAGTAGAGAGTACTTTGTCCCAAGCTTGAGGGGCTGCCCTGTTGTGTTCAGAGCTATTTCTGTACTGCAAACTCTGCCAAACCAGCACTCCTCTTTCCCAAGAACTGCCAACTCAGACCTGACTGGGATCTTAAGCAGAGTGCATTTCTGCTCTGATCTGCCACTTAATTCCTCCCACCAGGTGTGCCTGGGGCTTGAAGCAACTGCAGCTATAGTTCTGTAGCTGCACTACCTCCGCTGCTCCTGGGGTGGTGGCTGAATCACAAACTGCTTTCACTCTCTCCTCACAGTTTTGTCCCACTAACCTTCTCTGTTGTCTTTGGTGTTTGTGGGTTGAAAAGTCTGGTAACAGCCACAGCTCGCTCATTCAGGGTGCTAGGGCCCGTTCTGCCTGGCTCATGGTCTGGTTGGTCCTGCCGCCACCCATGCTGGGCTCAGCTCTCCTCTGCCCCCAGCTCTGTGCATGATAGACCTCATCCAGTGACCATCCAGGCTGTCCTGGGCTGGATCTCTGCTTCCCTCTGTTATTTTGTGGGTTCTGCAGTTCTAGAATTTGTTCAGAGCCATTTTTATAGTTTTTTGGAGGGACCTGATGGGGAGCTTACGCAAGTCCCTACTTTTCAGCTGTGGTCTTGGCCCCATAGACTCGATTTTTGTCTTTCTCACTCGATTTTTGTCTTTCCTATTTTTTCAATTAAAAATAATAATAGCTAAAATTTATAGTAATAGCTTACTATATATGTCAGGCACTAGGCTAAATGCTTGACAATTATTACCTCATTTGATCCTCACAACGCCCCAGCAAGGTAGGTGCTAGTATGATCCCCATTGTATAGATGAGGAAAGTGAGACAGAGAAAGATCAATGACTCACACAGGATCACAAAGATATTACATGTCTGAGTTTGGATTTGAATTCAGATCCTTCTGACTCCAAGTCCAATGCTTCATCTGCTGTGCCACCTAGCAAAAGTCTGCCTTCTTCCTCTCCCAACCCCTTCCCTCTTCCTACATTGAAATGGAAAAAATAAAATCTTTGTTACCAACATCAATAATCAAGGAAAATAAATTCCCACATTTGTCATATTATTTATGTGTACTCTGAGTGTATCACATTTGTACCAGAGATGGGCATCATATTTCCTTGTGAGTCCTTTGAAATCATGGTAGAGCTTAGATTTCCTAAGTCTTTCAAAGTTGATTGTCTTTGTGATATATTGTTATTGTATAAATTGTTCTCCTGGTTCTGCTCAATTCATTCTGCATCAGTTTGTAAGAGCTTTCCCAAGTTTCTTTGAAACCATCCTTTTATGATTTGTGACAGCACAATAATATCTTATCAAATTCTTATACCGTAACTTGTTCAATTGTTTCCCAGTTGATGGTTATTCCCTAAACTTCCAATTCTTTGTCACTACAAAAAAGAGTTTCTTTAAGTATAAACATATGGGTCCTTTTCCTCTTTCTTTGATCATTTTAGGGCTATAGAACTAATAGAGGTATTGTTTGGACAACAGGTATACACAATTTAACAGCTTTTTTTTTTTAGCATAGTTCCCAAAGTACTTTCCAGAATGGCCATGACCATATACAACTTCACCAGCAGTGTATTATTGTACCGGCATTCCTCCAACCCTTTGTCATTCTTTTGTTTAGCCATCTTTGCCAATCTGATAGATATGATGTGGGATCTTAGAGTTGCTTTAATTAGCATTGCTCTTAGTGTTGGTGATTTAGAAGCTTGGAGGGTTTTTTATTTATTTGGGACTAATCTCCCTTTTCCTACTCTCTTATTCTCCTACTCTCATCCCCTCTGTCTTTTCCCTTCAGTTTCCCTGATGAATTAAATGTATTTATGTATTCAACTATGTATGTGTATTCTCCCCTCCTTTGACAAATTGAGAAGAAAATGAGGCTCGTGTCCCCTGTTCCTCCCACCCCTTCACTCTTGTTTCTATAGCCTTCTACTTCCCCTACTTCCTCTCCCTTCCTCAAATATTTTTTCTCTTTCCAGTCTTTTTGTAAGGTCATCAAAGCATAACAAAACCATTCCAGGCCCTCTGTCTTATTAGATGCATTCTGTGACATGTGTTGATGATAGGTTCTGAAGGAACTATAAATGTCTCATACTAGGATGTAAATAGTTGATCCTCGTTTACTTAATCCCTCGTGATTGCTTGTTCATGTTTTCTCTTCATTCATTCATTTATTTATAAATGTTTCTCCTGATTCCTATGTTTCTTATTTTAAAGTTTCCACATAGCTATAATATTTTCATTGTAAGTCCTCTGTTTCGTGAAAGGTCCATTCCTCTTTCCTCCTCCAATATGACTATACTCAGTTTTTCTGGGTAGGTTGTTTTTGTGTGTAATATTAGATCTCTTGCCTTGTAGAATATCATATTCTAAGCTCTCCACTCCTTTAGAGTGATGACTGCTAAATCTTGTGTAATCCTCCCTTTTTTGTACTTGAACTCTGGCTCTTCAAGGTATTTTTTTCTTTGACATGGCAGCTCTGGATTTTGGTTAAATATTTCTGTCAGTTTTCATTTGAGGGTTTCTTTAGGGATATTATTGGTAGATTCTCTGTATTTTTAATTTTTTAGCTCGAAGAGACCTGAGCAATTTTCTTTTATGATTTCATGAAATTTTATGTCTAGTCTTTTTTGGGGCATGATTTTCAGGTAGTGCAATAATTTTAAAATTTTCTATCATTGATCTGTTTTCCAGGTCATTTGTTTTTGCTATATCTTTCATTTTCTTCTATTTTTTTAGTCTTTTGAATTTTTTTAAACATTTTTATTGTTTTATGGAGCCTTTACCTTCTGTTTCATCCATTTTAATTTTCACAGAGTTTATTTCTTGGGTAAAAGTTTGTACTTCATATACCAAGTTGTTATTGGCTGACTACTAAAAGTAAGCTCGTATGTGGTAGTTTTTAACCTATAGTTTTAACAGTGGGTATTCGCAAGGTAAGAGGCAGCTGGATGGCTCAGTGAATAGTGCACTGGGCCTGGAGTCATGGCATGCTGTGGTCCATGAGGTCATGAAGAGTTGGAAATGACTGAATAACAACAACAAAATCCACAAGGTACCCCTTGGATTCTGAAAGTAGTCACCCTTCCAGGAAACAGATGTACACATTTTTGAATGCTGAGTTGGAGAGTTAACCCAGGGGACAATGCATCCCTAAATTACCTATAGTCAGATACAGACAGACTGATATTCCTTATGACTTTATTCTTGCTGCTAGTGCTTTTTCTTCCTTCTTCTTTTCCATTCTTCTACTTTTTTTTTTTACTCAACTTCCTAGGAGTTCTTAAAAATAAAATTTATGCTGGCTTGTTATAAATTTGCCTGGGTTCTGGTGACACCCACTTTCTTTACTGTCTCCCACCCTTCCAGTTTCATGGAGAGTTGGAGACTCCATTAGCCCATGGCTTGGATTTTAAAAATTTTAAGGGAGAATTTGATGCCTTTCTTGCTTGTCAGGAAAACTTTTTTCCTCCTTTTTTTTTTAAAGCAAGTTTCCTTTTGTACTTTCCAAGAACAGCTTGCTGGCTTGCAAAAAAAAAAAAAAAGAAAAAGAGAAAGAAGTAAGCTTCCTTTGGGGAGCTGTCAGAAACAGCAGATGCAGTGCCAGCATGGTGCTCTGATAGCATGAGCAGCTCTGTAACACTTTATTTGTGAAGTGAAGGACAGTGTGATGCTTGTCTTTCCTCCTCTCCATTTACATTTTATTAGGCACCCAGTAGGATTGCTCACCAATCACCATCATCACTCACAGATGAACCCCACCCTTTGGAGAAAAATGAAAACAAAAGATGTTCAGAAGCATGATGGTGTGAAACTAAGTCTGAAAATTTAGCTCCAAACTCTGATCTCTCCCTCACTCATTTGATGTATTTTTTAAGAACATCTCAAAAAGTGTTTTGAGGAGATATATGGCATCCTCTGACCTTTCTTGTTGACCTCATTGGATGCTTTCTGTTTTTAATCTAAAGCAAATGAACCATTTCACAAGTGTGGTAGAAACTATCTGAGAGATTTCTTCAAGATAGTATTTTATTTTCCAAAGAAACAGCCTTGTGGATTCAAGAAGGTCTGGTTTATCCTACGTGTTATTAACTAGATTTCTTTTAAATAGCACCTATTCACATCCATTTTTGTTTCTTCCAACCTGTGATTTCATCTGGTTGGGAAACTCTGAGTATGGAAATTCCTCCACAGATGCATTCCAGTAATTTGTTTGTAATTTAGTGAGTTGCTTGGGGTACCGACTGAGAAGTTAAGTGACTTGGTGATAGTCATAAAACAAGTATTTATGTCAGAGGCGGCATTTGAATCCAGCCAATTCCTGACTCCAAGGCAGCCTACAATGAATGAATGAATGAATGAATGAATGAATGAATGAATGAATGAAATTATTATTCACAGTATACGAAGCACTATGCTAATTGTTAGAGACATGAATAAAAAAGCAGAGACAGTCCTTGCTCTCAGGAAGCTTACATTCCCCCTTTCACAGGGGAGATAACACATATGGAAGGTTTCAGCTGCAAATTAGATGGAAAGGTGCCATGGTCCTTGGGATCTAGCAACAAAGCAGATGGTATTGCATCTTCTTTAATATCACTTGGGCAGACAAAATCATGTATGTTTCTAATATTGAGTCATTCGAGGGTGCCAAGGACTTCGATTGTAAGAACTTTCTTTCTGGGTCTCTAGTAGTTGCAGTAGCTGAGAAGGTAGGGGCTGTAGCACCCTCAGAAACAGTTGACAGGTTGTATCTCCATAGAGGTTGTTTCTTAGAATGACAACTTTGGGAGCTAATCAGGAATAATGACTTGAAGTCTAGGAGTCACAGTTGCTGTTGAGGCTCCTGGCCTTTCTTTTTATTGGTGGAAGCTGGTCATCAGTTGATATTGATGTTGGAAAGGGAGATTGGTCTCTTCTTCATACTGATTATTCTCCCTTTGTGATAGTTATAGGCTAGAAGCAGGACTCATGGCCCTTAGACTCAGTGTCTAAGGGATTTCCCCCATCTGGGTCTAAAGAGAGATGGTAGTTGCCGTGGAAGTAGTGGTTTTAATTGCCTACCACGTGCCATTTTTTTTTTTTTGCATTTCACTCATGGTGCCTCTCTGTTTCAGCTATGTTAGTTTGCCTGCTCCATAGGTGGCAATTGATCAGCACCTGGTAGAAATGTCTGGTCCCTTATCCATAGGATTTGCTTCCCTGGGCAATGCCTGCAAGGGTTGGGCTGGAAGCAGTTCTAGTGGTTTGGAGGAAACTGATTGCTAGGGCTCTTAGCTTCAGGGCTCTGGGCTATTTCCACTGGAGTCTAAGGGAAGGGAGTGGTCAAATCAATAGTGTGCTACCCCTCTGATACATTTATAATGCAATGATTGCTGATGTTCACAAAGATGGCTCAGAGTCACTAGAATATCATGACATGGAAACCAAAGGCCTGGATCTAGCATCAGAAGATATGGGTTCAAATTCTGCTTCTGTTGTTTGTAAGCACTGTAACTTTGGATAGGTCACATTACCTTTTGAGCCTTAGTTTGCCTAAATGAGGGATTTGAAATTAGACCCTTTCTACTTCTAAATCTTATGTTCTAGAAAGAAAGATGAAGTTACCTTTTATACAGATTTAGTGTTGGCTGTTTTATTTTATTTATTATTTATCATTTATTTATTTATTTCATATTTATTTATTTATCTATATCTATTATATTTATTTCTTGAAAATGGGAAATCCACATTGATTGTATAACGCAAGCTCACATTTACATTGTGCTTTAAGATTTGTAAAGTGCTTTACAAAAGATCATAGATTTAGAATTGAAAAGGACCTTAGGGGCCATCCAGTCTAATCATTTCATTTTACAGATAAGGAAAGTAAGGGCCAGAGGGAAAATTATTTTTTCAAGGTTACACTGTTGGTCAGTAACAGAGGTGGGATTTAAACCCAGGTATTTTTCTCACAGCAACCCTTTATATTTAGATGCTATCATTTTACTCATTTTGTCAATGAAGAAATTGAGGGTCAGATTTAGTGATTCATCCAGGAAAACACAATTAGTATCTGAGGAAAGATTCAAACCTAGGTCTTCCTGATTCCAAACCTAGCATTCTATTCATTACCTCACTCTGTCTTTCTAACATCTGTTAGATATTGTAACACACTATTTTTTCAAAAATTTAAATTGTTACCTCTTATTTTTACATTGTCTTCATTTCTGAAAAGATTCTGCCTTCTTTCTCTATCCAGTAAGCCATCTCTGCTAACAAAGAATATAAAATGAAGAATGATAACAAAAAAAATCCAGCATAGCTAACCAACATGCGAAGTATGTCTGAAGGATTGTACAACATTCCTACCCATGGTCCCCCACCTCTGTAAAAAAGTTCAGCAAAACCAACCATCATGTTGTCTGAGTCTGACAACTGATGCATCATTCCCCACTCTTGGTTGTCCACCTCTACAAAAGGGCAGTAGATATATTTTCTCAGCTCTTCTCCAGAGTCAAGCTTATTCATTCTAATTAAATAACATTCTTCTCCCCCATCCCACATTTTCATTGCTATTAACACTATGTGTGTTGTTTTCCTTGTCTTGCTTATTTTACTCTGCATTAGTTCATATAGTGAGTCCTTTTGTGGGGATAACATTCCTAGAAAAGGGCTTGAGAGTAAAAAAACATGACTGTTGATATATTGACCCTACGGGAAACAGAGAGGTTCCCATGAGCACCAAAAACTGTAACTTTTGCTAGAGATTGTTGAAAATATATGTTTCTGCATATAATTCTTTATAACAAAACACTAATTCTGATAATATGTACTTTTTCTAAGATAGCAACCATGAAAGAATTCATAAAATGCAGTACACAAAATAAAACTGGTAACATGCAAAACATTTTTATCACAAGTAATTCTCTAGAATTCTGTGACCTTTTGTACTAATATCTCAATAATTTAAAAAAAAACATTGATTTCAGACAATATTCACTTTTCATAATACGTGGAATCTACAGTACCACGAATACTATCTAGCAAATAAAATCCTTAAAACTAAAACTTTTTTTTGCGAAGGCATTGTGTGTTCAGTTGTTTTTAAATCATGTCTGATTCTTCATGACCTCATTTGAGGTTTTCTTAGCAAAGATACTGGGCTGGCTTGCCATTTCCTTCTCCAGCTCATTTTATACATAAGGAACTGAGACAACAGGGTTACATGACTTGTTCAGGTCATGAGGGGGTGTGAGCAGGCTACAACATATGATCAATGAAGAATTCTGAAAAAGAGCTGTAACAAAGAATGTCATAAAAATAACAAAAAAATGTGTCTGAGGCCAGATTTGAACTCAGGAAAATGAAACTTCTTGACTCCAGGTTGGAAATTCTATCCACTAGCACGTAGGGTGTTCTGTATAACAAATAATTGTTTTGTTAACACCAAACCCATGGCCTACTGACATTCCTGCACAAAGTTAATCTAATACCTTCATTTTTTTTTCATGAAGCCACATTACCGATTTTATATGATTAGGCTCAGAGGCCAAAGGTCTTGACCTACACTTTGGGGGTATAATTGCAACACAAAACTTGAGTTTTAAAGGCAAACAATGAAAATATACAATGAATGCACAGGGGTAAACAAGACCGATGAAACACCTAGTACAATACCAGCTGCTCCACAAACTTGTATACATAATGGCCCTCATTTTTCTCTACTCTGCATGGTTGCATTTGTGTGCCAATGTGAAAGTGAAAATGAGGTGATTAATAAAATCATACAAATGCTTGAAGTTGCAAAAATTAAACACACAAATGTTGAGAATTGACTGTATTTTTCTTCCCATCCTCATCTCAATTCTATTTGTTGTTTCTTATGGCATTACAATATTCCATTACATTCATGTACTACAAATTGTTTAGCCAATCCACCAATCAATGGACTTCTATTTGTTTTCAGTTCATTGTTCTGGGAGCTCTCTATTAAGAAGACCTCTTAATTAACTTGAATAACCCTTTCTCTGACCACATCTCTGACCGCAGCTAGTTAATTTAACTTTCACATCACAGAAGAAGTTGACGTTTATGAAGAACTAGAATTTGGAAAACCCTAGTTGCCATTTTATCTACAGGTGAAAAGAATTAAAGTTTCAGAACTAAATTAAAATGATCTCTAATAGTGCCTCTTTTTCCTGTAAGCATGAAGACTATTCACATTGGAGACGCAACAAAACAAAACCCCTGAGTTTTGCTCCCCCAGTAAATTATTAACTTTACTTCACTTTTCTAGGACTGCAAGAATTTTCCGAGACAATTTTCCCTTAATGTTACTAGGTAGAATAGACTCTTACTCACTTCTATTCCATTCAATTAAATAAGCATTTAATGACTACAATTAAATGCCAAGACATTACAGCTTCTCCTAGAAAAGTGTAATCATTTGAAGGAATTTGGTCTGCCCATCCACAAAAGAAAGATCAAATGGATGAAGAAGGCATTTTGCCCAGATTTTACCATGCATCTGAATGGATCTATAGTAATTGTCTAGTAATATGAATATCTGGGACAGATAATACGGACAGACAGTGAGCTGGACTCGCAACTGAAAAGGAGGAGGAGAGCAGGTGAGATTGCTTTTAGGAAACTGCAAACCACTTTTCCTGACCCCAAGATTTCCCTAACAGCAAAGACCTATTTTTTTCAATCCAAATATTTTACATGTATTGCTGTATGGCAGTGACATCTGGCACAGAATTGTCACACAGAGCTCAAAACAAAGAACATGAGCGGAGTGAGCAGGCTACAACATGTGATCAATGAAGAATTCTGAAAAAGAACCGTAACAAAGAATGTCATAAAAATAGCAGAATAATTGTCACATGGTGAAAACATGGAATTACAAGTGAATGGCCACAGTCTACTCTGGTACTCCCAATCTTAGGACAAAGAGAGGAAGGCGTCCAGCACTTTGGGCGAACCCCTTGTGGTGAACTTTGAATGAGCAGTCTTGGATTGATTATGGTCTGAATCATTGAAAGGAACCCCCTTGTCAAGGAGAGTACAGATTCTTTGGTTGTTTGCTACTTGCTATCTGCCACAACCATTGTATGTCAGTCTATCAATCAGGTCAGCCAAGTACTTATTAAACATTTACTATATGCCAAGCACTGTGCTGCCACTGTAGGTACAAAAAAGGGAAAAACAGGGCTGACTTCTAATAGGTGTCTCAGTGGTGAGATCTGAAACTAGGTCTTCATGACTCCAAGGCTAACACTGTGGTTAGGGCAGAGGAGAGAAAAAAATGAAGTGATTCCTGTCCTCAAGGGGCTTGCATTCTGTCAGAGGCTACAGCCTGTACATAGATTAAAAAAAAAAGCAAATACAAATGCTATGATGCATAGTTTGATCTTGGTTTTGTACTTGGAGGATTCACCTGTAGACTAAGGAACTTCATTATTTCAAAGTATTTCTTTTGTATACAGACAGGCTACAGAGCCAGATATACCAAGAAGTCATAATGGCCCATCTTGATAGTAAATTAAATAATGTTACTTATCTTTAATTCCAAAGGAGAAAGAACTGTCTTTTTATTTGATTAGAACTGTTCCTGGCACAAAATAGATATCTAATAAATGCTTGTTGCTTGATTCTATTTTAGCTATGTAGAAATAAGATATGTGCATCATGTGGACCTCAATATCTCTTCTCTGCCCTGTACCTACACACACACACACACACACACACACACACACACACACACACACACATTTTGAGAGAGAGAAACAGAGTTCCCTGTGCCTAGCTCTCCTTGAAGATAAACTCTGAAAACAAAGTGATGGTGTTGCTCCAGACAATCGCCTACCCCTTGGTGCCTAGGACGGTGTAATATACCCAATGCAAACTGTATTGTAATGGCATTACCTTGACTTGTTGCCATCAATGTACTATGTAATGTGTTAAGTGAAACTTGCTATGTGCCTGTATAGTATCCATCTCTTTCCTAGCATCTTTAGGTAGATTAATATGGAACATCGTACCTGACTTCAAAAAGCTTATAATCATATGGAAAGAAAAGATTTCCATCTGTGAATGAATGAATGGTATATGATCATATAAAAATAAATGTTAGATTGTATGAGGTGGATTCTGGCAGCTGTGAGTGTCCAAGAAGGGAGAGATCAATGTGGCTTGGAACATTCAGAGAACACCCTAGAGGAATTGAGGCTTGAAGTAAGCCTAGAAGAATGGGTAGGATTTGGATAGATAATGTGAAGAAGGAAGAAGGAGGGACATTCTAGGTGAAGGAAACAACATAAGCAAAGGTTTATAGGAGTGGAAGATATGGTAGAATATGAAAGGTGGGGCTAGTTTATGGAATATCTTGAAATGATAAAAGAATTTGGAAAGAGCTGTTATATCTTCTAAGGTCTTGCTTGATAATGGAGGAAATGGTTTTTATTCTAAATGTTAGAATTTAAGAATGAGATTGACCATTAGCTTCTAGGATCAATAGTAGCTTAAGGAGGGGAGGGAGAAGGAAGTCTTCAGCATTTTTCAGTCTACAGGCTCTTTTTTTACCTGAAGGGAAAATTAATATCTTCCCAAGCCTTTATTTTACTAGATATTGTCCTTATACCAGGCTGCTAAGGCCCTTCCATAAAGTTTAAAAAGTTGATGTGAGCTTATGTGTTTCCTTGTTTAAAAAAAATCAGTTGCTATATTGCTTCTGCTTGAAATACAGTGTGTTCCCAAAGTTATAAATATGAAGTTTAGAAGAGAACATATTTCTTAGGAGGAATTTATTTCCTATGACACATTTTGAAGTTTGTTTTCCATCTTTTCTTTATCTCTGTTCATTCTGAATTGTGTTTATTTTTTGCCATTATGCAAGATTTGCAGCCAAACTCTCTTTAGTGTTTGTATATTCTGCTTTAATCAGATAAAGCCTAAAAAGAATTTCTTATCTAGAAATTTCCATAGTAAGCTTAGGGTTTTTAGGAATTAAAATAGCTCTGTTATGAAAAGAAATAAACCACAAAAGATCCACATGCTATAGTCCCAGTATCAGTAGAACATGCATTAGCTTATAATGGTAAAATATCAGTTCATTTAAAAATGTCAAATCCCAAGATGGTGGGATATTTAGTTTTTTCCTGACATGTGTATATATATATATATATGTATGTATATATATATACATATATATACACATATGCATACAAACATATATACATATATAATATATCTGTATATTATACATATACATGCATGTATATGCAACATACATACACAGATTTATTTAGTGCATATCCATGTATATATGTGTATACATATATATATATATAATGTTTAAACAAAAGGGATGCCTTGCATATTGCCAATTTATTTTATAATTGGTGATTCAGCTTTCTACTTGCACTGTGTTTCTATTGGGAGCTAAGATGGTCATGGATACATTAGGTGAAGGCAACATTTAAACACTTAGGGCCTCTGAGAGCTTTGATGACTACTCAGGTTTGCTGCTGACATCTGGAGGATTTTGGCATGGAGACAGAAAGGAAGTGAGTTGCTTGCCTGTGGCAGAATGTAATTGACCACTCAGCTTGGGGTAGCTTTCTAGGATAAATTAGCAGTAAAAGCAAAGCTGTCTTTGTTTTGGTGACTCCCAATCAACACTGTTTGGGGACCAGTTGCTTCATCCTTCCTTCCTTCCTTCCTTCCTTCCTTCCTTCCTTCCTTCCTTCCTTCCTTCCTTCCTTCCTTCTTTTTTTCACGTTGACTTCAGTGAAACATAAATACAAATTTCCAGGAGATAACAGTTTGATTTAAATTCACTCTGCTGTCAGTGACTGTTATCAGACACTTTCAGGATAGCAGACTATGAAGCAAGAGGAATGTGGTACAATAAAGGGAGGTGGTAGTTAGGAGTGGGTGCCCAAAGACAGATTTTTGCTATTTCACAGTTTTGTCCCATCCCTTAGACCTCTCAGTTCATAGGACTTAGAGTTAGAAGTAACTTTGGAGACCCTTTAGTCTGGTTGGCTTACTTTATAGATGAGGAAACTGAAGCCTAGAGGAGTCTAATGACTTGTGGAAGGTGTACATAGCAGAGCTGGGAATAAAGCTGTGATCTTTTCACTATGAATCTAAATTTTGTCTTTCTATGGCAAACAGTGATTTTAGCCTTTTTCTTTTGCTTTACCGAAATCCCTATTCCCTTCTGCTCATGGGGACATTCCAAAAAGTTCCTTATTGACTAGCATCAGCTGACAATATTAATGGTTAAAAATGTATCTACTTCAGTACATTATCAAAAGTCACATTTTCTCTTGAGGCTTTGCCCTTCAGATTGGAGTGGAATAAAGAGCTGTAGCAATGTCAAATGAGCAATTATTATTCAAACATTTCTTCTCTTCCATGCTGTGTGGTCTTTTTCATATTCGTTTGACTTTTCTGTTTTCATTGGACCAACTACAATGAGCCTAATGCATTTTTTATTAAATTCCATTTTTAATGACTGGAAAGAATTCTATTCTCCTCTCTACTTTGTGGCTTTCTGAATATTGTTAACTGCTATTTCTTTTAAAATATGTTATGTTGTTGATGGTAAATGTTGAGATTGAATATTCACATAGGAAGTAGAAGGTTCCTTTGAAAATTTGACAGAGCTCACAGGATATCACAACTGAAGCATCTCCAATTTCAAATCTACTGGTTCTTTTTATTAGTTTAAATCTACTGAGCAGAATATATATCTAGAGAGTTATTCTAATAACATGGGGAAGGCAGTTAAGGCAATTATCTAGATTATTCTGATCTGCATCATTTTATTAAGTAAGAAAATTCAAGTTCTAGAATAATGGCATATCTGAACTAGAGGGGAACCTCAGGAATCACTTAGTCCAAGCCCCACATTTCATTATAGTGAGAAATGAGGCCTGGAGAGGTGAAGGAACTCTTCCAAGGTCACTTATTAAAATGTATGGCATTTTGGGGTCTAGATCTCAGGTTCACTGCTATTTCCACAATTTTTTTTGGCTTGGATAATTAGACTTTTTGGTTTAAATTGATTGAGTTGAATGAATAATTGCTAGATTTTTTCCATGGACTTAACCTCACATAGCTATGAAAAATGTGCCCAAGTTCGGTCTTATGTTTAGTAATAATAACAGCTAGCTTTTATAGAGTGCTTCAAGGATTGCAATGTGTGTTATGTAGGTTAGATCAAATTATTTGATCCTTATAATAACCCTAGGATGTAGGGACTATTATTATCCTCATCTTACAGATGAGAAAACTGAGATTGAGGTTAAGTAACTTTCCCAGGGTCATATGGTTACTGTTTGTGGCTGGATTTGAATTCAGTCTTGCTGACTACAGATCTTGTATTCTATCTCACCCCTACCTGCCTCAGTTTATATCATGTGAGCAGTATAGGTGCTGAAATCTTTAGGATTTTACCTTCTCTTCAATCTCCAAGTCTTGCATCTGTTCATCCACATTTTCTGAAATTATTCTTCTCCTTCAGAATCTTCCCACTTCTTTATATTTATCTTATTTGTCAATTCTTATAACACTACAATATCCCATTCATGGTATATTCACGTACCACAATTTGTTCAGATGTTTTCCAATCAATGGCCTTCATTCTAGTTCTTTGCTTCCATACAAAGTGTTGATATAAAATTTTTTTTCAGTACGTGAGGGCTTTCTTTTTATCAATCACCTCTTTGGGGTATAAAGAGTTTACTTTATAGTGAGGATAAGATGTAACAATTATGAATTTAGATAAATACAAACTATGTAAAAATTATGGCATAACTTCAAGAATGTGCCAATAACTGGAGGATTCAGTCTCATGGAAAGAGATGGCAGAATTATCTAGAACTTTGCCTTATCCTTCAATTTTATTCACATTAAACAGGAGAGAAAAAGAGACCAGCTTTGCTGTTTTGGTAGTGGCCAAGAATGAAACATATGAAGGCAACTGTGGAAGATTAGAGGAAACAATTCATGTAGAGACTCTTCTCCAATATGCCAAATGCCCACCTCTCAACCCTTCATTCTCCCAAAGGCAGAGTGATAAATATCAATCCATGTATGTAACTAGAATAGGAGTTCTTAATCTGGAGTCTGCGAACTTCAAAGGTTTCTACGGCATAATTAGTTTCCTTTGTAATGCTATGTATCTTATTTCATGCATTTAAAAATTATTCTGAAAAGGGGTTCATACATAGGCTTTATCGGGCTGCCAAAAGCGTCAATGATACAAATTAAGAACCCCTGACTACGGGATATGGTGAAGTAAAGAGTTAACACTTAATAGCCACCACAGAGCCTGGGGTGGAAAAGCTTTTGCAATAATTTCCCCCAGGGAGATATTTTTTAGGTCTTTGCAGCAAATTCTGTACACAAAAGTACACCATTGAACTAGTAAGAAACAAAAAAACTGTATGAGTGAATGTTTATAATACTAGTATTTATATGGCATATTCCAATAAAATACAGTATTGCAGAAGGGATGGAGATTAACAGAAATATGATGACTTCTTTTGCTCATGGGGGAAGGGAAGAGAGTAAGCCTTTATGTAGCACCTACTATATTTCACACACTTTATTTTTTACAAACATCCCATTTGATACTCACAACAACACTGTGAGTTAAGTGCTATTAATTATCCCCATTTCCCACTTGAGAAAATTGAGGCAAACGGAGGTTAAATGACTTGTCCAGGGTCACATAGCTGGCATTCATCTAAGGCCAGATTTGAACTCAGATCTTCCCATGTCACCAGCTACTTTTCATGAGTGGACTATAAGCCTCTTGAGGGTAGGGATTGTGTTCTATATTTTCTTAGAAGATTCCTAGTGGTTAGCCAAGTGTAGGTACTTGAAAGTGGCTAACATGAAAAGTAATAGAAGATGCTTTGCATTTTTCACATTCAATTCACTGATTTGGGGGCTATTAGGATGAGAAAAAGTTGCTAATTCCTTTCCAGATGGGTTTTGCCTGGCCTAATATTTATTACAATAATAATAATAATAATAATTATAATAACTATAGCGCTTTAATGTTTACAAAGCACTTTCACAAATATCTTATTTGATCCTCACAACAACCCTGGGAGGTAGGTGCTATTATTTCCTGTGTCTAAGTGTCTAAGGCTGAATTTGAATTCAGACCTTCTTGACCCCAGGTCCAGAACCTCTGTCTACTGCAATATCTAGCTGCCCCTAAAGATGCATTCTCCTTCCTTTACTTTTGACAAACACCTTAATTGGCTGGTGGACTGAGTTCATCATTTTATGTGTATATCCTATGAGTATTTTATGCCTCTGCAATTTTACATTACTATAATTTTAGTCACTGTCTAGAGAAGACCAATGATAGCTCAGAGCATCTACCTTATTAGACTGCTAATGTAATCAGTGTCCAAGTCATACACTTGTGGTTGACACATGAGAACATAAGTAGTTTGAGGTTGAAGAGAGAGAGAGAGAGAGAGAGAGAGAGAGAGAGAGAGAGAGAGAGATGATGTGGCAATGTCAACTGACATAGTCTCCATTAATTACAGAAATTTTTACTCTTGGAACTTGTGGGATGTCCTTTACAACATGTCATTAGTGATGTTTCTACAAGCATTCTTCCTTCTGAAATGAGCAGTCATTTGGTATTGACAAGAGCAGTGGTGAGTCAAGTACAGCCAGAGCTACAAAATGATGTGACCTACATCTAAAATAAAATCCTGTAGAAAATTTTCTGTCTATGGTAATAACTCTTGAAAAACAATGGCATTTGCCCTTGGCTGTGTGACTGGGGGTGGTGCGTGGTAAATGTGTCCCTGAATAGATGACAGTAATAACAGCTGGCATATTTATAGCTACTTGGAGTTTTTGAAACACTATCATATATTATCTCATTTGAAACAAATAATAATTCCATGAGGGAGAGATTATTCTTTGCCTTGCTTTATAGATTAGGAAACTTAGGCTCAGTGACTTGTGTGAGTGACGGAGGTAGGGTAGGAACTTGGGTCTTCCTGACTGTGGGCTCAGCACTTGAGCCCCTGTGCTCCATGACTCCACTTATCATAATGAGTCATCATATGAAAGTGTTTCTTGAAAATGTTACATATTTGGTAAGGCTTTCTAAATTTAACTGAAATTTTTAAATAATGAATTTAAGCAACAAGCAGATCTTTTTTCTAGAAGACAGTTGTGTCCTGTGGCTCTGACCCTGGAATTATCGAGGGCTTTGATATCTGACTTTCTCATGTCTGGGACCAAGACTCTACTCACTTCTCAGTCACTAGCTTTAAACTGTGGCACTGGGAAAACCCTATTCTCCTTTTCCGGTTCCTCTTTTTGTCCTGTCATTGCTGATTGTAAGCTCCCTGAAGGCAAAGTCTATGTTGTTTGCTTTTATTTGTATTCCAAGTGTCTGGCATATAGAAAGTACTAACATTAGAGGGATTCAATGGGTCAATTGACACCAGAATGTTTTAATAATTTTAAAAATAGTTTTACTATAATTTCTATCTGTGTGAATGTGCTTTAAATACAAATAATTACAAGCATATATTATAATTTTACTTTGAAATAAAAAAAATCTTCCTACTATTTCTAGGATGTGCAAATACACTGCTTTGATTGATACAGCATGGTCCTTTGACCAACTCTTCTGGTGCCTTCCTAAATTCTCTCTCTCTCTCTCTCTCTCTCTCTCTCTCTCTCTCTCTCTGTCTCTCTCTCTCTCTCTCTCTCTGTCTCTCTCTGTCTCTGTCTCTCTGTCTCTCTCTCTCCATCTCTCCCTCCCTCCCTTTCCCTCTCTCCCTCCCCTTTCTCTACTCTCTCCCCACTATCTATCATCTATTTACCTAGATGCTATCTGTCTGTCTATTTATAATCTCTCATCCCTCTAGCACATCTATCTTTTGAGAAAAATTTAGGAGTGAAAAGCTGATAGAATTCTCTGAATAACATCTCAATATGTTGCTATTGTTAATACAATTATGGCTGGTGCATTGAGCAGAATAAGTTTGAAATAAATAGCTTCTATGCAGATATTACCAAGATTTCCAATATCAACTTGTTTCTGTTTCACAGTGTGTAGATAATAGGAAGGCAGACACGCTTAAAGGTCATTGCGTATGCTGCAGTTATATGTCTTACAATGCTTGACTGATGTTTTTAAAAGAGTAGCTGAATACTTATAACTTCTAGGATGGATCTCCTCTCTGATGCTGACAAACACACATCTATCTAGATAATGGAACTGATTCTTTTTTTTATATGTGTTTGTTCACATAAATACAACACACAGTGCATTCAGCTGTGACTCATGAATAAATCTTGAAGATGCATGAGAATACACAGCATTCAAATTTGATTTTCAACTGAAGGTAAAAGAGAGAGAGAGAAGAGAGAAGGAGGGAGCCTGAATTGAATTGTTGTATTCCATGGGGAAGAATGCTATTTCACTGAATTTCTTTGGTGTGGCTGGGGAGGCAAAGTAGCATGTTGTGTAGTTAAGACCTCCACTCTTCCATCTCCTCCACCATCTCTTGTGCCATGTTTATGATGCCCAGCCATGAGAGAGATCCACCCATTAGTAAAAACAGTATGAGTGGAGTGTACACAGGGAGGTCTACACTATTCAAGATGCTTTGGAGAATACAAGACGATCAGCATATGTTTTCCTGTGCTATAGGAGCTTTTGCTCTACATGAGAGAAAATAACACTGGTCAGGGTGTGGTCAGATCCTTAATGCTATTTGAGAAATTAGATTGATAAGAGGACCTCAAAGAAGGGAGAATCCATGTCTAGAACTCTCTCTCTATCTGAGTGAGAGGATAGACAGTACCACACTTTGTTCAGCCCGGGTAAAACCACTTCTAGAGTAGATTAGGGCACTGCATTTTAAAAGGAGCATTGATATGCTTCAGCATGTCAAGAGGAAGATCACTAGAATGGTGAGATGACTAAATGATGTGTCATTTGGGGATCCGTTGAAGGAATTTGGGATTTTTATCCTGGAAAAGAGAAGACCTGGGGATGGAATAATAATAGTTTTCTGATAACTGAAGGATTATTATGTAGAAGGGAGATTTTTTTCTTCTTAGCCTCAATTGGTACAATAGGGACAAATAGCTGGAGTTTACTAGGAGATAAATTTTATATGAAAAGAAAGAAAAAAGGAAAACTTCACATCATCTTAACTTGTGCCAAAACACAATGAGCTGCTTTGGGAAGTAGGAATATGATAATGATGATTTTTCTAACATATAGACATACACATGGTGTGTGTATGTGTATGTGTAATCCTTGATAGCTCTATATAATTTCTCAAATGTCATTTGATCCACACTCACCTTCCTCTCTGATTCTGGCCCCAGCTCGTTGTTGGCCTGTACCGCCTATACAAGAGGGTAAGTTCTGTAAGATCCGGCCCCATATTAATCTTTGTGTCCAGATTCCCTTGCCTACAGAAGGGGCCTGCATGTTTAATTGACTAATGGACTACCCATGCCATTGCAAGTTACCTGGCAATAAGCATTCTTCATCTACTTGGAGTTTCTACATGGATTAATAAATCTCTTGAGTAGCCAAAGATATCCCTCAGGAGACCTTAGAGTGGGCTAGGTTTTGGTGTAGTTTTCACAATTTCCTCTAACAAAAAGGAATAGGTATAGAACTTGAATGAGCATAAATTTAGTGCTGGAGCAGGCCTTAGAGCTAATTTAGTTTAACCCCTTCATTCTACAGATGAGGAAATAGGTCTCAATAGGGGATATTACTTGCCTAAGGTCACACAGCTACTAATAAGCAGAGCCAGGGATTTGAAGCCAGGTCCTCTCATTCAAGATCCAGGTTTCTTTCCTTTGTGCCACAGGGAGTTGCTCATCTGTCTGGATGTCACGCAGTGGTATAGTCCTTAGAACCTGAGAATTCCTAGTCTCCTTCAAGGCTCAGCTTATGCATTGCCTTCTGTATGAAGCCCTTCTTGATACCCCCTACCATCTAGTGCTGTCCTCCTCAACTCTTCCCCCAGAGAAGTAAGCTCCTACGTGCCTTTAAAGAGCCACCGAAAATGCACCTTAGATAACTCTGTCCATGTAAGATACAGATAAACAAAGATTGGACTTATGTGAATACACAGATGGCCTGATGGCAGCTTTTACCAACTCTGGAGTGGGGAATATTGATTTTGGATCCATTTAACCCTTGAAAATGATTAATTCTATTCCAGTAACTTAAGTAAATGACTTTTCTCTAAAACCATCCTGCCTCTTGGTAGCTGCTAATATTTTTTTCTAAGTCATTGCAAGCAATGTTAGTGTTGGATTATTAAGTATCGTGAGAGAGCCATCAAAGGGTTCTGCATGAATAAAATGCATATGAATTACAATAGTTTACCTCTAAACAGGCTATTAATATAGTCAGATAGGGCTTAAAAGTCTTTTTCTGTACCTCTACAGCATTCAGCCAGTAAAGATTAAAAACTAATTATACACACGTTGTCAGTACTAATATTTGTACTTAATTTGATTTACAGTACACTAAATAATAAACCTGATTGGAATTATAGCAAGTTGTCTGAATAGCCATTAATGTGTTCCTTTTATATTGCCTTATTCATTTTTAGAAGTATATTAAATGAGTTTTAATGTTTTTAAGGCAGATGAAAGGCAGGTAAAGCCAAGATAAAACCCAGTGAAGATGATCATTTAGTCCACAATATAGATTGCTTTTGCAGCATTCTGTTTGAGTCTATTGTGATTCTGTATATTTCAAGAGATGAAAAGAATTCTGACTGCAATTAATTACTGTGAATTGAAATCATCAATTAGGACATAGCCAGTCCCTCATAGAAGGGAATTATGATGTTAGAACAGGTTGCCTGAAGTATTTCTCCGGTGATATTGCTTATGTTAAGAGAAACATGAGCAAGACTGGCCTTACGATATGAGTGGAATAGGAAATAAGCTACAGGGTATGTTTTTTTCACCTTTGTCGCTAATATATTAAAAAATGATTTTGTATAACACCCATTCCTAGAGAAGTAAATTCATAATAGATCTACTTTTTTCTTCATCAAAAACAAAGAAGATGAAAAATAAGTCTTATTCATTGAGGGTAGCCTGGTATGGTGGAAAAACACTGGTTCTGGAAATAGAGTACCTGGGTTCAAATACTGGCTCTGCCACTTCCTACTTGTGTGACCTTGGACAAATCGCTTGATTCCTTTGTGCCTCAGTTTTCTCATCTTTTCATGCTTCTCTTGATTCTTGTGTTTGAAAGTCAAATTTTCTATTCAGCTCTGGTCTTTTCACTGAGAAAGCTTGAAAGTCCTCTATTTTATTAAAAATCCATATTTTGCCTTGGAGCATGATACTCAGTTTTGCTGGGTAGGTGATTCTTGGTTTTAATCCTAGCTCCATTGACCTCCGGAATATCGTA
>CM053625.1:110911568-110931273 GCA_028646595.1 Phalanger gymnotis | reverse complement strand
GAGCCCTGCTTCCCTCTGCCACTTTGTGGGTTCTGCAGTTCTAGAATTGGTTCAGAGCCATTTTTTATAGGGTTTTGGAGGGACTTGGTGGGGAGCTCATGCCAGTTACTGCTTTCCAGTCGCCATCTTGGCTCCGCCCCCTAAAGGGTATGTTTTGAGGGGAAGTTGAAAGTCTCTTTTTTCCATTTCTCCAATTTCTTTGTGAACAGGATTGCTAGTCAAAGAGAAAATATCATTTGGACCCACCTAAGCACCAATGTATTTATACTTTAAACGTCAATTGTTTTTCATTAATGCTTGGTGTAATCTGACTCAACTAAAACTTTGCTTACCTTCCGAGCTTTTAGACATTGAAAGTAGCTTCTTATCTTATTCTCTCTATGGCATCATGATAATTAAATGGTAACCTTCAGATTATTCTTCTGGAGCTTAGAAACTCATCTCTTACATTTAACTAACAGAAGGTGTTAAAACAATTTGTAAATATTCGCAGGGTGCTTCAGCCTCTCCTCCCTAGATTTTCCCCCTTTTTCTGTGATTCATTGCTTTGGTCCTTTTTTCACTATGCTTTGTAACAGTGTGAATGAGTTTTTCAAGATAGAGGGGATGGGGTATATTGCTAGGGGGCAAATGCTATATATAGAAAAGTGTCAGAAAAGCAACAGAATCACAAAATTACAGAGTTCTTCTTGTTTAAATATCAGAACAGGAATCCCCTCTGTATGATATATGACAGGCTTGTCATTCAGCAATTCCTCGAAGATTTCTAAATGATGCCTCCTTAGGCATCCCATTATACTTTCTTGGATAGCTGTTAGAAATATTTTTCCTCAAATTAAAATGAAACTCATCTCTCTACTTTCAACTCACTGTGTCCACTGAAGCCAAGCAGAACATGTATAAGGACGGGGCTTTCCCCTTCATCCCAATTAATGCAAGCACAAAAGGCTCAGATTTCTCGATTAAATCAAAATTATAAGCAAGGTGGGAACAAGTCCTTAATTTGCGAGGAGTAAAGTGCTTCAGTCATGGGATGAAATATCTTGACTGGCTAAACCCGAGGTAGAGGGACTACAGATAGTTAGAGGAATTACAGATAGGAGAAGACAAAACACACAGCAGCTGTCTAGAGAGAAGGCTGGTGGTGGAGACTGTCTGCTCCCCTATTACTTGGAGGAAGAGGAACAAAGGAGAACCCTTGAGAGAAGGTAAGAATGGAAATTTTGTTTGGAGTCAGCTGAGAGCTACATGGAACAGGACAAGCTCTGTAGCTATTGGAAGCTGATTGGGAAAGCAGAAATTTTTCCCGTAAAGAGCTAGTTGGGTTTATCTCCTTTTAAAGCAAGCTATGGTTTGACAGGGGAAACCTCAAGGGCTCTTTTGTTGCCCTTTACTGCCCTCTATGGCTTGAGAGGGAGAAATGCAGACTTAGTATCTGATCTGAGCTGTGCTGATTGGAGAAGAGGCATTGTTTTGCAGGGAGCTGATTTGAGAAAATAGAATTATCTGTTCTTTTAGGAAATAGCTGGAGAAAGATTGCATTGTTCTATCCATATCTGTAGCTTGTTTGAGTTGCTCTTTCCTGATTGTTATGTTTTGACAGAGAACAGATCTTATTAGCCGGTCAGATTTCAGACTTAAAGGAACTACTTCTTCACTGAGAATGTGATGTTGTGGCTTTACTAAAAGAGTTTAATACTGTTTCAGTGGACCAAAAGTAGCAGAGAAGATGCTTCCTCCAGCAAGAGAGTAGGGAGGCTCAGAAGAGGGACAAATGGTATGTGGTACAGACTATTCCCTAAAATAGACCATTGGCATCCAAAACCGTGGTCCAGAATTTAAAGTTACCACTGCAAAATGGACTTCCTATTCTTGTGCTTTACTGCTAGGTTTTGGTAAACATGGGCCTATTTTGCCCTCCCTTTTTTATACATGGATTTTGTGTGCCTGGAAGAGAGATTGTGACCCAGGCTTATGTCTAGAATGTTATATGTATTATTCCTACCTTTGCTTAATATATAAATGGTATTATTATTGCTTTCTCATTTAGTGAATGGTTCATCTTTAAAAATTAACGGATTCCTCAGTGACTTATTTGTATAAATGGAAAGCATAGTGGCAGGGGATCAGGAGGGACACTGGCAAGTGTTATGAGCTTATCAACCCTTCCCATTCATACCAAAGTTACCATTAAAATCATAAGAAAATTGAGTTTTAGTAGTATAGCCACCTCTTTGAGGAGAAACCTTGACCTATGGAAACTGGATGTAGGTATGGTGAATGAAGCAGTCTTAGCTTAGAAACAGAGAGACCTTGGAGAGAAATGGGGCTGCTGCCACACTTAGATTACATGTATATTTTTACCAACTTACATTATAGATTAAAAAAGTTTTAGTACTACTGATTTCTTTTACTTTTATGTCTTTCATTTACGGACACACCGTTCTTCCATACTTTTATGATCCTTTCCTTTTAAATAAAGAGAAATAGTTGTAAAAAATTCCATGGTGAACACCTGGCAGCATTTGTAACCTTCCATACCTGTAGTTCCTCCCCATTACATTGAAAGGGTAGTGAATTTCTTATCAACGCTCTGGGACTAAGTTCATTCATTATAATTATATAACATTACCCCTTGTTTTATTCTTTTCACTTATAATATTGAGATCTGACATTATGCAGACTTGTGCAGTTAAAACAATAGTAGTAGGTGATACCTGTTTTATCAATGCCATATTTTATATAGTCAATATAAAGTCGACCTAAAGATAGGAAAGAATTATCTATGACCAAGGCCTAAAAGGAAATTGAATATAGCCTTCCTTTCTACTGAACCACTTTGGTTCAGTTTCATGGGGACCTGACAATAAAGTCTAAAATCTAATTAATCTGGGCAACTCAAGATGGCTCAGTTTTCACTTGCTATGTGAGATCTTTCTTGATTTGCCCTCTCCATCAAATGCTCTGGGTTCATAGTGCATATATTTTATATGTACTTGTGCATAGATATTGGCTCCCTGAATGGAACACATTCTCCTTGAAGGTAACAACTGATTCAGTTTAACTTTTGTATTTCTGGCCAAGGGCCAAGCATAAAGGAGTCATTTCAATGTTTATTGATTGAAATTTAATTATATGATGTTGAATTACCCAGTTTTGTTGCCCATATTATCCAGATTCTCTACCTGCTATCCTGATTACTGTGCTTCCTGGACTGCTATGAAGACCCAGTCAGTAAAACAGTAACTTTAACATTTTGATTATGACAAAGTCCAGTTTAGGTAGCCTAATTACCTGGAAAATGGCGAAATGGAAGCTTTTCTTTTTCATATGCTTGATTGTACCAGCCAAAGAGCTGTGCTTTATAGAGAATGCTCATATGTCTCATGAAAAAGACAGTCCCTTAAGTACAAGGCACAATCCTCTTGAAGCTCTTATAAATGGAGAGGAGGATTTTAGAGAGTAACCCAAGTCTAGGAAATCTCTTCAAAAATCCCAAGTAGTTCTTCTAGAAGAGTACTTCTCCATCGAGGTCATTCTCACGGTCTTCTGCAACAAGCAAGCTTTTAATAAATGTTTGTGAAACTTAATTGAATATTGTCCATTTCCTTTCTTCTGTCTGAAAAGATTATAGAGTCCACGTGCCAGAGTTATAAGGTTTAATCATGGGCAAAATTATGGATCCAAAGAATAGAGCTATAACAGACCTTTAAAAAGTCTAGTCTGACTTTCATTTTAGAGAGGGGAATGGATGTTCAGTTTAGGGGAAGTGACTTGTCTAAGGTCATATAGTTTGTGACAGAATGGGATTGGACAACTACCTCCTTTTCTAGGGTTCTTTTTGCTACATGTGTTGCTTTGACTTGCACTGGGGACCTAACCCTTCTTTCTCTCCACCAGAATTCATTTTTCTTGAGACTGGTTTGTTAATCTTTGATAACTGAATTCATAATAAGTTATTTAATTGCTTAACATCCTAAATCCTCCACAAGCTGTTTCCACTTTAAATTAGTATTGCTAAAGACCTGAAATTTGTATTGATGTTACATAGTATGTGAGAGAGACTTGTGGGCAGAGATGCTTTGGGTCAGTGACCTATCTTTTTTCCAAAAATCTCATTGTGAAGCAGCATTTACTAGATATAACTTTAATATATACAAAATTTACTATGCTGTTCATCTATATACAAGATTTATAATATTTATAAGTTTACAATATACAAAATTATCACTATAAATTAGTATAAACACATACAGCACCTTACGATTTGCAAAGGGATATATATATATTATATATATATGTATGTACATACATGTATGTATATAAATTTGATCTGTAAAACAATCCTCTGAGGCAGGTGCTATTACCCCCAATTTATAGTTCAGTCAACTGAAGCTTAGAGTTCAAATAACTTGTCCGAAGTCACAAAACTAAGAAGTATCTGAGCCAGGATTCAAATTCTTGATTCCAATTTCTTTGTAGGACTTTCCTTCCTTTCCTCCATCCTCTTTTTTCTCTCTTGCCCCCACACCATCTTGATTCTTAAGTAATTTCTTCAAGTCATCAAACCTTGTGATAACTCTTCAATCAACTGGTGAATAAAGGAAGTAGCATTTATTAAGTGTGTGGGACAATGAACTTACTGCTAGGGATACAAAATCAAAATAAAGTAATCCTTGTCTTCAAGGAGTTCATGTTAAATAGGGGACTTAATAAATATGCATATGTGACCAGTGCAAGAAACAGAGATGAGAAATGAAATGGCATGTTTAAGGAACTGTGTGATTAGAGTGTAGAAAATATGAAGGGAAGAGATCTATGGTTAGAAAGGTGGGTTGGAGTTATGTTGTGAAAGTCTTTTTTTAAAAAAAAATTATTTTACTTTTAATTTGTGAAATAAAACAAACATTTCCATAACATAGTAGAGTGGTTGTACATGAAACTGCAAATCTATTATGTACAAATTGCTATTCCTTTTAAATATATAATAAAGTTATCATGTAACTTTCTTTTTTCTCTTTTTTTCTCCCTCTCTCACCCTACAGATGGCTACCATTAGACATAAATATGTATATGTATCTACATAAAATCATTCTATCCATGCTTCTTTATCAGTTCTTTCCCTGGATGCAGATAGCATCTTCCTTCATAGGTCCTTTGTAGTTAATTTGAGTATTTATTATAGTCAACATGACTTAGTCGCTCAAAGTTATTCTTAAAACACCATTGCTGTTACTCTATACAATGATCTCTTGAAGGTCTTTAAATGCTAAATAAAGCAGTTTATATTTAATCATGGAGGCAATAGGAGCCACTGGAGTTTTTTGAGAATGAGAGTGACATTAGAAAGCTATAAAAATAGTTAAGGCAGGAGGCAATAAGGACCTGAAATAGGGTGTTGGCTATTTGAGAGGAAAAAAGGGAAGACTTATGGAGATAGAAATGACAAGGTTTGGAAACTGATTGAATGTATGGAGTGAATGAGTAGATGTACATGATAGGGCTTTGTGAATCTGGGTGACTGGAATAATGGTCGTTTCTGAAACAGAGAGGTTCAGAAGGAGAGTAAGCTTAGGCTTTAGATACTAAAAGAGCAGCTCAACCTACTTGGAGCAGCCATATTTAAGCAATGTGTCTACAACTGAGGCATTCATCCATTAATCCTATTTGAGTTTTGTCTTCGTACCTCTATTGAGTAGCACAGTAGCTTGCACATACAACATACTAGATAAAAGCTTATTAAATAAATGAGTGGGCTGGAGTTAAGCATGCTATATGGGTATTCTCCAAATATCCAGAATTTGGGTTTTTTTCCTTCATCAACCTTGCCTCAACAAATCCTAAAACATGTTTTTCTTAATGTATGCTCATTAGTTTTTTAGAACCCACATGTATCTTAAGGAAAAATAATGTATAAGTCTGACATTCATTTACACTTTACTCAACTAAAATCTCTTTTAATACATCAAAAAGGAATTTGATGTCTATGATGCCTTTGGGCCTTTTAATAAATAAAACTTTTAAGATTTTTTTCCTTTTCAATGGAACCATTACAAAGGAGGAAATGCCTTTGAACAGTAGAAAGTCATGGCTTGGTCCCAAATTTCAAGTAAGTACAGTTGAATATAGTTGCAAACTTAGATGGTGGGGTAAGGATAGCTTGTTCGGTATTCCCCAAACCCTGAAAACCCAGTTGCATTTCCTTTGATCAGTTATAATAGCTAAGAATATAAGGGTAGTGACATACCTACTCTATTCACTTGATCATCTTTGCAAAAAAAATTCATATATATTCTCTGTGGAGGTAGGGAAGATAATGGGAATTAGGTATCAGAAATTCTGGGCTCCATTCCTAATTTTGCCACTAACTTACTCTGTGATCATGGGTCCCTTTTCTGGACTGAAATTGCCTCATTTGCCAAATGCAGATAAAGCTTGTTCTACGTAGTTCACAACTCTGTTGTGAAGAACAAATTTAACAATATAGAGTTCTATAATAACATAAAGAATATTAAGATTGCTACGAACCCATATGATTTAATATGTGAAATCCAGCTCTTCAGAATCTCTGTGCCCTTTCTTGCATCAGAGGGAGTCAGAGTTCCTTATCTTAAAGAGATAGCCTTTGTGTGAATTGACACATAGGGACTTCTTTCTATAGCAGAAAGATTTGTCCAAGGTGATGTACCACTCACCCTGATAGGATGGAGGGCACCCGTGTTGTATTAGTTTAAAAGACTCAGATAAACTGAGGTCATGGACAGGTAAATCATATTCTATTGTATGAGGACACAAGTAATGCTCCATCTTGATACATTTCTTTCTTTAAAAACTTTTTTTTAATAATGCCCTTTTGTCTTTTCCAGTCACCTCACTTTCCTAGTGAGGCCACCATGGAAATAGTGGCTGGAGCGCTGGGCTTGGAGCACCAAAGACTTGTGTCTTCATCCTGCCTCTGTCACATTTTTATTAATATATCAAGGGTTCTCTATAGTTTTATCAGGATAAACGGTTTATCACCTTGAACTTATGTACCTGCAATAGAGGATTCCATGAGTCAACCCATACCAAGATGTCACTTCAACATAAAGAATTCTCTAACCCCTCTCTCAAGTAAATAAGCATTTATTAAGCATGTGCTATGTGCTGGCACTTCAGTGGGAGGCTTTGTGACCCTTGGCATTCATTTGATCTCTGTGCTCTAGACAGCTCTCTAAGATTTTAAATTACAGGTAAGATGCAGGTACCTGATTTAGTGGAGGGAATTCCCTCATGTAAGAGTTCCCTATCTTAATGAAATCACATGTCTAGTACTTATTCATATTAATCCTCTCACCCTATGGAAAATTCATCCTTTATAACAAAGAATAAGGAGAAAAATGTTCAGCAAAGCAAACTCAAAAAAATCTGACATAGGTAGTGTTTTCCACTCATAGTTCCCTAGAAAGTGGGGAAGTGTCTTTTTACCTCTTCCTTCAAGTCAAGGTTTGTCATAATTTCATAGCACAAAGTTTTGGGTGGTGTCAGGGAATGGTGGCTGCTTTCGATACTGCTAATCTTTCCTTTTTCAATATTGTAGACATCGCATATGTTGTTTTCTTGATTTTACTTCACTTTGTGTGAGTTCATGTCTTATACTGCTCAGTATTCATCATTATTTATTGTAGTAGAATAATAATTCATTACATCATATAACAGAGTCTGTGCTGTGTCTAAACATTCCCTAATCAATGAACATCTATGTTGTTTCTAGGTCTTTGCTACCACAAAAAAAGTTCCGTAAAATCTTTGGTATTTGTAGGGTCTTTCTTTTTGTCATTGACCTCTTCGGAGTATGTGCTTAGAAGTGGAATATCAGAGTCAAACATTATGAGCATTTTAGCCATAGTTTGCCACTGCAGCTCTCTGTACATCCTGAAAACCAGACCTCTAAAGCCCATGACTAAGAGGAGTTTAAGCCATTCTGCTTTATAGTCTCTGGAACCAATCATCTTCATCTTCACTCTAGCCATTTTCTGCCCTGCTACATTGGATGTATCTTTGATCTCCCAAACCCCACTTTACACCTTATTCTCTAGGAATTATGATCAAATCATCACTAACATTGAAAAGAACGCACTAATGTACACTCATGTTCTACTCACCGTCTTTGTCACTTTCCAGATCATATCTCTCTTCCTTGGCCACCATTTCTATATAGGTTGTCTTCCCCAATAAAATATAAGCTTATTGAGAGCAGAGACTGTCTAAATTTTGCATTCGAATCCTCATTGCTTAATATAGTGCTCAGTACTTAGTAAATATTTTGAAAACATTTTAATTAATTCAAAATTCCAAATTGTTTACTAGAACAGTTGTAATAGTTTACAGTTTCATCGAGAGTACATGAGTGTAGCCAAGACTGCAGAGTAAACATTCAGCTGAGCTCTTTCAAAATTCCCCTCCAAATGACACCTCAAATCAAATTTTGTAGTGGCATAATCAACAAAAGGTCAGAGTGAGACATTCTTCAAGCCCAGGACAGCATAGAAGATTAGAAAAGGAGCTCTGACACAGTGGTGGAGGCTGGCCCAGAGCCCACATGGATGAAATGGATGATCAGACCAATGTGAGCTCAGAATGCTCTACCACAGGGGCACAAATTGTCCACGTGAACATCTGGGGTGGTGTCTCTAAATTTGTACATGTGACGTCTCTTTTGAGCTACTTAAATTCTACTTTGCTCAAAGAACACAGCATCTTCTCTGATGAGGGTATGCCATGCTGGGTGGTCCTATGATAGTGTCTCACACGTCACTCAGTTATAAAGTTCTTAAGAGAGACCTTGAAACCTTAAGAGAGACCTTGCTTTTTCTGATAACCTTGTGAACACTTACCCTGAGTTCTTCATAAAACAGTCTTTTTGGCAAGTGTATGTTTGGCACTCACATATCATACTTGTGCTCTCTGCAGTAGAGTTGGAATGCTTGGCAGTTTAGTTCAAGAAAGGACCTCGTTATCTGGTATCTTATTCTGCCAGGTGATCTTCAGAGTCTTCCTAAGACAATTCAAATGGAAGCAATTCAGTTTCCTGGCATGGCGCTGGTAGACTGTCCAGGTTTCACAGGCATATGACAATGAGGTCAGTACCACAACTCTATAGACCTTCAGTTTGGTAGTCTAATACATTTTCTCTCCTTGACCTTGATGCCACGTTTGTCCTCATTGAAAACATTTGACAACAGGGCTGAAAACATCATGCTAAAATGCATGGAAGCAAGCACACAGCCTCATTTCACTCCATTGGTGACTGGAAAAGCACAAGAACATTGTCCATTATCTAGACCTTGGGCAAGCGTGCCATCATGAAATTGATATATAATAGTGAAGAACTTCTTCAGGCAACCAAATTTTGACATAATTTTCCATAAGCCCTCATGACTGACAGTATCAAAAGGGCAGAACTACAAACATTGTGTACAGGCTCTGCTCCTATCAATCATTCATTAGCCTTTTCTGAAGCCACGTTGGCTTTCAGGTAGATGACCATTTTCCAGGTGAAGGATCAACCTCTTAAGAAGGACTCTGGCAAGAATATTGCCAGCAGTGACTAAGAGAGAACCCCATCCTGTGATTGTCACAAGACAATCTATTTCCTTAACCTTTATAGAGATGGACAATGGAGGTGTTCTTGAACTCCTGGAGGATAACCTCCTCTTGCCATATAACCTGGAAAATTTCAGTCAAATTTTGTATGAGCAGTGGACTCCCCACCTTGTAAATATCAGTTGGAATAGAATCAGCACCATGTGCTTTGCCACATGAAAGGAGCCTAATGGCATTCAAAACCTCTTCTTCAATTGGAACTTCAGCTAGGGAGGGATTGGTAAATGGTCAATGGCTTCAGCATTAATCAATGGTGGTCTGTTGAGAACACTATGGAAATGTTCAACTCATCTCTCTAGGATCATGTTCTTATCACTCATCAATGTGGCTCCATCAGCACCAAGTAGTTGAGATGCACCATAGGCTTTTGGCATATAAATAGCCTTCAGGGCATCATAAAAGCACTTTGGATTGTTACCATCAGGATAAAACTGAATTTCATCTGCCTTCTTACTGAGCCAAGAATCCTGCATCTCTCTAAGCTTTGCTTGTACTTTACTTTTAATGTAATTAAATGCTGCCTTCTTAGAGAAGAAAACCATCCTGCTGGTAAACCCTGTGGAGTTCTCATTTTTCATTTAGCAGCTTCTGAATTTTTCCCCATCATTTTTGTCAAACCAGTCTTGATGTTTGCAAGTGGTCTGACCCAGAGGAGCAAATGCAGTGCTGTAAACCAAATCTCTGAAAGTTGCCACTACTTTCCTGCTCCACTGTTGCCAATTTAGCAACAAACTGTTCCTGCTCAGAGAAATGCTTTAATCTTTTGGAATTAATTCTTCTGGTAGTTTTTTTTTTTTTGCCTTGGGGCCACCATTTTTGTTGAATGAGAATATTTAGCTTGGAGAGCATAAGTCTATGATTGGTCTAGCACTGTGGCATAGGCATTGATTATGGTGGCATGAAGTTTTCCTGAACACACCCTACGCCCTCCAAAAATTATTAGATAAATAAGAAAGAAGTCAAGGAAATGAATAGACATTTAGAAAATTTGGATTTGATAGAACAGAGAAAGAAAGCTGTAGACCAATTTCCTTAAGGAATATCTATGCAAAATTTTTAAATAAAGTGTTAGCAAGGAAATTACAGCACTATATCACAAGGATCCCACTATGACCAAGCAGGATTTATACCATGAATTCAAGGCCGGTTTAGCATTAGGAAAACTATCGGCCTAATTGACCAAATAAATAGCAAAAAGAACAAAAATAGTATTATATCAGAAATAGAAAAAAAAGGCTTTGACCAAAAATATAATACCTACTCCTATTAAAAACATTAGAAAACACAGGAATAAATATAGCCTTTCTTAGAATGATAAGTAGTATCTACCTAAAATCAAGAGCATGCATTATTTGTAATAGGGATAAACTTGAAGATTTTCCAGTAAGATCAGGAATGAAGCAAGGATATCCATTATCACCACTGTTGTTCAATATTGTACCAGAAATGCTAGCTATAGCAATAAGACCAAAAAAAAAAAGAAATTGAAGGAATAAAAATAGGCAGTGAGGAAATAAAACTATAACTTTTGCATGTTTTATTATGACATACTTAGAGAACCAACCTAAAAAAATAGTTGAAGCAATTAACAACTTCAACAAAGTTGAAGGATATAAAATAAACCCATATAAATCACCAGTGTTTCTATATACTACCAATAAAACCCAGCAGCAAGAGATAGAACAGGAAATTCCATTTAAAACAACTGCAGACAATATAAAATACTTGTGATTTACCTGCCAAGAGAAACCCAGAGATTATATGAACCCAATTACAAGATACTTTTTTCACCCAGATGAAGATATAAACAATTAGAGAAATATTAATTGCTCATGGGTAGGCTGAACCAATAAAATAAAAATACAATTCCACCTGTTAATTTACTTAGTGCCACACCAATCAAACTGCCAAATAATTATTTTGTAGAGCTAGAAAAAATCATAAGAAAATTCATCTGGAAGAACAAAAGGTCAAGCATATCAAGGGAATCAGTTTTTAAAATGTGAAGGAAGAGAGCCTGGCAGTACCAGATTTCAAATTGTACTACAATGTGGTAATTATCAAAACAGATCTGGTATTGGCTAAGAAATAGAGTAATGGGTCAGTGGGATAGAATAGAAACACAATACACAATCAAAAATGACCATAGTAATTCTAGTGTTTGACAAACCCAAAGATCCAAAATTTGGGGACAAGAAATCACTATTTGACAGAAATTTCTGGGAAAACTAAAAAGTTTTGTAGAAACTAAATATAAACCAGTTCCTCACACCATATACTAAGATAAAGTCAAAATAGTTAAATGATTTAGACATGATGGATGTTGTAAGAAAAATGGAAAAATGTAGCTGTCAGATCTATAGATAAGGGCAAAGCTTATGACCAAATAAGAGATATAGAGGATTATGGGAAGTAAAAAAGATAATTTTTATTACATGATGTTAAAAAGCTTTCATACAAATAAAACTAATGCAGCCAAAATTAGAAGGAAAGAAAGAAATTGGAGGAAAATTTACAGCAATTTTTTCTGTTAAAGGCCTCATTTCTCAAATATATAGGGAACTGAGACAAATTTAGGAGCCATCCTGCAGCTGAAAGGTAAAGGATTTCAACAGGCAGTTTTCAAGAAAAAAAATCAAAGCTATCAATAGTCATATGAAAAAAATTGCTGTAAATTACTACTAGTTAGAGAAATACAAATTAAAAGTTTTGAGATACTACCTCATACCTTTATCAAATTGGCTAACATGAAAGAAAAGTAAAATGACAAATGCTGGAGGGAGTATGGAAAAGTTGAAACATTTAAATACACTATTGGTGGAGTTGTGAACTAATCCAGCCATTTTGGAGACTAATTTATCCAAAGAGTTATAAAACTGTATGTTTCCTTTGACCTAGCAATACTACTTCTAGACCTATATCCCAAAGAGATCAAATAAAATGGAAAATGACCTAGTTTTACCAAAAAAAAATTATAGCAGCTCTTTTTGTGGTGGCAAAGAATTGGAAATTGAGGGGATGCCCATCAATTGGGGAATGGTTAAATAAGCTGTGGTATATGATTGTGATAGAATACTATTGGATTCCCAGGATGATTTCAGAAAATCCTGGGAAGACTTATATGAACTCATGCAAAGTGAAATAAGCAGAACTCGGAGAACACAATACATTGTACACAATAACAGCAGTATTGTAAGGATGACCAACTGTGAAAAACTCAATTACTTTGGTCAAGACAATGATCCAAGATGATTCCAAAGGATCCATGATGAAGAATGTTATCCACCACCAGAGAGAGAACTGATGATCTTTGTATGCAGATTGAAGCATGCTTCTTAAAATTTTCTTAATTTTTCTTGTTTTTTTTGTCTAGGTTTTCTTTTACAACACGACTAGTGTGGAAATGTTTTGCGTGACATCAAATGCATAATTGATGCTAAATTGCTTGCCTTCTCAAGGACAGGAGAGGGTGGTGAGAAAGGCATGGAGTTTAGAACTCAAAATTTAAAAAAAAAGATTGTTAAACATTTTAATAATATTTAACTATATACATACATGTTCTATATACATGCTTACATATATGTATATATATATATATATATTATACATACACAAATTAATGTGTCTGACTTTCCAGAACCCCTCTAACATTGAATAATCTTATCTTCCAAATGTTATCAAATTACCATTTGACATTTGATATTTGCTTCTTTAGAAAACATTTTAACTTCTGGAACTATAATTCCCCCCCTTAATTCCTACTCTTATCATTTCACTTGAGATTCTATATCTTTTATTTCTCCTAAATTAATTTTGTTATTTGGTCTAGTACAATATCTCTAACAATTTTACTGGGATGGCACTAAATGTGTAAATTTAGGTATTATCATGTTTATTCTATTAGCATGGCCTAGCCTTGACAACTGAATATCTTTCTAATTTGTGATTATTTAGTTAATATTCTGTAATTATAAAGTTCCCTAGTGTGTTTTGGTAGCTTGATTCCCAGATATTTTGTGAATTTTGTAGGTTAAATAATAGTTCTTTTTATTTTATTATATTATTTCCTCATGAATTTTGTCATTGCTTTATAGCTATGATGTTAATTTTACGACTTTATTTTGTATTTCACTACTTAATTAAACTGCTGATTTTGTAGTATTTTGTAAGTAAACCATTACATTGTCAGCAAATAGGATAGTTGTGTCTGATAGTTGTATCTCCTTTTCCCTATCTTTATTCCTTTAACATTTTTTCCCCTAGGAAAACAAGTATACTGGCTTTATTTTTGTATTAAGAGAGTTCGTATTGTTTCCCATTATACATAATGTTAGCTTCTGGCATTAGGTACTTTTTATCACATAAAAAGGCCTTTTCTATACCTATCCTTTGTAGAAATCTCAACATAAGTGAGTACACTTTATCAAAGGCATTTCCTGCATCTAGTAATATAATAACGTGGTGTGAAGTTTTTACTCAATATGATATTGTTTGTCTAATGCTGAACCATCCTTATATAATTGGTATAAATCCAATTTATAATGAGTATGTTTTTGGACATGTTGCTTTAGTCAGTTTTGCCAGAATGTTATTTAACATTTTGGAATCATTATTGATGATGTTGGTCTATGGTTGTTTCTCTGCTTTATCCTTCTAGTTTAAGTATTATAAGAGTAGATTTGTAGAATGTTTTTTCTTTTTTAATTTTTGAGAATTTCTGTTAATATGTGTTGTTTTCTAGAAGCTGGAAAATTCATATGTAAACTTTTTCTGGACCAGGATCTTATTTTTCTTTGATAGTTTGAAGTTAATTGAACATATCTATTTGATGGTTGAGTATTTTATACTTTTACAGGAAATTCCCTATTTTTTTAAATCTGTAGTTTTCTTATAATATTTCTATGTAAAATAGTTCTGCTATTTCATTTTTAATGTTTTTGTTTTGATTTCAACTTGATCATATTTATTCCAATTTGATTTTCCTCCTATTTTTAATTGACTTAGCTAAAAATTGATTAGTTTTTCTTAGTCTTTTCATAGAACCCAGATTTTAGTTTTGTTATCAGTTCTATAGTCTTTTTTATTTCCAATCTCATTATTTATCCTTTAATTTTCTGGACTCCCTCTTTCATACTTAATTTGGGGTTATTTGTTGACTTTCCAATTATTTTAATTGCATATTCAGTTTGTTAATCCTCTTTTCTATTTTGTTAATGCATACTTTAAGGGATTAAATTTTTCCTCTAAGAAATACTCTAGCTGTGTTCCAGAAACTTTTGTATACTGTTTTGTCATTATTATTCTCTTTCACAAAATAATTATTTGTATTCTGTTTCTTGTTCTTTGACCTACTCAGTATTCAGGATGTTGTTTAAAAAATATCTCCTTTCAGGTCTATGTTATTTGCTTGTGTTCCTCGAATTGCCATTTTATTGCATTATGGTCTATGAAGCATATGTATAATATTCCTGCTTTTTTACAACTATAAATTCTCTTTGTTCTAACACTTCTGTTTTTATAAAGATATCACTTTACAAATTCATTTAATTTTTTCTTTAGTTCCTATGCTGTTTGGCAAATGTGTATTTATTGATAATGATTCATTTATCTATGATTCCTTTAGTTATTACTTTCTTATCTGTATTGATACTGTAAATTTTAATTTTTGCTTTATCAGATAGCACAATTAACTTCTACTTTTTTAGATTTATATGATGCATAGTAAGTTGTTTCCAGATTTTTACATGTCTACTTTTTAGATGGTTTTTAAAACAACCGATTGTAGAGTTTTCTTATCCTGTCATCCTTCCATTTTATTGGATTATTTATTCCATTCACATTTAAGGTTATGATTGTTAGATTTGGACCTTCCATTTTAAAATAATATCCTCTAGCTTTCCTCTTCAGGTTCCATTTCTGACTCTCTAGACTTTCTCTACCATGCCTCACAAATTGCCTCACCTTGGAAGTTTACTCTACTCCTGAGCTTGTCACAATGAAAATATGCCCTGCTCCTACAGCCCCTTTCTCTGACTGGCCTCATTAATTCACCTCATGTAGACTCATGACATCTGAGAAGGGAGGGATAGAGATTATTTTCCCCTTCTTCCAGATAGGAAAATGGAACCTTTGCTATATGAAATATCTTTTTTACAATCTTACTGCAATTCAATGAAGAGAATGGATGCAGACTCCAGTCTCCAGGCCTCCTAAACCAATGGCCATTGCATGATGCTACAATAATATGTATTTGCTCTCTTGGGAGTACTTTTAAAAGTCAGACTACTCTTTTTTGAGAATGGTATCCTTTCATTTTAGAAACAAATGGATGCTGCAAGAGCAGTTGGAAAAAGGTTTGGAGGAGTTGCTTTCCATTTTGATTTGTATTTCAAACTCACATTAAAGATAATAAACTAGAAATTCAATTACAAGGCTTGTTGCCAGGGCACTGCATATTCAGTTTGGATTTGCATCTTAACTTACAGATTGTTCTCTCCGGCATTACTTACATTTCAGACTGTCGCTTATTTTATTAAAAAAAAAAACAACAAGGCACTTCTTCTGTAGACAGTTTCCCACAAAGTGCCTTCTTATAGGCCTTCCCAAATATGGTTGTGGGGATCAGGATGAATTAAGATAAAATGTAAAGTCTTTTCTCTCCCCCCTCAAATTTGTTTTTATGCTGTAACATGAGGATTCACATAACTATATGCCAAGGTTTTCAAATTTTAGCACATTTATAAATGTCTCCATTTGGATGCTAACCAGATTTTCTATCAATCTTGTAATCTAATTTATTTAGAAGGGACCCTGTCGTGAAATATGATACCTACCCCTAATGAGATGGTACATAATCCAGGGATTAGGCAGAAATAAAGGGTATGTTTCCACCAGTTATGAGTGCCAAAGAAAATGGTTATCAAATGAGGAAAGCATTTTTTTTCTTTTAAAGTAATATAGCTAGCTAGGAGAAAGTTTTAGTGAGCTTGGAAGAAATGACTGACTGAATAGAATTTTTTTTCACTTTACCCTGGCATTCAAAACCTGCCCCCAACCCAACTTTGAGCCTTATGTCCTATTGTTCCCTTCATGCACCTTGCATTCCGACCAAATAGAATTACTGTTCCTGAACATGTGTTGCATCTATACCGTTGTTTATAACTATCTTTCAAAAAATAAGTTCTAATTGATGTCTTTTTTCTTTCATGTTTATAATTTTCCTCAGTATCCCTCTCCTTTCTCTCTCAGAGAGTTACCTATAAAACAATCATATTTTTGAAAGACACAAATTTAGTAGAAAGATTATTTTACCCATTCAACCTCTTATTTGCTTGTCCTTGATAGATTAATTTTATTTGTACATAAGGCTTTTAGTTTTATGTAATCAGAGTTATCTATTTTATCTTTTGTCATCGTCTCTATCTTTTTTTTGGTTAAGACTATATATGTATATAATTATACATATGTATATGTATATACAAACATATGTATATATATCTGTATGTATATACAGATATATATATATATACACATATACACACACACATACACACACATATATATATATATATATACCGATAGCTATGAAACATACCTGATCTGCTTTTCCTCTATTTTTAATACAATATTTAATATTAAGGTCACATATCCATTTAAAATATGCTGTGGTACATTGATAAGGCAATGGCATACAATTCAAAGAGAAATAGGGAGCCCTAGTTCATATAATAGTGTATAGGAAGCAGCAACAAAAATATTCCAAAGAAAAAGAAGAGCAAGAAAGCAAAATGGCTGTCTGATGATGCTTTACAAATAGCTGAGGAAAGAAGAAAAGGGAAAGGGAAAGATATATCCAATTGAATTCAAAATTCCAGAGAACAGCAAGGAGAGATAAGAAGGTTTTCTTAAATGATAAATGCAAAGAAATAGAAGAAAACAATAGAATGGGAAAGACAAGAGATCTCTTCAAGAAAATTAGAGATATAAAGGGAATGTTTCATGCAAAAATGGGCATGATGAAAGACAAAAATGGTAGGGACTTAACAGAAGGAAAAGAGATTAAAAAGCAATGTCAAGAATATACAGAAGAGCTATATAAGAAAGATCCGAACATCTCTGATAACCACAATGGCATGGTTACTCATGAGAACCTGACATCCTGGAAAAGTCAAGTGGACCTTAGGAAGCATTGCTAATGATAAGACTGGAGATGATGGAATTCCAGCTGAGCTATTTCAAATCCTAGAAGATGATGCTGTTAACGTGCCTCACTTAACATGCCAACAAATTTGGAAAACCCAACAGTGGCCATTGCATTAGAAAAACATCAATTTATGTCTCTATCATAAAGAAGGGCAATGCCAAGGAATGTTTAAATTACCAAACAATTGTACTCATTTCACATGCCAGCAAATTATGCTGAAGATTCTTCAAGCTAGGCTTCAGCAGTATGGGAACTAACAATTACTAGAAGAGTAGGCTGGTTTTTTAAGAGGCAGATAAACTAGAGGCCAAATTGCCAACATTAGCTGGATTATGGAGAAAACAAAGGATTTCCAGGAAAAAAAAATCAATGCTAGCAAACGTCTGCTTCATTGATTACACTAAAGCCTTTGACTATGTGGATCACAACAGAACGTGGCAAGTCCTCAAAGATGTGGGAGTACCAGATCATCTTATTTGTCTCCTAAGGAACCCTTACGCAGGCCAAGAAGTAACAGGGCTGAATATGGAACAACTCATTAGTTTAAGAGTGGAAAAGAAGCACGATAAGGCTATATATTGTCACCTTATTTCTTTAACATATAAAGAGTATATCTATCATATAACAGTGTGGTTTGGGGTCTTTTTCTTTCAGATATGATTGATTATCTTTGTTTTCTTAATATCAAAGCAACCTTGCATCCATGATATAAATCCAACCTGTACATGAATGATTTCTTAGATGAATCACTATGGCCTGTTTGACAGGATTTTACTTAAATTTTTTTAATTGATATAAGTGAATAATATTTGTCCATAGTTCTCCTGTGCTTTATCATCCTCTGGTTTAGGTATAGGCCTATATTTGTTTTATAACTAGAATATGGCAAAATGCTTTTTTAAAAAATTTTTTAAAAAGAATTTCTGTAGGGGGGTGGAGCCAAGATGGCAGCTGGGAAGCAGGGACTACCATGAGCTCCCCACCAAGTCCCTCCAAAAACCTATTAAAAATGGCTCTGAACCAATTCTAGAACTGCAGAACCCACAAAGTGGCAGACGGAAGCAGGGCTCCAGCCCAGAATAGCCTGGATGGTCTCTGGGTAAGGTCTATCCAGCACGGAGCTGGGAGCTGAGGGGACTAGAGCTGAGCCGAGCAGAGCCCAGCATGGGCAGTGCGGACCGACCAGACCAGGAGCTGGGCAGTGTGTGCCCTAGCACCCTGAATCAGTGAGCTGTGGCATTTGCCAGACCTCTCAATCCACAAACAGCAAAGACAACAGAGAAGGTTAGTGGGAAAAGCGGTGGGATTGAGTTTGTGGTTCGGCTACCGCGCCTGGGGCAGCGGAGGTGGGGCAGCTTTAGAACTACAGCTGCAGTTGCTTCTGGCCCCAGGCCCACCTGCTGGGAGGAATTAAGTGGCTGAACAGAGCAGGAGTGAAGAGCCTGCTGAAGATCTAAGCCCAGTCCTATTTGGGGGTTCTTGGGGAAGGAAGAGTGCTGGTGTGGCAGCACATCCGCCCAAGCGTGGAACATAGAACTCTTTGGTCTACAAGCAGTCATACCCCGCTGAAAAAACTCAAGGGTCAAGTAAGTTGGCTGGGAACATGGCCAGGCAGCGAAAACACACCCAGATTCAGTCTCAGACTCTGGAATCCATCTTTGGTAACAAAGAAGACCAAAACATACAGTCAGAAGAAGTCAACAAAGTCATAGAGCCTACAACAAAAACCTCCAAGAAAAACATGAACTGGTCTCAGGCCATGGAAGAGCTCAAAAAGGATTTGGAAAAGCAAGTTAGAGAAGTGGAGGAAAAATTGGGAAGAGAAATGAGAAGGATGCCAGAAAACTATGAAAAACA
>CM053625.1:110898584-110911068 GCA_028646595.1 Phalanger gymnotis | reverse complement strand
ATGGTTTTATTGCATCATTCTCATTTCTCATCCCAATTTTTCCTCTACTTCTCTAACTTGCTTTTCCAAATCCTTTTTGAGCTCTTCCATGGCCTGAGACCAGTTCATGTTTTTCTTGGAGGCTTTTGATGTAGGTTCTTTGACTTTGTTGACTTCTTCTGGCTGTTTGTTTTGGTTTTCTTTGTCACCAACGAAAGATTCCAAAGTCTGAGACTGAATCTGGGTGTGTTTTCACTGCCTGGCCATGTTTCCAGCCAACTACTTGACCCTTGAGGTTTTTGTCAGGATACGACTGCTTGTAGAGTAGAGAAGACTTTGACCCAAGCTTTAGGGTCCAAGCAGTGCTGTTTTCAGAGCTACTTCTACTCCACTGTCACCCCAGACTCTGTCACAGCAGCAGTCCTCCTCCCTCAAGAACAGCTGACCAGACCAAGATTGCAATTCAGATCCAAGCAGGGCACAGTAAGAGACTCTGCCTTTGTGCCCACAAAGCGGTCCTTGCATTCCTGCTCTGATCTGCTGCTAGATTCCTCACACTGTGTGAGCCAGGAACTAAGGAAGCTGCTGACACTGGTGCTCTGGAGGCAACCTCAGGAGCAACCTGCTGCTGCTACCACCACCACTGCATGACCTCCTCCACCTGCAGAGATGGTGGCTGGACCACTCTAAACTCCATACCGCATTTTCCCCTAACCTGCTCTTTGGCATTTGTGGGTTGAGAAGTCTGGTAACTGCCACAGCTCACTGTTTCATGGCCCCATGGCCACTTTTGGCTGGCTGACTCCGGGCCTGATCTGTCCTGGTGTGGGCCATGCTGGGCTGCCCTCCACTCTCAGCACCATGTGGTAGACCTTTCTTGGCGGCCATCCAGGCTCTTCTGGGCTGGAGATCTGTTTCCCTCTGCTATTTTGTGGGTTCTGCAGCTCTATAATTCAGAGCCATTTTACAGGTGTCTGGAGGGATTTGGGGGGAGTTTAAGCAAGTCTCTGCTTTCCTGTGGCCTTCTTGGCTCTGCCTCTTCCTAAGATTCTTAACTGGAAGGAACTTTTGGGATCTTAGTTCTATTATCCAAAGTGTTGGCTTTCCTCCCTAGCTTTGTCATTTACAAAATTTACCAAGGAATCAAACTTGTTTACTTAAAATTTCTAGACTTCATTCTATCTTCTCTCTCCAGCCCCTTTTTGAATACTAGGGCCACATTTGCCTTTCAACAATCCCCAGCCATCTTTCCTGTTCTTCACAATATTACACCTATCAGTGGGAGTTACTCAGGAATCCCATAAATCAGTTTTTTTCATTGTCTTAAGTTACATTTCATTTGAGCCTGAGGACTTCAATTCATTGAAAGCAGCTATGTATTTTCTTATTATCTCACTGCTTATCTTGGATATCAAATCTTCATTAGTTTTTTTTATTCCTGTGTTTTCCACATTAGTAATCATTTTCCTGGAAAAGTAAAACAAAAACAAAAAGGTCTACAGGTTACATGAGCAACAAGATGGAGGACTAGATATTTTCTCTGATCTCCATGATGCCTCAAACCTCTCCAAAACAGAAATTATTCAAAAATAAGTTCATCTGTCTCCATGGTCTAGGACACCCAGAATCTAAAAGAATGTTTATAAACAGTCTAAAACCCAAGGATCTGATGTTTATTGACCCTGACATCACTTAGCACTTTTACCCCACCTCCTGTGCTACCACCAGCAAGAATGCACTAGCAGACCTAGGAACACAACAGAAGCTTACATCAAAACCCATATTCACACCCAGTTCCCTCATCTCTCTTTCCACTGCTGTGGAGTCTCTGGAAATATGACCTGTCTGTGACAGACAGCCAGACAATCATAGTACCTCAGGTGTAAAAGACTTCTGCAAGCATCCATCCTGCAAGGCTCTTAACTTCCAATACTAGGGCAGGCAATACTATAGCACCAGCAGAGTCTGAAGCTTAGGCCAACATCACCAGGACAGACTGCCCTATAGAACCAGCACTGCAAAGATATGAACTGCTGATGCCAGTGTTGGGGCAAAGAACTAACGAATTGAGGGATTGATACAGGATAGGACGCTGTGTTCAGGGATTGTGCAGCACTCTACCACATCTGAAGGAAAAATTGTAGCAACCAGCTGAGGACAATTCTGACCACCCAAAAGTCAGCTGGGGCAGAGACTTAGGCTGGTAGATCAATAATTGCTAATCTGATGAGAAGGCTGAGGCATTTTGAGATCTAGCCTCTACAAAAACCACAATGAGAAGGGAGGGAGTCAGAAAGTGAGTGGTAGTGAAAATGAGTGGGAGAAAGAAATTTCCAAAGATTTCAAGAAGAAGAAAACTCAAGGGCTTTGAACATAAACAGATAAATCAACAGAAAAAAAACAACCCAGTAACAACAGAAGGAAATACGGACTCCAGATCCAGTAAACAAGTTTAGTCATCTATGAACAGAAGCAAAAGGAATTAAGGAACTCAGCCTTCTCTCTGTCATCCATTACAACCATCCCATCCACTCTTATCCCTTCTTTCCTCTAAAGACCTAATAAAATTCATTTTATTTTCCTTGTTATCTTTAATTCTTTCTGAGTTGGATACTACTTTTATGAGGGCAATACCTCACTTTTGTATTCATCCCTTAGTCCTTGCCTTTGCTTTTATCTTCTGTAT
This sequence comes from Phalanger gymnotis, assembly GCA_028646595.1. Lineage (NCBI taxonomy): Eukaryota > Metazoa > Chordata > Mammalia > Diprotodontia > Phalangeridae > Phalanger > Phalanger gymnotis. Next base: position 110,908,403 of record CM053625.1, on the reverse strand, counting down.
GTATGGTGTATATTTTTTATTTAAGTTGATTCATGAGTTTCCTATGCCTCCACATTGGTATCTTTAGACAATTTCCACTTTTCTTCTTTATCAAAAGTGTTTCTCTTTGGGGTTTTCATAATGTAATTATGTAGAGCCTCCCTCCCACCAGCACTGATTTCTTGGGCAGAATTTTAGTAGATGAGTTTAAAAGATTTCAGTGTTAGGAGAGACCCTGGCCATTTTGCCCAATCCATATTTGAATAAGCATACACTCTACAATATACTGGCTTAGTGGTCATTCACCTACCACCTTTATATATCTTTGGTTGTTAGCTTTTTTCCATATATCAAGTTGTTATTTGCCTCTCTACAACTTCAATCCATTGCTCCTTTTTCTTCTGTCTGGGAGCAATCTAAGTCTAATCCTTCTTCCACATGTGAAAGCCTTACAAATACCTAAAGACAATTACAGTGTTCCCCCCAGGATCTTTTCTAATATCCTTCCTATAGAATCTTTGAAATCTGATTTCCAAAAATCTATGGTTCATGTTAAATTATGATTAGGCTTCTTCAAGGAATAGCTAGGTGGCAGTGGATAAAATGTTGAGCCTGAAGTCAGGAAGACTCATTTTCCTGAATTCAAATCTGGCCTCATACATTTACTAGCTATGTGTCCTTGAGCAAGTCTCTTAACACTGTTTGCCTCAGTTTCCTAATTTGTAAAATGATCTAGAGAAGGAAATGGCAAACTACTCCGGTATCTTTTTCCAAGAAAACCCCAAATGGTGTCATGACTCCAACATGACTGAAGTGATTGGACAATAACAAAGATTTCTTCATCTTTAAAAAAATCATTATTATCTTGAACTTAATAAGCATTAAGTTTATTAGAAATAAACATTAAGTTTAGAACATATTAATTATATTAGTGAACATTAAGATTCTGAATATATTTCAATGAAATGTAAAAGAATTGTGTAGGGAACGGTGAACTTTTTTGTACATTTTTTTCCTTTATACAACTTTTGTAAAATTAAGAAAAATTCAACATGGTAGATCCAAACTGCCCTGCTTATCTGTGTCCCTTCTTGAACTTCTTTCTGCTATAAATCTGGGTAGGTTCTCTTATTTCTTAAATTGTAATGCCCAGGTTTCTGTCTGAGTTCTCAGGTGTTCTGTTTTCTTCTGTGTACACACATGTTAAGCATTAATTCTTAATTCAGGATTTTTTGCTGTCTCTTTAGGCCCTGTCTGATGGGTTGGGATGGCCCTGTTTGGTCCTGTTCCCTCTGTAGTCTCATTGCTGCTACCATTGTTTATTCATATGTGGTGGCTGGTATTGGGTCTTGCCCTTTGTTTCAATCCCTGGGCTTCTCTCTCAGTCTCCTGGTGCTTTACTGTGGATTTCGGATTTCGGTGGAATCATTTTTGGCTCTGTCCTCTGTTGTGCCCCTAAAAGGAGATGGTGGATAGTGGAATTCATGATAGTTGAAGGCCTCTAGCTCTATCTCTTCCATATCTACACTGTCATCCTAGTGCTGAGTTGACTATCTCTTGCTCTGACTCTCAAAGCCCTGAGGAGTGTAACTCCCAATCCTGTTTCACTGCACAATGATCTATGAGGGACTGGTTCTGTCCCTATTTCTGTTCTTGCAGGGCAGGGTTGGGTTCATTCTGGCTTTAGTTACATGATTCCTGGATTTAGGAATGACTTGAGATTCAGTGGCTAACTGGCTGACTCCAGCTCTGATTGCTGGCTTTTCTGGCACAGCTCCAATCCCCACCTCTCCTGGGCTTCTGGAATGTTTTTTCTCTTGAATGATGAAACCCCTCTACCCACCTCCATCAGCATCTGGCTATTTCTTTTTCAATCCTGGACTGGATAGAGGAGCTTTAGCTTCTTTTCAATTTTATTTATCATTTGTCTTTCTGGGGTCCTTTCCAGATATTTCCTGGGATTTTTGTGCAAGACAGTTGGGACTCTTTATGAACTTTCATGCCACCCTCTTAACCTCGAATTCCTTCCCTTATTTCCTCTATTGCAAATTCTAAGTAGTCAGCCTTCCAAGGTTCCCATCATCTTCTACTCCTGCAATCAGCTTCTCCTTGTTAGGGAGACTCCAGGATAGAAATTCCCCCTTTTCTCTATAATTCCTCTACCTTTTTTGAGGGATTAAAGTCCCTTTAAGGTAAATCAAGAAATTATATGCTGCTTTTTTGGGGGAAAAGGTACAGAAAAGTCTTCCAGCAGATATCAAAACAAATAAACTTCCTTATCATTTCTTTGTAATTTCTCAGTTGCAGGGTCGTGATCTTTTTCCTGTATTCTAATTTATTTCCTCATCCGGGCAAGTTGGTTTGTAATATAATTCGGTGAAAACGTGGGATATTTTCTGCCTTCACTGATCATCACCCAAATGTTCAGTTACCTTGGTCTCTAAATATCTTCACATGTACAATGCTACTCTATTTTCTCTTTCTTGTTCAGTCATTTCAGTCATGTCTGACACTTCATGACCCCAGTTCAGGTTTTCTTGGCAAAGATTACTGGAGTGGTTCATTTTCTTCTCCTGCTCATTTTACAGATGAGGTAATTGAGGCAAACAGGGTTAAGTGACTTACCTAGAGTCATACAGCTAGTAAATGTCTGAGGCTGGACTTGAACTCTGGTTTTCCTGACTCTAGGCCTGGCACCTTATTCTCCGTGCCACTTAGCTGCTCTATTCTCTCTTTTATTTATCTTTTATCATATGTCTCATTGAATTTAATCTTGACATATATATATGCATGTAAATATATGACATATCATATATATCGAGAGATATCCATAATGTCATGCATATTTCTTTGCATTAGGAGCACCAGTTTATCTTCTTTGATATTCATGCTTTGTGCTTTTGTTTATGGACAGCTGAGGCCATAAGTTTTATTCCTTCTTTTTTAATCTTCTACATCCTTCTGGGCATCTCCATGCGTATTCTTCTTACTTAGTAGTTACTTTCTGTTATCTGTCTGTTTCAACAATCCAGCTAGCAGCTGCTGTGGGGGTGAAAGACCAACACGAGCCCAATAACAAGAACGCTGCCAGTAGAGGTTCGTTTGATCTGCTTTACTAAGGAAAGTAACATTAGGGGGTTAACAATCTTATTTCAATCCAACATACAAATATTATTCACTTAGTTCAGGGGAAAAAGCCAGCACCCTGAACTTCAGAGCAAATACAAACAAATTACAAACATACATTATAAACAGACCAAGTACAATTCATAGTTACCAAGGAACGAACATCTGAGTTCAGAAGCTGTAGAGCTCATGACAATGGCTGGCCCAGAGTCACGTGCCACTCCTCCTGTGGCCCAAGAAAATAGCTCTGTCGTCTCTTTTTATACACTCTTTAGCCATCATCAAACATCATCTGAGTGACCAGAACTTAGGCTCCTACTATTGTCTCTGGTCTTAGCAACTCCCCTTAGGTCCCTGATGACTTCACACCCACATAGGCTTAGCACCTAGTAATTAGGGGTTTGTGCTTGGGGCTTTGCACCTAGTCAGGCTCAATCAAAGAGACTTAATTAATTTATCATTCTAAAACAGTAAAAAAGTCCCAACTTAATTGGTATTACACCAGCTTGGTGGATATATGTATAGGCTACCTTCCCCTTTCTCCTTCAGTTTAAAATCTTATCAGCTAGATTTTCTAAGACTCTAGACAAGTATATTCTTAGCAACTCTTGTTAGATATACTCTATCTCTTACTAGGAGTCCATCATTTCTATATTTGAAGTAACAGTCCACAAGTCTAAATCTTATTCTCAGATACCTACTCCTTAACCAGTTGTCCACCTCCCAAATCTACTTTTCTCTTCTAAGTGAACTACTTAAGTGACTACTATCTGATAGATGTTGAGGCTACAAAGAAAGTGAAATAGGGCAGAACAGGCCCTTAAGTGTATATATATGTGTGTATGTGTAGATACATATATATATGTATATATATATATGTATATGTATATGTATGTGTGTGTATATGTATGTATACATATACACATATATACACACATACACATATATGTATATATGTAAATGTATAAACACTATATATAAGCATATGTATGCATATATATCCATATGTGTATATATGTATATATATATACATATACATACATATATATGTGCATACATGTGTATACATACCCACACTTCTTAATTGAACCTTGGGGATAAAGGCACTTGATATTGGGAAGACCAGGAAAGGCGTCATGCAAAAGGAAATACTTGACTTGAATCTTGAGGGAAAATAGGGATTCCCAAAGCTGGCAGTGCTGAGGGAAGCTATTCTAGGTACTAGAGATAGCTAGTATAGTATTAATACATGAAGTTGGGAGATGGATTATCGTATGTCAGGAATATCAGATAAGCCAGTATATCTATGCTATACTTGGCATAGAGGGGAATAGTGTATATAAAACTGGAAAATAGATTTTAACTAGGTTGTAAAGGTTTTTAAATACAGAATTAATTTATATTTAACTCTAAAAGTAATAGGGAGCTTATCGAATAGAGAGATGAAATGGCCAGAACTACATTTTAGGAAAAAAAATCATTTTGGGAATTGACTGGACTAAATTGGGGCGACTAGGGATAGGAAGCAATTAGGAGTCCATTGTATGAATGTTGGTGGAGTTGTGAACTGATCCAACTGTTCTGGAGAGCAATTTGGACCTAAGCCCAAAGGGCTGTAAAACTGCATCCTTTTATTCAGCAATACCACTACTAAGTATCCCAAAGAGATCATAAAAAAAGGTAAAAGGACCCACATGTACAAAATATTTATAGCAATTCTTTTTGTGGTGGCAAAGAATTAGAAATTAAAGGAATGCCCATCAATTGGGGAATGGCTGAAGAAGTTGTGGCAAATGAGTGTAATGGAATACTATTATTCTATAAGAAATGATGACGAGGTGGATTTCAAAAAAACCTAGAAAACTTAGATGAACTGATGCTATGTGAAATGAGCAGAACTATGAGAACATTGTACACAATGACAGCAACATTGTGTGATGATCAACTATGAATGACTTAGTTCTTCTCAGCCATATAATTATCCGAGACAATTCCAAAAGACTCATGATGGAAAATGCTATCCATATCCAGAGAAAGAACTATGGAGTCTGAATGCAGATGGAAGCAAACTATTTTCACTATTTTTGTTTTTTGTTTCTTATGATTTTTTCTTTTTGTTCTGATTGTTCTTTCACCACATGTCTGTGTATATATATGTATATAACCTATATCAGATTGCTTGTTGTCTTGGGGGGGAGGGAAGAGAAAGAGGGAGAAAAATTTGGAACTCAAACAGGAAGTTACAGTTTGTGACTTCTCTTTAAGTATAGAATTCTTATAGGAACATTGAATTCAGAGGTGAAATGGTTCTCATCCAATCCAACCTCTTTAGCTGGGTGCTGTAATGGCCAGAGTGCTGGGCTTGGAATCAGGAAGACAGGAGTTCTAATCTTGCCTCAGACACTTACTAGCTGTGTGATGATGGACAATTCACTTAACCTGTGTCTGTGTCAGTTTCCTCAAGAGTAAAACAGGGGAAATAATAGCATCTATGTCATCTCTCTGGGATTCATTTCCTTCAGCTGTTAAGGGAAGGAGGGGAAAGAACAGAAAGGAACAAGTATGAATTAAGTGCCTATTAGACACTATGCTAAGCACTAGAGTGACAAAGTCAGAAAAGGAATAGTCCCTACTCTCAAGGGGTCGTTGTTCTAAGAAGGAAGACACTGTGAACATAGATCAATGTATAGAGAATACATGCAAAATAAATACAAGATCACTTTGGGAGGAAGGGAACTAGGAGCACGGAAGAAATCAGGAAAGGTTTCTGATCTCATCACCCAGCCTCCCATCTTCTCCAGCAGATTTCTCTCACTATAATACTCTCTCTAATCTTTAATTTTGCCCTATCTACTGACTCTTTCCCTGCTCCCTACTGACAAACATGCCCAAGTCTTTCCCACACCCAAAGATCTCTACCCAACTCACTAGACCCTACTACTTACCCTTGCTCTGATCCTATATCTCTCCTCTTTTTCTCAGCCAAACTCCTGTAAAAAAAAGCAGCCTATACTCTTTGCCTCTTTTTCCTTCCCTCTAATTCTTTTTTAAACTCTCTGACTTCCAGTGCTATCACTCTACTAGAATCATTCCTTCCAAAGTTACCAATTATCTTTTATTTGCTACCTCTAATGGCTTTCTCTTTGGTTCTTATCCTTTTCAATGGCTCTGAAACATTTGAGATAATTGACCATCCTCTCCCTCCTGCATGCTCTCCTCTTTCTGGGTTTTTATGACTCTTTTCTGTCTTGGTTTTTCTTCCTCCAGTTTGTTCATTCTTTTCTCAGATTCTTTTGCTAGATGTTTAACCAGGTCATTCCCCTTAACTATAAGTATACTACTTGGCTGTCCCAGGCCCTCCTCTGTTCTCTCAGTTTCTTCTCACTTGCTGACATCAGTCAATTCCCTTGGCTTCAGTTTTGATCTTTATCATATGTTTGACAGATCCATACATATAACCCCAGTCTCTCTAGGGCTCCAACACTGTGACTGTGCATCTCTAAATGGATGTCTCACAGCCATCTCAAACTAGCTAAATATAACTATTGAATTTCTCTTCATATCTACTCCCCTTCTAGACTTCTCTAGTTCTGTCTGGGGTACCACCATTCTTCTGTCACAAAAATCTTCAACGTTGTGTGATTATCAGTTCTTCACTTTCAAAACCAAATGTATCCAACCCGTCACCAGATTTTGTCATTTCAACCTCCACAATATGTCTAACATATTATGTTATGTCCAACATAACTTGCACTCTGTGCATAAAGTCACCACTCAATTTAAGGCTTTCATCCCTTCTCATCTGAATCATGCAAGAGACTTCTTTTTTCCTTCCTTTTTTCCTGCTTAATAATATTTTGGTTTTTTTTTCAATTACATGTGAAGACAGTTTTAAACATTCATTTTTGTAAGATTTTGAGTTCTATGTAGTCTAGTACAAGGCCTTGATAGACAGACATTTATTAAACTAGAAACCTCTTGGGTGTTGAGAGCTTTCACAGGTGAGAAGGCCTGCTACCTACAAAACCAGAAGATTATGGGATTCAAAAGGGACCTTCAATATCATCTAGCCTAGTCGCTTCTTTTTACATATTACAGAACTGAAGACGAGCGAAAGGAAATGAATTTTCTAAGGAAGATCTAGCGTCTGAATTCAAACTCAGTTCCTCTTCACTTTCAATTCAGTGTTCTTTGCCTCTACTTCTTAGCTCTTCTGTGTTCTTGGGCAGTTTCTCACTCATGTGTATATATATATATACTATTATATATTTATATGCTGTATTCCCTAAAGAGAATGTAAGTTCCTTGAAGGTAGGTACTGATTTTCACTTTTTTTTTTGCTTTGTATCCCCAGTGCCTAGCATAGGGCCATACATATAATAGGTGCTTAAAATAAATATTTGTTGAATAAAATTGAATTGAATTTTTAGAATATTAGTTAGGAATGAAATTACTTTCCCCAAAACAAAGTTATTCATGATTATTCACATTTAGACTTCTCCATTTGTCAACAAGAAATGGCATGCCCTCTACAGAATAGTCGAGGAAACTATGGCCCTCGTTTCCTCTGTTTCCATATACTTTAGGGATCAATGAGTCATCTCAAAATAGGTTATTTATGGTTCCATGGGATCCACTTACGTATGAAGTTTAGCTATTTTAAAAACGTATTAACTATAAGTTAATGGACAATAAGTGGACAGTTTCTAGTTAAGTTTTCTTAAAGTCAATATATCAATGCTCCAAAGAGTGATTTTGTTGCAGATTACTTTAGTAGATAAGACTAGGATAGTTTCCTCAGACTTAGTTTAGGTGACTTGCCTATGGTCACGTGGCTAGTAACCGACACAGGTGAGACTCATATTCCATCCTTCTAAGACATTAAGATTACAGAATTAGGGTTGAAACCCTGTCAGTTTAAAGTTGAGAAAACTGGGGCCTCAAAAGCTTGATTTGTCCAATTTTTCATAGAAAATAAGCAGCAGAACCAGCATTTGAACTCACATCCTCTAACTCTAAACCTAGTACTCCATCGTACCATATAGAATTAAAACAAATAAACAAAAAACCCACAGCAATTCAACAAATCATTGGGTTTTCTGCCTTTGCCACCTCTCTGGGTTAAATGTTGGGGAGTTGCAATCAGTCCCTGGAGGGGTTCTATATCCGGTGAAATGGATCACTCAGAGCCTGAGGATCCAGATCATTACTAAACATGTACTTGGTGTCTTCCAGATAAAATCACCCTGCAGAGACCTTTGGGAACCTTAGAAAGCTCCTGCTCAATCCATAGAAAAGTTCTTACACAATCCTTGTGCAAATGACTCACAGGTGAGTTTCGGGTTGGTCCATTTCAAGGCTGCATCAATAGCATCATGTCTCATAGTAGTGGTATAGGGAGAACACATATACTTTTGTTCTTGAAAATATTTAATAGTCAATGTTAATATCATGTACTGAAATAATCAAATAGATTTCTGATCTCATCAAGGTGAGTATTCCTTCCAGTAATGAAGATCCTAATTCACACCTACTTATCCTTTTTCGATTCAATTCAATGGACATTTATTAAGCACCTATTATGTACCAGGCACTATGCTAAAGATGCAAATAAGAAAAAGACAGTCTCTGTTTCAAGGAGCTTCTAAGCTAATTATCATAAATTATATAATCCTAGGTGATTCTCATCCATGTCCTCCTCTGTTTACCAATATACTGGAACTTTCTCTCCTTTGTTTTTACATCATAAGGTTCCCTTGGGGAACTGTGTCCCGCAGTTATCTCTTACTCTTAACATATGACTGGCCTGTTTTTTTTTCTGATCATGTACTTCTTTGATAACATTTCTTATACTGCTTCTCCTTTGTAATTGTTTATAAAGTACTACAGACTGCTCGTGTTCATTATAGGCTTGTCTATTGTCTTTGGATAAACCCCAGTTTCCATTCCAGACACTGCCATGCAACAGTCATATAACAAATATTTTTTTTTGTTTTTGTTGCTGTTCGGTTGTGTCTAGCTGTTCAAGATCCTATTTGGGGTTTTCATCACAAAGATACTGGTTTTCCATTTCCTTCTCCTGCTCATTTTACAGATGAAGAAACTAAGGCAAACAAGGTTAAATTACTTGCCCAGGATCACACAGCTAGTAAGTGTCTGAGGTCAGATTTGAACCCATGAAGATGAGTCTTCCTGATTCTAAGCCCAGTGCTCAATATACTGCACCACCTAGTGTACTGCTAACAAACATGGAGGCAGTAAGTAACAGAATTGTTACTGAGGTGGAATAGTGGACAGAATGCTGGACCTGGGGTCTGGATGACCTGAGTTCAAATTCAGCGTCAGACAGTTACTAGCTGTGTGACACTGGGCAAGTCATTTCATTCATCTGCCTCAATTTTTTCATCTGTAAAATGTAGATAATCATATCGCCTACCTCTCAGTGTTGTTTTTTATCTTCAGTTTTAAAAATGAGTCTTTTCATTGATACATTCCATTTCTTACATCATCATAGTTATCCTAGGTATCTTTCCCTCCTTTTCTCCCTCTTTCCTTGTCTTCCTCATAGAAAGCCATCCCATATAACAAATAGTATGTTTTAGAGATAAAAAAAATTGGCACAACCAATCAATGTGAGGCAAAATTCCAAAAATGTGCCATAAGTATAAGACCTATGGACCCCTCACCTCCACAAAGGATTGGGTTAGGGGTCTC
>CM053625.1:110871119-110898484 GCA_028646595.1 Phalanger gymnotis | reverse complement strand
CAGCCTGAAAAAGAAAAGGTGAGAGAGAAGAAGCAAGAGACAGACAGCTGTGGCTGGCAAAAAGCACTTTATTCAGCTCAAGGCTGTATTTTATCAAGCTAGCAAGAAGAAGGGGGGTTGGGGACCTGAGGAGGTTGGCTCTGGGGATTTTCCAGGGAGTAGCTGGAGCATAGTGCTTAAGATATCTGCTGGGCGGAGCGTACTGCTGCAAGCCTGTCCTTGGAAACAGGTGCTCGGTGCGTATCTTTCTGAGGGGCCTGGGGCTCAGCATGGAATGCTGGCTTCCAACAGGTCTCCTCTCATATCTTGTCATCTACAACCTCCTTGATCCTTACAATTTTGTTTCATTTCTTTTTTTGTATATCATTGTTTCTTCCATTCCTATGGGTGCAGTTATTGTGTATACTTTTTTCTTTGATTTGCTTACTTCATTCTGTGTCAGTTCATATAGATCTTTCCATGCTTCTCTGTATTCATCCCACATATAATTTCTTACAACACAGTAATATTTCATTATATTCATGTGTCACAATTTGTTTTGCCATTTTCTATTTGATGAGCATCTCCTTTCTTTCCAGTTCTTAGTTATCACAAAAAGTGCTGCTATACTCCCAGGGTTGTTGTAAAAATAAAATGAAGCACTTGAAAGGTTTTGCTAGCCTTAAAGTACTATGTAAATGCTAGCTATGATTATTATCATTCCCCGATTGGTGTTTCTAACGATATTGATTTTTGATGTTGCTGCTGCAGTGGTCTTTGTTGGAGAAGACAACCACAGAGCTCTTGAACAACAATGGAATTAGCTTTAACATTAATGTACTAACAAGATATGTCCATGCATATCCTGATATCAGAACCTATAGCTCCAAGATGTAGAATTTATGTTTTCATTGGATGTGCCCTTTTCAAGGCTGAGAGACAGTTCCACATCTTTGAATAAATTGTAGAATTTTTTAAACTTCAAGAACACTCCCCTTCCCCAGCCTGTCTCTTGGCAATGTAACATACATCATGGCAAGCTTGTTAGTGTATTTTTATAACAGTCTGCCCATGCATATGAATGCAGGTTGCTGAGTCAAGAAAAAAGAAGGCTAATTAACCATCCATTTAATTCTACAGAAAGGACTAAGCTATTATTTGGCATTCAAAAGAAAGTAAATTCAAGTGCCCAAAATTTTGTTCAATAGAAGTTTTGGAATGTGGCCCATCATGGGTCGAAATTTCCAAAGTAACAGACCATATTTGTATGATTCTTAATAGTGTTTCTTTATATCTCTGGCCCTAAGCATTTAGCACTGTGTTCTCTCTCCCACCGAATCACTGTGACCTTGAAGATAGGATACCTAACCACCTTGGGGCAAAATACCCTGATTGGAAGTTTTCTGAAGAAGATAATAGGCTGCTTGAGAGAACTGGAACTTATTTAATGGATGTGAAGTTGTACACGGGTTCAGAAAATTCCTTTGCAAGTATAGGCAGGAGGAAAAGAATGATGATAGACTGGGAAAGTTCTGGGGATTTTATGGACTATAAACTCAATATGAGTCAATAGTAATATGGCAGCCAAAAACAAAAAAGAAAAAAAATCTTAGGTGATATTGAGAGGCATAGCTTCCAGGAGTAAGGAGATGATAGTTTCTCTGTACTCTGCCCTGGTCAGTCTACATCATTGTATTCTGTTTTGAGTGCCACATTTAAAGAATCACAGTGGGTCAGTAGGAGAGTGTCCAGAGGAGGCCAACTAAGAGAAGCGCCTTCAGGTCTTGCCATGTGAGGACTGGTTAAACTTCTTGAACACTGATCCTAAAGAAGACAAGACATGGAGAATAAGATTTGTTAGCTGTATTTGAAGATTCTCCTATAGAAGAAGGAACATTTTACTTAGTTCCAGTGGAAAGACCAAGGAACAATGGGTAGAAGTTGCCAAGAGGCAAAATTGGTTGGGATGTCAGGTCGTAAGAGGATCCTTAACAACTTCCTAACTGTTAGAGTGGTCCCAAAATAAACTAGATTCTTCCTAGGGGCAATGGGCTGCCCCGTACTGGTGGTCTTCGAGCAGAAGGCAATCAATCCCTTGACACATATGTCATAGAAGGTATGTTTGGGGGTACAGGTTTGCCTAGATGACTTCTGTAGTCAATTCTGACTCCTAGGTTTTAATTCTGTGATAGACCCAGGGAGGTTCAGTTGATTGACATCACGTAGAAAATGTATTGTCACCTGTGTGGGTTGACTCTAAGGGTGTGCTGGTAAACGTGAAATAAGTAGCTTTCAAAAAATGTTGCATAATACACTTAAGTTTAATATGCATTATTAATGTTTGCTCTATCACTTAAGTGTAGACAAATAACAAAACAATAAATCAAGCCTAATTTTGTCGCATTTGCTGATTTCCAAAGTGCAAATGCTCACACTGAAATTTTAACAATTCGCTCAAAGCCAGTACAAGCTGACCCTAGGATATGACTGGTTGATTATATGTCTCTTGACTCTCAAGTCTTGTTTTCCCACTGGCTGATCCATAGAGTGTGTTCATTGTTCCTGATATTGAATCTATTATTGTTGGTAGAAGGTGTATTCCTTTGGAGGCACATGTTTACAAGATGCTTCATTTTTTATGAAATTTCCACAATGAGACGTGGAATCTCCTGAACCATCAGGTAAATGATGACCACAGGAAGAAGAAAGTACCTTTCAGCAGATTTGACTCATGGTACACAGTAAAGCAGTCAGCATATTTTCTAGTCTTCAACTTAATAAAATGAAATCCTGATAATTAAAGTAGAAATGTGAATTATACTATTATTTCTTAAGAATATTTTCTGATTAACAGTTGGTCAGGTAAGAGTTAGCCAGACTTTTCCATGTAGATAGTATTGTGGTAATATATTCCATGATGATAGTAATCAGGTGTTAGCATGTTACACTGTTTTGAGAACCAGCCTCAAATCCAGGAAAACCTGGGTTCAAATTTCACTTCTGGCCCTATGTAACCCTAGGCAAGTCATTAAATCCCTTAGTTTTCAAGGAAACACTCTAAGAATGTAAGTTCCAGAGAAGGTGTTGATCTGTCTCTGTCAATAATAACAATATCACAGATAGCTAACCTTTATATAGTACTTTAAGGTTCGTGGAACACTTTCCATAGATTATCTGTATTGACTGATACACACTCAACATTCTCTGAACTGGCTCCTGGCTGACTCCTACTTTCCACAGCCTGCATGGCTCATTTTTCTAACTTAATTTCCATCTTGATGATACGCTTGATGTGGTTGTAGGCTCCTTTTGTGAGTGCCCATCTACCAATGTTCCTCTTTTATTTTCTCATCTTCCTTTTCTACCTAAGTACTTGTAGCCATTCTGGGATCTGCTGGGCATTAATATTCACCAACTTGCTCTGGGAGTTATGCTTGACTGAGCACATTTTCACCTGAAAGGAGTTGTTTAATATAAACATTTGGTTAATATGCTGTACATTTTAAAGTATTTTATCAGCATTGGTGTAGGACTAAAAGTCATTTAAATTCAATGGGAACTGATTATGTACCAAGAATCAGTTCTTTCCATAAGAGTGTTTCTTTCTTCCTTCCCTAATATAATGTATACATTAGAAAACTCACTTATATGGTTGATGGGAACACTGTAGACAAATCAGCAGGCTGACATTTTATCAGTCTTAGTATTCATCAATTCTGACTTTGGTTTTAAATGGGGAGAAAATGAACAATATTGCTTTTAAAAAGTGCTTAAGTATAATTATCTTTGGAGTAATCATTATTATTATCATAATGAAACATCATCAGAGGAAATAAGTAGTATAATGAGGAGCTTGTCTAAACCCTTCAAGTCCAGCTCATAGGATAGGGGGTATCACAGAATTAGAGCTAGATAAGACATTGGAGGTCATTAAACCCAAACCCTTAATTTTACAGATGAACAAAATGAGTCTCAGAGGTTAAGTCATAGACCTGCTGCATTTCTGAAGTAGGATTTGAACTCATTTGCTACACCATGATGCCTCTGCAATGGATAAGCTTAAGTACCAGATCTGTGATTTCAGTGGTAACAAGAAATTTCAGGTGTTGAAACATTATTGACCAGTGCAAGTCAGCACTTTCTCTATAACTTAGAGTCCTAGAGGGTTGCTTAGAAAACCGAAAGGTCCAGTGACTTGCCCTGGGTCACAGAGAAAATATGTGAGAAGAGGCACTTGAACCCAGGTCTTCTTAGCTTCAAGGATGGCTAGTAGTAACCACTACTCCAAGTTCCCTCTCTGTACTATGTTGGAAACAAACAAACAACTGCGTTGCTGTTCCTAACTACCCAAGCATCTCTGAGCTCACTTTCTGGTCCAATATCTTCTCAGCTTTTCTGCAAGGAATTCATTATCCCCAGTAGTTTAAGTGAAAAATAGTGGACAATAGATTCTTAGACCACTGGCCATTGAAGTTAGTTGTTTGGCTCATACCTTTAACCTTTCAAGGTTGGTAGCACAGTGAATAAAACCTATATCTTCTCATTTGGTGCTATAGTCAGAGCAGAATGAGTAGAATGGAGGAACCATTGACCATACGTGGAACATTTTTTTCTAATGTATGAAAGGTCGATCAACTCAATGAACCTACTGAGCAATGATCCTTTGTTTGGGGCATACACTGAGCACCTCCCATGAAGAAGCCTTTTTTTGAGAGAGTATGGTTCCTGATTAGTTTTCAGTGACTGGGACTGCCCCCAAGGTAATAGGCTGGGTATGACTCAAGAGGGCACAGGGTGAGAGGAACTACCTTCCTGTGCTAGCCTGTAAAAGAGACCAATAGGACACTTTCTGCTTTTGCTTTTGTCTTTCTTGCCTTTTTCCTTTCAGAACACAGACCAGAATGCAGCAAAGTAGACCTGTGTTCTGGGGTCATAGGGTGGTGGAGAGCCCTTCCATGTATAGTTTCTTTGCTCCAGAAGGCTTGGATTGAAAACACATGAGAGCTATAGGTGTTGGGCCACAACCTTCTTGTTTACGCTACCCAAGAAAAAGGTTCCTGAATATGGACTTTGCTAGCCCAAGAGATAGCAGAAGTCACACAACTACAAAATTCCTGCAAAAAATGCCTGCACTTGCCACCATGACTCAAGAGGGAAGTTAATGGAAAATGTTGTGGAATCCCAACCTCCTATTTAGAGAAGTAGAGAATTTTACTTTCATAGGCAGCTTAATGCTAGAATCTTGCTTTCTATTTAGAGAATAAAGATTTGGGAGGTAGTGTCAGCCTTGGGGATTACTTCAAGGGTACTTTCAAGTTTGAGATTTGAGGTATGGAACCTTCTAGAGAGAAAAGCTACTTTTCTGTACACTCTATTGTAGTATTAATGTGGTCACAGATCTTCCCCACCCATTCAGTAAGCCTCAGGTGGGGTTAGGTGGGAAAGCCTGACTATACCTTTGTTTGTAAGTAGGCCTAAAGCCTCTACTTACCAGGTACTAAGCCTATTTGGGCATGAAGCCCTCAGGGCCCTAAGGGGAGTTGCTTAGAACAGAGCCAAAGATAAGCGTACTGAGTTCTAGTCAATAGTGAATTCAGCCAATCAGAGACCTGAGTTCTAGCCAATCAGACGCTGGCTAGGACCATATATAAGGAGAGCCCAGAGTGTGAGAGAACCAGAATTGAAGAGAAGCAGACATCAAGAAGACATTGAGGCAGCAGACATCAAGAGGGTGCTGAAGAGCAGACATTCCGAGAGCTACAAAAGAGAGTGCTGAGTGGAGAGTTAGGATTTGGGAGTGATTGTGTAGAGGAAGGCCCTAGCAGGGGGGAAGGTTACAGGATGACTTG
Source organism: Phalanger gymnotis (assembly GCA_028646595.1). Classification (NCBI taxonomy): domain Eukaryota; kingdom Metazoa; phylum Chordata; class Mammalia; order Diprotodontia; family Phalangeridae; genus Phalanger; species Phalanger gymnotis. Next base: position 110,892,656 of record CM053625.1, on the reverse strand, counting down.
GTTCCTTGCTCTAATACTCTGTTATAGTTTCCTTGTTGCTGCATTGAGGTGGGCTTACTGGTTTGGGAATATAATTACTGCTATGTCACATTGGAATTATTGGTCTTGGGATTTTATCCTCTGGAGTCTAAATACATCTTATATTTCCTCTGCCGTCTACATAGGTTTTTCATTCTTTGCGATTCTGAACCTTTCAGGCACATTCATGGTCATCCTCAAGGTCATGAACCTTGCCTTACTGATACATCTATCACTAGAGAAACAATAGGACTCCCTATGTGGCCCCAAGAGCTGGAGAGCAAACCTGTAGCATGGGAGACGAGCAAGACATCAGAACTTTGCCACTCTTGCTATTACAACGAGTTATTTGGAATGTATAGATAGGATGGGAAGGTCTTGTTCAGCGGCGCCAGATTGTTTGCCTTTAATCCAACCATGGGATGGCACAATGAGTCTAAAAGTGACTTTCTAGAAGTCCATAAGACAGAAGGTTTCTGCTGGAATGTCAATGGCAACCCTAAATTCAATTTACTTCTGAAAAAAAGCTTATGGGCTACTGTGAGTGTTTTGTATATCTGTTTATGTGTTTCAATGGGCCCTTTTGATTTTTTACGTTTTCTGTGGGATAAAATAAACTTATCCTCTACCCAATATTTATTTGTTACTATTGTGGAAGCTGGGAATCACTGCTATCCACATTTGTGGAAATCTAGGCATGAGTTACAAATAGAAATTTAGTCAGGGTAAATTCTAAGTGGGGGCAAAGAGCCAATAAGAAGTTTTCAGGGGGCTTCTAGGACCACACTCAGTCCATGGAAATTAATTGCTTTGAGGGGGTCCAGTACCCTGGGTTTCAGATATTATGCCTAAAGCAAAAATTATGTTAAATCACCTCTGTGCCCTTTGGAAAATCACTTAACCTCTCTAGGCCTCAGTTTCCTCATCTGTTAAATAATAGGATTGGACTATATGACCTTAATTTTTCTTCTAGCTCAAAGGATTGGATCCTATGATTCTATTTTCTGTGGCGATATGCCAAGCTCTGACCTCTCTATCTCCATTCCTCTCTCATAGTTTTAGACATGCACAATGTATCTCTGCTTAGGCCAAAATCATTGGCCTCAAATTTGACAACTAAATTGAACCAATTATTCCCACATCCCCATTTCTTCCACTATCTGTTTATGGTCAGTTGCACCACCATTCTTCCAATCTCCCTGGCAAAAAACTCCAGTGTTCTCTTTGACCCTCCCCTCATTCTCTTTATCTAAGCCATAACTAAATCTTATCATTTCTTCCTTCAAAATCTCTTTTATTTTCCTCTTTCTCTTCTTTGCCATCCCCACTACTTATATTCAGATCCTATTACTTCTCCTGTGTATTACTTTAATAGCTTCCTAACTGGACTCTCTGCCTTCAGTCTTTCCCCATTCTGATTCAACTTAACTGCTGTTGCCAGGGTAATCTTCCTTAAATGCCTCTTTGATCACATCATTCCACTGCTCAAGTACCTAGAATGGCTCCCTATTGTCTATCTGTTCAACTCTAAGTTTCTCTGCCTGGCTCAGGCAACCACTTGATGATATCCAGTGGAGTCATGGGTTAGGTGGTATCTACGATCAATCTGTGGCTTCTCTTTGCTTTTTGATTGAGTTATCTGACTCCAAGCTGAGCATATGATGCCTGCCCAAATAACAAATAGTAGCAATTTTCCTCTGCCATGGCAACTGAGGAATCAATGTAAACTTATAGCTTATACTTAATAAAAGCACACAAGAAATGGTACCCTCACATAGAAGGGTTTCCAATTACCTGGAGCAGAGCAAGGCTGTTTTCTCTGCTGGACCAAATGCATCTTTCCAATCTTGGCAGAGTGAAAGGTGCTCAGTATTTCTTGCATATTTCGTCTTGACTGCGGCAACTCCTTAATGAGTCTCTGCTTCATTTTCTGAACTCAGAGATGTTATTCATACCTGAATGCATTGAGTCTGATTCTGTTTTCTTCCAGAGATCTTTTAAAATTAGCCTTCTATAGATCGTTACCGAGTTCACTTCCCAAGAGACAGGATTGTGATTAGTAGAACTGCTCTAATGTATTTGACTTCTATAGACTAAATAATTTGGCTCAGAAGCAATTGTGCTATTGGAGACATGCATTATGACTATCGTTTTAAGAGGAAAATATCTTAGTTGTGCTGCAACATCCATCCTCTAGCCCATTCTACCCTGGTTCAGCCCTCAAGGATAATTGCATCTTATTGTCTATATCAAAATAGTTCCATCACATAAACGATTGGAAGGAGGAGAGAAAAGGATGTTTTCTGTGAGAAAGAATAGCCAGAGGCTGTTTCTTCAGACTTCACATAACCTCATTCCAAGGAAGTTAAACCCCAAGAATGTAAAGGAGCAGTAACAGGGACTGGAAGGCATGAAAGTTTGGTGTCTACTTCTGTTCTACTTTTGCTGACGTTGACACCTTCAAGTCGGCGGATGGTGAAGATTGTGGTTCAAGGGGTCTTTTTTCTTGCATTAAATCAATGTTCCTTTTAACACTCTACTGCAGGTTTTTTTTTATTCTTTCCATGTCATGATCAGCCATTAGCATTTTAATTTTGCTTCATATGGCACTATGCTCTGCAGATGGATTTGTTTTTTGCTTATGTTTATTGTACAAGTGACAAATATGAGAATATTTTCATGATGTGAGAAAATGCTGTGAAGTTGTGAATATAAGGTGACTTTTATCCTCCAGCCCTGAGGAACACTAGGGTAAAGATGGAACAACACTCATTCCCTCATTTGACAAGGACCCAAGTACATTCCAGACATGAGCATATTATGGATCCTTTTATGATCAGAATCAGAGCTGTCCTTAAGAACCATGGGCCTCAAGGAATGAATACACATCCTTCTCAGTGTTCAGCACACATTGTTAATCCTTGAGTCTTTGGGGGATAATTACAATGCTCCTATTTCTCAAATCTCAGTGGAACTTGAGCAATATAATTATAGAATATAAGAGATGGGAGAAATCTTGGAGATATACTAGTCCAATGCCCCTCACTTATTGACCAACGAAAAGAATGGAGGTAAGGTAATGTGGATAAGATCAAAAAGAGACTTAGAGGCAGAACAAGGACCTGGGCACTTGGGAGAACATCATATTGCTTCTCTGTTTGCTCAATACCATTCAAAGTGTGTACCCATGAGGAATCTGGTAAGACCTTGTAGCAGCCCTCTTGTGTCTCATTAACGAGGTGAAATTCCTTCAATGAGGTTAGCTCCAAAGTTAATTCCTTGTTAACAAGGTCAAACCCTTCCCTGCCTCCACACTCAGAGAGGTTTTTGTCCCTAACAAAGGTCTCAACTACAGTTGTCCTGGGTACCACTGACTAAAAACCATCATGAAAATGAAGTCCGGGGGTACTTGTCATCTATTTACTACTTCATTACTACTAAAATCACTACCTAAATTATACTCTTGAATCTGGACTAAAAAGGAAGAGAGATCCTAGATCTCTGGAAAGCATCAAAGAAGAGATAACTGCAGAGAGAGGTTGTATTATTCATTGTAAAAACCAATCTTGGTTTCTGTGTTCTTAGCCTCGATCTTTTCTACTATTTGCTAGGAGAGCTTGGGTCCTCTTGGTTCTGAGGCATGTGATTTCCCTTTACATATTTCATTTCACTTGATCCTGACAACAACTTTGTGAAGTAGGTGAGATAGGGGATTATTATTCCCATTTTCCAGCTAAGGAGCCTGAGGTTTAGTGATTGCAACAAGCCTCCTGGACCCTACTTTCCCAAGGATAAAATGAAAACTTCTGAGCTTGCTATTTAAAGTCCTTCTCAATTTGGCTCCAGAAAGAAAGGCAGCATGGAATAATGGATAGAGAGGTGGGAGAAGAATAAGGAAGACCTGGGTTTAATTCTGTGTCTGACACAAGCTTTGACCAATAATACCAGCACACAAGAGGGCTGCTAGCACAAATTCTTTGATCTGCTTTTCTGAAAGAAAGTAACTCAAAAGGGGTCAAAGGTTTTACTTTAATCAAACATGTATCACCCACTTAATTCAGGGAAAAAGTTAGCACCCTAAACTTCAGAGAAAACACAAACAGAAATTACAAGCAGAAATTATATGAACAGAGCAAATACAGCAAAAACCAGAAAAGACCAACAAACAGGGCTTTCAACTGTCTGACCAAAAGCAATACACACATAGTTACCAGAGAGAGAAGCACCAACATCTGGGTTTTTCAAAGCCAAGGGACTCCTTAACTGTTACCCAGAGTTTCATCTGTCTATATCACATGAACACTCTTCCCATGAGTAAGCCCCAAAGCAAAATGCTAAACTCAGAGTATATATACACTTCTTCCGGGTTAGAGGGCAGCCCAACCCTCATGATCTAGGCTCATGTGACTTAGGCTTTCTTAGGCAGGTCATCAAAGACTCTTGATTCAATCAAAAGCAAGACTCAATCAAAGGTACTTGAATGCCTTAGTGCTGTGAAGAACTAGAACTCCAAAAGAAAAAAAACGGCAAAAAAATGCCACTTTGCTTGCTGTTCAAGCCTCCAAGGCTTTATTGGTAGAAGGATCATCCTTGGATAGACAGTCACTATACCGATAAAACCACTAGTCCATACACTCTCCTTCAATCTGGTTCCAGTTTTCCTTTCTAGTCTTATTACTTCTCTTCATATGGTCTACTTGTTCTCACTGAACTTGGCCTATTCGATTTGCCCCTTCTCTACGTTTATAAAGGAATTTTATCTCCTACCCTGGGAATAAACTTCCCCCTTGTTCTACTTTATAAAACACTGGACTTCTTTCAAGGTTCAGCTCCTCCATCACCTCCTACAGGCAGCCTCTCCTGATCTACCACATTGTTAGCATTCTTTCCCTCCTCAAAACCTTATGTATACGCACCCCTATTTTTGTTATATCTTCCCAGTAAAGTGTAAACTTCTTAAGGATATGGTCTGTTTTTTCATTTTACCTTTGTTTCTCTAGCACCAGGTACAGTGACTTGAATGGAATTTGCTGCTTAATAAATGCTTATTAGATTGGATTGGACCCAGAGAATTCCTCATCCTAGCAAAGGCATTTCTGCATCAAAGATAAGCTGAAACAAAAGAGCAGCAAGGGATGATGCCAAGAGGTGGAGGAAATAGACCTTGAACAGATTTCAAATCTGGTCTCAGACACTTACTGCCTGTGGGACCCTGAGCAAATCACTTCACCTCTACCAAACTCAGTTTCCTTATCAGTAAAACAAGGATAATAATATCACCTACTTCCCAGGGATATTGTGAGGGAAAAAGGAGATATTTATAGACAGCTAGGTGATGCAGTGGATAGAGAACGAGGCTCAAATCCAGCCCAAAAAACTTCCTAGCTGTTTCACTCTAGACAAGTAGTTTAATCTGTCTGCCTCAGTTTCTTCAAATGTAAAATTAGGGTCAAAATAGCAATGAGATATTTGTGAAGTGCTGTTATATAGGAGATGCTTAATAAATGCTTGTCTCCCTTTCTTCCCTTCAGTTTCCTCATCTGTAAAATGGGAATGATGATAATAGCACCTGCTTCCCAGTGTTGTTTTGAGGGTGAAATGAAATGATACTTGTAAAATGATTTGTAAACTTTACAACTCTATATAATATAAATGTTAAGTAAGAAGAACCAAGAAAACAATACATACAATGATTTAATGGAAAGAAGAGAAACAATAATAACCCTGACTTCGTGTTGTCTGATTGTAACGACCAAAGTTGGCTCTGAAGAAGAGGCAAGAATGTATGCCACCCTCCCTTCTTTAGAGGTGTGGACTGGGGGTATAGAACATTGTATGTACTGATATGCCATTTGGCTTGCCTAATTATTATTATTTTCATTTTCTTCTTAAATCTTTGTTGGAAGGGTTGGCTCTGGATAGGGGAAAGAGGAAGTATATAGTTAGGAAGGATATAGACTGAAATGTAGATGATAAAAGAACAAAAATACAAATAATTTTAGAAAATAAATGAAACGAAACAAAGAAAGACGGCTCACTGGGTAGGAGAGAGATGAAATTGTTCGGAAATGGTTGTGATCGTGAAAAGATAACATTAAAAAAAAAGATAAAATTTTAAAATATCACTAGCTGTCACTAGCCCGTATGCTGATACCAGTTCTTAATATAAGCACATATTTTCTCAAATTAAAAGGAAGTCTTTATTGAAATGTAGAAAAAATGAATTTAGAATAAATCTGTAGAGAAATTCTACATTTCCCAAAATTAAAAGGAGGCTTATTGAAAGGTAGGAAAAAATGAATTTAGAACAAATCTTTGGGAAAATTTTTGTACCCTTCAGATGAGTAATTCTTTCCCAAAGATCCATTTAGAGTTGCAATCACCTACAATGATGACTAGATAAGGTTCACCAAAGACAAGTCCTCCACCCTCTTCAGTTTCTCAATGAGTCTGGTAGTATTAGGTGTTGCTTCCATTGTGGCTCCTCCTATAATCACATGCTGGATCTTGCAGTAAGGATATCCACTTCTGTTAGTCTGCTCTTGCCAATCTCTGGCTTCACAAAAACTTTCCCAGGGAGCTTCCCTCTGTTTTGAAGAGGTTCCCATGCACCATGATGAGATTTAGATATGGTCAATTGCAAATCTCTTTCTCCTTCGGACACCAGAATGAGGTGTCCGTTGTTCAGATAGAAACATCCCATTTTTTAAAAATGGCTTTAAAAAAACAACCACCACATCACCTACATTTTCAAATATATCCATCTCCCCTTTTCTACCAAAGAATACATCTCTGATAACAGAGATAAAATGAAGTAAAATAAAGGCAGTTCATTAAATCTTACCAACATAGCAATTGTCTGACAGTAGATGCAACCTTGTACTCCCACTGTCTCCTATTTCTGCAAAAAAAAGGGAGAGAAATATGTTTTCACATATTTTCTTTGGGGCCAAACTTGATAATTATAATCACAGTATCAATTTCAGGGTTGGTTGTTTGTCTCATTGTATTATTGAAGTAATTATGTCATTGTTTTCCTAGTTCTGCTTACTTCACTCTGCATCAATTCACATATGACTTCCCATGATTCTTTGAACTCTTTGTAGTTATGTTTCCTTAGGGTGCCTTAATTTTTCATTTCATTCATCATCACAATTGTTTAGCTACTATCCTATAGATGGACAATTTTTTTTTAAATCAATTCTTTACTGTCTTTCTCTCTTTGACCAACTTAGGCAATATGGATATTCCTCATTTCTTCTTGAATGGACAAAACACCTAAATTTTGGGTCAATTCTCTCTCAGTCCCTCAAAGAATATCACTGAGCTACTGATGGGAACAGCCACAGCTTAATGAAAGGGGTGTGTACTCCCTCAAGGCACAACTCCTTTTTAATTCAACAATCACAATTAAGGATAAATATACATTAGGCTCTGTGATTGTCTCTGGAGATCTGAAGATAAAATAACCAACAATCCACATTTAAAAGAAGATAACATGCTAAGTGGCACAATTGACAGAGTGTTGGGCCTGGTGTTAGGAAGACCTGAGTTCAAATGTGACCATAGATACTAGCTGTGTGGCCCTGGGCAAGTCACTTAACCCTGTTTGCTTCAATTTCCTCATCTATAAAATAGGCTGGAAAAGGAAATGGCAAACCGTTCCCCTACCTTTGCCAAGAAAACCCCAAAAGGGATGATGAAGAGTCAGATATGGCTGAAAAATAACTGGAAAGAAAAAGGATGAAAGAAAGTGAAAAATAGCATGCTTCAGCCAATCAATATTATTTCTTTCTCTGGAGGTAGATAGTATGCTTTATCATTACACCTTTGGGATTGTCTTGGATCATTGTATTGCTGGGAATAGCTCAGTCATTCAAAGTTCTTCATTGAACAATGGTGCTGTTACTGTGTACAATCTTCTCCTGGTTCTGTTCACTTCACTGTGCATCAGTTCATGTGTCATTCCTGGTTTTTCTGAAATCATCTTGCTTATCATTTCTTAGAGTGCAATAGTATTCCATTACATTCATATACCACAATTTGTTCAGCCATTCCCCAATTGATGGGCATCCCTTCGACTTCCAATTCTTTGTTACCACAAAAAGAGCTACTATAGTTTTGTACAAATAGGTCCTTTTCCCTTTTTTGGGGTTGGAAAATAATCATTAAACATATCCAAGTTAATAAGATCACCAAGAGGGAGGTCACAGAGAAAGAAGACCTAGGAGAGAATTCTCATGGCTAAGAAGCAGAACATGGATGATAATTTCACAAAGAAGAATGAGAGAGACTAGTGAACCAAGAAAAAGCAATGTCAGGAAAGGTGAGATGGGAGAGACTATTGAAGAGCAGGTTGCAATCAGCAACCCTGGAAACTCACAGAAAGGCCAAGGTCTGCAAAAAGGCCACCAGGCTTAGCAATTAAGAAACTGTTGATAATTGAGTAAAGAGCAGTTTCAGTCAAACGATGAGATCAAATGCCACATTGCAAGAGGTTGAAAAGAAAATGATAGGTGAGGAAGGAGAGACCATGAATATAGATAGCTTTTTTTCCATATGTGGAGCTGTAAAAGGGAAGAGAGCTATGAGCTAATATGATGCAGAGATGAAAGAGAGAAATTAAAAGGTTTTTTTTTAAAGGATTGGGGAGGGTGAGGGTCTCAGTCATATTTTTAAGTAGAATAGAAAGAGCTGGGAGTTGAGAGAGAGAGAGAGAGAGAGAGAGAGAGAGAGAGAGAGAGAGAGAGAGACATAGGCACAGAAAGACAAAGAGAGATATAGTTTATGTTCCAAGGGGCAAATTCCTGTAGAAGATAGGAAGTTGGGGTATCGAAGGAACAAGCTGGTGCCATCTCCATATGAAATGAAATTCTAATGATGATGACAGCTGAATTTTCATAGCACTTTTAGTGATTATAATAGTTTTATATTATTCCATTTGATCCTCAAAACAATCTGTGATGTAGTAATAATAACAAACAAAAAACAACTCACATTTGTACAGTTCTTTAAGACTTGCTATGTCCTTTCCTCCAACCTTCTATGATGTATTATTATCCCTAGTCCATAGATAAAGAACCAAAAAGAGGTTCAGTGAATTGTCTATGGTTGCACACTCAGTAAGTGTACAAGACAGAATTCAAATTCATGTCTTTGATGATTCCAAGCCCAGTGCTATATTATAAGAATGCCTATGGAATGGTCTTGTTTGGATTACTTAAATTCTTGTAAGTGGAGGATTTACCAAGGAATTATTTTTATTACTCTCCTTCTTAAAAATTATTCTAAAATGTTTGAGGCCGTTTTCCTTTCTCATTAAATAGAATTTAGTAGAATTCCATAAAAGGAATCTTCCTTTGCCAACTGGGGCTCTTGTAACGGTTTGGGTCATTAAATGCTTTAGTGCTGTACGGTACTATACAAATGTACAGTGTTGCTGTTCTGACAATCACTTTCACTTTTCATTGTATAAACAGGAAGAGCACCAACTCTGAAGTCAGAGGACCTGGGTTCAGATCTTGCCACTGATATTTACCTTGGGTGAATCACTTCATTTCTTTGGTCGTAAGTTTCCTTATCTGCAAATTAAGTTTGAATTTCTTTTTTCCACTCTCTTAACTAAGACTTAGGAAGTCTATAAGGCCTCAGCATGGCCCAAGAGAGGCAGTTTTTTAGCAAAAGATTGGCCTCTTTTCAGGAAAACAAAAAACAAAAAAACATTGTGTGCTTTCAAATTTTCAATTTTTTTTATTATATGAATCATTTTAAAATTATGTTATTTGTTTCAATATATATATTTATTCGCATCATCTGCATTTCCAAATATATTCTTCCTCTCCTTCTTGGAGGGCTATGATATATAACAAAAATGTTTAAAAAAGAAAATGAGAGAAAGCGGGGAAAAAGCATTTCAACAAATTTACACATCAACTGAATCTGACAGTATATGTAATGTTGCATACCTAGAATCCTCAAACCCTGCCAAGAAGACAAGAAAGCATATTTTCCCCTCTATTCTTTGGGGTCACCTTTGATCATTATAATTGAATGTTGTTCAATTTCATTATTATTATTTTTTCTGATATTGTTCTTTTCATTTACATCACTACAATCATTTTGTATATCATTTTCATGGTTCTACCTATATCAATCTGCAGTAGGCTTGCCATACATCTCTGTATTCTTATCCCTCATTTCTCATAAAGCTATCCTTTTCCATCATGTTAATGATCCTTAATTTGTTTAGCCATTTCTCAATTAATAAGCACACATTTTATTTCTAACTCTTTGCTGCTGCTAAAATTTTGGTGTAAATGGAACCATTCTTTCTATCTTTGACTTTCTGGAGCAATATTGCCTACCAGTAGGATCTCTGGGTCAAATAGTATAGACATATTTAGTAATTTTCTTAGCATAATTTCAAATTATTTTTTAGGATAGTTGGACAAATTGATAGGCCTACTAACAGTATATTGCTGTACTTTCCTTCCTACAATCTTTAGCATTTACCCTTTCATAGGAGTCATTTTTTTTATTAGACACATTTTTACAAAGCTAGTATTTTTTCTCTTGCCCAAGTGTTTGATTGATATCAACTTATCCTGAGTTTGTATGTTCATGATTGAGCTAAGAAGTCCCTGTAGAGTCTATGTATTCCGTAATTCCTATTAAATACTCTCTTTCTCAAGCAAAATTGTATTTCTATTTTGAGAGTTTCAGCTTCCAGGAGTTGTTTTGGCCCTTGCCTACACGATCCCAAGAGTACTGGCCCTCAACAAATGGGGCACAGCAGGCTTGATAACAAAATCCCTGAAATAAGGTTGTTCTCTTGTGCTTTCTCTTTTTCTCCTCTAAGTTTCTTTGTAGGAAAGAAAAATTAACTTCTGTTATTTGAGGTTTCTGTCATTTGGGTTCCATTTCAATATGGTCTGGCCATAATTTTATTTCACATGAGCATTTTAATGACTTTTAGTGTGACAGAGAGAAAGCTAGTAGTGTGTAAATGGTCTATTCACTAGCATAATATAACTTTGTTCACCAGGACAATATAATTCATCTCTAGTGCATATTTGAGTATATTTTAAGTGTTCTTTTCTCTCTACTGTTTGCAAATTCATTTGCATAGTTTCCCTCAATATTTCCATGGCACTTGCACAATTAATTACACTATCTCACCAAGAATAAATGTACTGGCTGCCTCCCATCATGTATTAAGGCTAATTTAAAGGGAAGAATTTAATTCAGTCCAGTCTGATTGTTTACTCAAATTACACATGCATAATGAGGTCTCAGTAGGTAAGCATCCCAAATACTACCTCTGAGACTCAACTAGTACCTTGGGGGCAAAAATATGATTGTCTGACTATGTAGTCATTAACACTTCATAAATTACTGCAGTTCAATTGCCTTACCTGCAGTTTCCAGAGTTTTTCTCAGCCCATAAACAAGTTCATCAACCCTCTGCATTACAGACTAGGGTTAGAGCCATGCATTCTTGATGCTTGGAAGCTTTATAAGCTTAGGGAAGCCCCCCTCACTGGAGCCAGGGCTTTATTATCAGCATTAGGGTATATAGATCCTTGCAACATCTGTTCTCAATGAAGGGATGGGATAAGGTCTGAAACTGGTCTCAAGAAAAAAAAAATATATATATATATATTTAAAGTTTTATTCTCCCTTTTACATGGTAATTCTTTGGCCTCCTCTAAGATGAGCAGAGATAAAATACAGAGATAAGTGCTGGAACTTAATAATATTGTCAATTTTGCCAGAGCTTTTGGTGGTGTTTTCATTTTTCCCTTCCTCTTTTCTTTGCCTGTGATTTTGCTTTTCTGCCTCTTTCCAGGCAGTTTAATAAGTTTCTATTAGATTCACCATAGCAATCTTAATTCTAGAAGAGTGCCAGCAAAATTGTAATTTAAACTTTTATTCATAAATATTTTAATGAAAGAAAAATCCAGTTAGGGGATCCAGAGCAAATCTGATGGTTATTCTGCCCAGTATTTTTGATGTGTTCCCTGAAGAGTTCTGTTTGTGTTTCTTTGTAGCCCTTTGTTCTAGTTTGTCCATTGGGCCATAGGACATGAGGGAAGGAAAGGCAACAGTTTTGATATATAGTGTGTTTCCAAAGTAGAAACAAACAATAACAACAAAGCATCTTAGTTCAATTTTAAGCTAGTAAACCTTAAGGAAGGAAGTGGAACTTCACCTTGTTCCCCACTTGCTGTTTCATGCTTCCTTTCGTCTCCACTTCTCATGAGCCTCTCCTCCTAGGATGTACATTCTACTTAAATGCGTCCCCCAGGTCAGTAGCTCTTACGTACGGCTTACTTGTCATTCCCTCTCCTTTCCCAAGAAGTTCAATACCTCAGTCAGTCTTTCTTTCCTCCCCAGCTCCTGTCCTCACACTAGAGGACCTTAGCATATGTTGCTATTCCCTCATACATCCCAGTCTACTTCCTTTATCTCCTCAGGTCGCATGACCACTTTAGCCACACATAGTGATTGTTACATGCTTAATTTCACCATTATCCACATGTCTCACCTACGTGATCAATGACTATGCCTTTCCTTTATCTGATAAGTCCCTATGTATGCTTTATTCCTTCTACATCTATTCTTCATCCTCACCAGGGCCCCTAATCCTTCTACCATTCAATACTTTCTTATGACATCACCCTTCCTCTTTCTGCACTTTCCTTCTTTCCCAAGATGACCCTATAATATGATCCAGTTTAACTCCACAGAGTTGTTTCTCTTAGTCCTTTGCCTTACTGGAAGTGCCTTCCCAGACTCCAACCCTTCTGTACTCCTACTTAAGCACAGCTGAAGAGAAGTCAGGAAGCCATGTTAGCTGACTGGATCCATTACAAATTTATGTTATCTGATCTCACTTGGTCCCTCTGCAGTAAGGCAATACATTTAATTTTTCATAATTAGTTTTCAAGCACTCACACCCCACAGAGGCTGTTTCAAACTTTTTCTTCTCTCCTCAAACCTCTTCCATCCTACCAGCTGAGGACCTTGCATCCTACTCTATTGATAAAATAGAAACCACTAGTCATGAGCTCATTCTTCTCACCCTCTTTACTTCTCAAAACGCTTTGACATCACCCTTCATCGTCTATTCTTTTTCTAGGCTCTAATAAATAGTGAGATGACTCTTCTTGCCAAGGTCAACTCCTCTATATGTACCTTTAATCTCATTCCTTCCCTTTTCCTCCAGCAGACTTTCTCTGCAATCATTTTCCCCTACCTTTGTCTCTCTGACTTCAATATCTCCCTATATACAGAGCCCTGCCTTTCTGCCTAGAAGCATGCCCAAGTTTCTTTACTAGGCACTAATATTCCTATCTCTCTCTTCCTTCCTCAGACAAATTGCTTGGGGGAAAAAGCTTTCTCCTCTTATTACCTTCATGTCCTCTCTTCATACTCTGTTCTCAGTCCTTTACACTCAGATTTCTGACCTTATCACATTACCAGAACTGCTCTCTCCAAAGTTACCAATGATCTCTTAATTTCCAGTTCTAATGGCTCTTTTCTCAATCCTTCTTAATCTTTTCAGTGGAGAACTCCATTTTTAATCTTCTCTTCTTGGACATTTATCTCACCAGTTCCTTCTCACACATGTCTGACCATTTCCCTTTAGTCCTTAGTAGCTCATCATCCATATCATGGACCCTAACTGAGTGTACTGCAAGTACCTGTCTTCAGCCTTCTTCTCTTTCTGTATTCTCTCATTGGACAAATTCACACCTCCTATATATTTAACTATTGTTTCTTTGCAAATGACTTTCACATTTATTTCACATTTCACAATTATGCCCCATCACTAACTCTCTGTTGGATTTTTAAAATCGGTTCTTCCATGGGCATCTAAAATCTAACTTGCCCTAAATAGAACTCATTATTCTCCTATCCACCAAAGTAAAAACAAAACAAAACAAAATCCTTCTAGACTTCCTCAATTCTATTGAGACTACCACTATCTTTCCAGTGTTCCAGGTTCATAACCTCAGAGTAATCCTTAGCACTTTACTCTTATTCACCCCACATATCCAATCAGTTGCCAAATCCTGTCACTTCTTACTTTTCAGTACTCTTTCAGATATCATGCTAGTTTGGGCACTTATTACCCCTTTCCTGGACTAGTGTAATAGCCTCTTCATTGATATCCCTGCCTCAAGTCTCTCCCCATTCCAATCTTTCCTCCACACAGTTGTCAAAGTGATTTTCCCAAAATATGGGTCTGACCATGCCACTCCCTTTTGCAACAAAGTCATGATTCTTTATTGAATTTAGGATAAAATATAAACTCCTCTGTTTGGTCTATAAAGTTCTTTACAATCTATCGCTAATTTACCTTTTCAGGCTCATTACATAGTACCGCCCCTCCTATGCTCCAGCCAAGATGACCCTCTTTGCTGAACTCTCCTCACACGTAATACTATCTCTCCCATCTCTGCCTTTTTATAGATTCTTTTCCTTACTTCAAAAATCAGCTCAGGCTCTACCTTCTACAAGAAACTTTTTCTTCTCCTAGCCCCAGACCCTAGCGCCCTTCCTCTCAATATTCATTACACTCATTTTGGGTTTTTTTCTGCCAATGCATGTATATGTGTATATATTGTCCCTTCTAAATGAAGACAAGTTTCTTGAAGTCAAAGACCATGCTGTTTTTGCTTTTTTATCCCCAGGACCTAGCACAGAGAGTAGCACACAGGCACATCATAAATGTTATTGATTGAATAGTGGATTATTTTATGCAATATTCTACTAAATTCAGTTATTGGGTTTCCAATTCTATTGTAGTGAAAAATCAGTGAACCAAAAAAATACTGAGTTGGAGGGCTGTTATAGTCAGGCATACTGACCATTGATAACCTGACTGTAAGGCATGGAGTAGAAAAGGGTTAACAAGTAGGCCATAAGAATTAAACAGTATGAGAACAATGTGGAACAATGTGGTGGGGGAAATAACTCTCTGCACCACGTTAGATACTAAAGTCATTAAAATTTTACAGTGTCATATAATGGTTGAAGAGATAGCATAGCATAATGAAAATAATACTGAATCTAGAATCCACAGGCCTGAATTTAGAATTCTGGATTGACAATGTGTTTCTCCAGGGGGAAGTTTCAGAGCTGTAGTTTCTTCATCTGTCAAATGAAGGGGTTAGAATAAATTTTCTCCAAGGTCTTTTTTAGCTCTTAATCTTTATGTTCATAATAATGCCCCGTACTGTCGAGAAAAGATTACATTCGATTTAGCATACTCTGCTATTTCCATCCAAAATGATTGTTTTTTTCAATATGCTTAAATGGTAAAAAAAAAAAAGCTATCCAAAAATCACAAATATAAAGAAAGGCTCATTTCCTTAACATTTTAGATAGTTGAGATTATTATTACAATTAAGGAGACTAGATCAATACTAGTGAAACAACAGTTAATACACACAAGGATATAATGAAGCACCAAATTGTGTGGCAAAACACTATACTGTAGGAATTCAAAGGAGAAGGACAACAATGAGGACTAAAGTAATCAAACAAGGCTGCTTAGGGGAGACATCATTGTACTAAATTGGGGGTCAGTAAACCAGCATTTATTAAGCAGTCTCTATGTGCTATGCACAGCTAGGTGACACAGTGGATGGAGTGTAGGCCCCCGAGTCAGGAAGATTCATCTGGCTTCAGGTACTTACTAGTTGTGTGATCCAGGGCAAGTCACTTCACCCTGTTTGCCTCAGTTTCCTCATCTGTAAAATGAGCTAGAGAATAAAATGGTAAACCACTCCTACATCTCTGCCAAGGAAACCACAAATGAGGTCATGAAGAGTCAGGACTGAACATGACTAAACAGAATGTTCTAAACACTGTGCTGAGAGCACTGGAGATACAAAGGAAGCTACAAAGCAATCCTAGCTCACAGTCTGACGAGGGAGACAATATGAGAACAATTATGTACCAACAAACTATATGGAAGATATAGAACCCAGTCAAAAGAATTGGATTTTAGGGCAATAATGCCACTGACTGGCTTTATGACTATGAACACCTCCCTCCCTTGGGTCTCTTTTCACTCATTTGTAAATGAAGAGGAGTAGTCTGTGTAATAAGTCATTTCATGCATTCTCCCATCTTTACAAAGTGCCTCTTCTTTGTAGTGCCTTCTTATAGCTGCTGTGGGAAATGCAGAGTTTAGATAAGACAGTGTCTGTCTTCTTGCAGTTTTATTCTTATTGGCACATTCAGTTCGAGAATTCTATGATTTTTGGTGGGATTTGACCTTGGCCTTGAAAGTGGGAAGAATTTTGAAAGGTACAAAGGAGAGTGGAATAATCGGCCAACAGGCAAAGCTACGGAGGAAAATGAGTTTTTCTTTTTTGATATTGATTTCATTAATCTCTAAACATCTCATTTTGTCCTTGCCACAGCCCTGTGAAGTAGGTACTACTGGCGTTACTATTTTCCCTTTACCTTTTTTTTTTTTTACAGATAGGGAAAACAAGACAAGTTCAGTGCTTTGTCCATGGTCATAGAATTAGAAGATGTCAGAGGTGGGATGCACATTCCACTCTCTCCTACTTCTAGCCCAGTGCTGTCACCACTATATTATGATTCCTTGCTGAATAAAGACTAACGTGAGGCAGTGCTATAAGAATTTTCAAATAAGAGCTCCAGAAGAGCCTCAAAGAAGATAACATAGAGAGTTATCCTCTGTAGATATGCCCTGTTAAGTTCTGAGGCGCAACATTCTCCTGGAACCATCAAGATGAAGCCCGGCATCAAGGCAGATGCCCCTGGGTTAGCTACTCCAGCGGGCAGGATTTTCTTGTCAGCCTGGCAAATGAAAGACTAACTTGGGCCATCTGGTTCTGTAACACCCTCCTACACTACTACTTAAAAGCAGGCGAACATATTTTCTCTTACATTTTGTCAATAAAATATTGTTCCCCCAGTTTGTCAGTTTGCCAAGTTTTTAGCCTTGACCAAAGTTGGAGCATTTGGTGGTGAGGCTCAGAAATTGAGGAGCCCTCATCTTTTATACAGAGAACCCCCCACCCTAGTACAATAGGCCTTTGGCTATGGGTTACCAGGGCTACCCTCCTGTCAGGGGCAGATACTATAAACTGGAGCCTGAAAGTATTTTTTAAGTGGAACCAAAATGTGTCAGGATCATGCCAGACTCTTCTGCCCTTTCTGTCCTGTTAATTTTGCTTTACAAAATGACAGTGGAGAATCGATGTCTAGCATTTCCAACTGCCAGGTAGAGTGTGTACACATTTATTAAGATTAATTAAAAAGTAACAAATTGTAAAATAATAACATTAACAACCAGTAGAAAAAGTGTAGACATTTTGACAGTCTTTTTTGAATTCCATTAAAAGATGGGAGTGACAAAAACCCCAGAGACTATTTCTACTTTACTAAAGAAATAGGTCACAGATTCAATTACAGTCACTGAAGCATGGACTCAATCTATCATGGCAAATTAAGTACATTTTAGCAACCTACTTTCCTTTAAAAATTTTATAGACACTTTCAGTGGAAGAAGAAAGAGTATGGGAAAAAAAGGAATTGCAAAACAAAGTCCCACCCTTGTTCCCCCTTCTACTTTGACTAAGCATTTGACTTATTTGTTTTGGGTTTAAGACAGAAAATCATTAAGAAATACCTGACTTCCTTACAATTATTAGCTTGCCCTCTTTCATGGTTTAATGACATACAATTCGGATTTTGAGGTAGAAAATATCTCTGAATTAGACTCTCCAATCACAATGGAGGGGTGGGAGGTGGGGGGCTTTTGTTCTTTGTTATATTGAGGGTCTCATTCCTTTAGCCTGGAAATATTTCTACTCCACAGCCTTGATGAAATTTTGTCACAGAGCTTCAGAGTTGAGCTGAAAAATAAATAAATAAGAAGGGTTCATGCAGGCTGTGGATATAGTTTAGTCAAGTGCAAATATTGGGACGATGAAACATCCTTTCGCCCATAGCAAAATTGATTTCATGTTGACAACTCGAATTTATGAAGATCCTCTCCTAACAAAGTAGCAGGAGCCATTTTTGGTGTGTTTCTACAGCAGCAGCCACTATTGGAGAGTGGAGAAAGGAAACCCAATCCATCTTCTCTCCAATGGGTAGAGGTCTCCAGGCCTGAAGCTACCCCAGGGGATATGACTAAATTGCTTGGTGATATTAACTGAACTAACTTATAGTTCAGTCATTTATTACATTACAGTTAGCTTCAGTCTTTTCCTCACAACAAATGGGCAAGGTAGATGATGAACCCATGTTTTGTTTTTTTTTTCCTTGATGAGGGGACTGAGGCTAAGAGTATTTAACTAGTTTACCTGTGGTTATATAATTAGTAAATGACAGAGTCTGAATTTGAATTCAGATCTCCTGATTTTAAATTTCATGCTGTTTCCACTGGGGGGAAGAAAGGTATTTGAATAAACTGTGGTATGGTAGGAAACTGGAGAAGGTATGCTCCTAAGGAAGCAAGCATTGCCTAGAGGGGATTATTTCCCTCCCCTCCCCACCCCGCCCCAAATATAGCCTCAGAATCCTTTGAAATATTTCTTGCTGTTGATAGAGCCTTTCTAGGATTTCTTCTTTGAGAGAGTCAAAGTTCTGTAAATTTGGCAGCTTGTATCTCCAAGGCGCAGCCTGGCACCTTATACATCTTCATGGTGATTATGAAATGAAGTTCTCAGATGGGCAGAAAGATTAAAGCCAAAGGTATGCAGGAACTAGCTTGTAATGTAGCCAATTATTAATTTTTTAGTGTGAGCATTTATTCTTCAGATATTTGCAAACACTATAAATTAGGGCTTGATTTGTAGATTGTTTCATTTTGTGGATCGTTTAGACTTAAGAAAGTGATAGATAAGATGTCAATTGCATACTTTAAACTAACAAGTATGTCCTGCAGAGCTTTTTGTTAAACATTTACCAGCACAACCTTGATTAATTCCCTTGTGACAGTATTTTTGTTGTTGTTTAGTCATGTTTTCATTTGTGTCCAGCCCTTTGTAACCCTTTTAGGGGTTTACGTGGTCAAGATACTGGAGTTATTTGCCAAGAAACTGAAGCAAACAGGGTTAAATGACTTGCCCAGGGTCATACAGCTACTACCCATCTGAGGCCAGATTAGAACTCAGGAAGAAGAGTCTTTCTGACTCCAGGTAGGGAGCTCTATCCACTATGCCATCTAGCTGTGAAAGTATGAGTAGATCCAATTTCCCTATCTAAGCCAGTATAGTCTCATTAAATAGTACATGTCTCATCCCTTGCCACATGATCAGCAGAGCACTTCCAAGACCATGATCATCACTATGGGCTAATTTCACACATTTGAGAGGTCAAAGAATGAGTCTGATTCTATCAACATATGCTTCGTGTCACTATCCAGTCAGGGACATACATGGTCAGCCATTATGTACGTATTGCTGCAAATCATATAGGTCATAGAGAAGGAACACTATATTACCCAAGTTGACAATGGGTTTCTCATGCTTATAGGGGAAGAGACTTTGTTTTTAATTCTGAAATAATGAGCCAACACTGAAGTACAGCCTTGATGTCACAGGAGAAGAACACAGCCTAAGAACATGGGTGTTTGAATATTGCAGTGTGAAATCAGAAATAAAGCTATTGGCGTATTCAGCCCACCTACCAGGTAGATATTCTCCACTTCTTGATATTAAGATGAGGACATTTGTTAGAGGATTGTTCAAACTGTGATCAGATCCCATTTATCCACATGACCTGTCCTTTAGAATGAGATAGATACATCAATATCAACATCCTGCTTTAAGCATAAAGAAGACAGCTGTACGTCTTGGAATGGTTAATTTCAATTTACCAGGTCAGTTCCTTCCTCTGACCCCCAGATTATAGGAGATTTTAAAATATAGTGCTGTTGATATTGTTTGTTTTTATGTCTACTAAATTTCTCCCTATATTCTTCTCCTTCTACTTCCCAGAGAGTCATTCTATATATTAAACTTTTTTTAAAAGAAAAGAAGAAAAAGAGGAAGAAGAAAAAAGCTGAAAATATATGCAATGTCTCACAACCATGGAACACCTCCATTTCTGCAAAGGAGTGGATGGAGGTATCTTCTCATATTTCTTCTTTTTGCAGTATTAATTTTCTTTATAAAATGTGTTTTATTCACATATTTTATTTTTGTATCATTTATATTTTCCGTTTTCTTTTTCCTTTCTGCCTGAGAGTCATTCTATACAACAAAGAATTTTTTAAAAGAAGAAAAAAGAAAAAGAAGAAAAATTAATCAAAACCAATAAACACAGAGAAAAAATAACTGACAATAAATACAATATTATTTAATTGTAGACGACCCACTCCTACAAAGAAGTGGAGGGTGAGGTGTGTCTTCTTATATCTCTTCGTTGGGGCTGTGTTTATTCTCTGTAATTTTGCAACATTCACTTTCTATTATTTTATGATGGTGGTTCTTTCCATTAAATTATTGTAGTCATTGCTAATATTGTATTCTTGGCTTGGCTTGCTTCACTTTGCATTAGCTCATGTAAATCTTTCCATACTTCTCTGTATTTATCATATTAATCTTTTTATAGCACAATAATGTTCCATTGCATTCATGTGCCACAAAATGTTAAGCCTTTCTAAAATAGATAGGCATCTACTTTGTTTCTAGTTCTTTGCTGTCACAAAAAGTATTGCTATAAATAGTTTTAGAGTATGTTCTCCTCGGGGTATATGCCTAGCACAGTAATCCTTGGGTCAAAGGCTATGGACATTTTAACTGCTTTATGTGCATTATTTCAAATTGCTTTCCAAAATATTTATATTAATTCACAACTCCACCAATAATGCACTAGCATACTTGTCTTCCCACCCTGCCTTCCACATTGCTCATTTACATCTTTTGTAATCTTGGCCAACACTGTTTGGTGAGAAGTGAAGCCTTAGAGTTGTTTCGATCTGCAATTCTCTTCTTATTAGAAATTTGGAGAATTCTTTCATGAGATTGTTAGTAGTTTGCAATTCTTCTTTAGAGAACTGTTTGTTCATGACTTTTGGAGGAACATTTTTAAAGAACAATATAGCTAGTGACCTGTCAGGAACTATTTCTAAGGCAATTATTTGGAAGGAGGAATTTTGTAGAATTATCCCTTTGAAACTTTGCAAAGACAACAGAAAACAGGTACAATAAACCACAACCTTCAAATAGAAGAAACAGGACCACTCAAAAGGACAGTCAATTTAATTTCCAACCTGTAAGAGAGGCCCTATCTTGACTCAGCTTCATATCTCATCTTTGGTCCATTATCAGAGTGATCTTGAAAGTCATATATATTCCTAGTACTAGATTTTCATTTCATTCTCTGCTTATCTCCTTGACTCCTTTCCTTTCTTCTTCATTGTCTTAGTTAAGCTTAGAGTTCCTTTTGAAAGCTTAAAAAAAGCTGGTTTGTCTTTATAACAATAGAATATCAGGGAATACTCTTTAACTTTCTATG
>CM053625.1:110856922-110870619 GCA_028646595.1 Phalanger gymnotis | reverse complement strand
GTCCATTATCAGAGTGATCTTGAAAGTCATATATATTCCTAGTACTAGATTTTCATTTCATTCTCTGCTTATCTCCTTGACTCCTTTCCTTTCTTCTTCATTGTCTTAGTTAAGCTTAGAGTTCCTTTTGAAAGCTTAAAAAAAGCTGGTTTGTCTTTATAACAATAGAATATCAGGGAATACTCTTTAACTTTCTATGTTGAGAGATGCAGATTAAAATAACTCTGAGGTTTGTTTCTCTTCACATCCCTCAAAGTAACAAAAGTGATAAAAGATGGATCAAATCAATGTTAAAAGGGCTCTGGGAAACATCACTGTCTGAACTGTTAATTGGTCCAATCATGTTCAGGTCTAGTTATCAAGCAAATTTGTTAAGCACCTACCATGTATCAGACATTATGCTAAGCACCGGCAATACAAAGAAAGACAAGAAAACAGTTCTTGCTTTCAAGGAGCTCATATTCAAATGGAGAAAACCAATTTGGAATAATGTGAGAAGAAATAACTCAATTATTGATAAATTTTTACCCAGTGATCCCATTATTGGGATATACTACAAAGACATCAAAGACAAAAAGAAATCATTCATAATAAAACATTTATCTTAGCCCTCTTTGTGGTAGCAAAACAAACCAATGAAATTTGAAAATGAAGTGGATCCCCATTGATATGGGAAATGATTGAACAAATTGTGGCATATGAACTTCCCGGAATATTACTGTGCTGTAAAGAAAGGATGGATGTTAAGAATTCAGAAAAATGGGGAAAAAACTGATAAGAGAACTTATAAAAAAGAACTGATAAAAGGGAAGAAAATAGAACTAAGAGAAAAAATGGGCAGAATTATTATAATAACATAAAAGACTGACCACAAATTTAAATAAAAACAACTGCAGCACCACCACCAACTTTAAAATGTAGCCAAATTAATGTTATATGCAGTATTAATTTGTGTCCCAAGGAATAGATGGTAAATAATTTTTCCTTTTTCTGCGTGTGTGTGTGTGTGTGTGTGTGTGTGTGTTTGCACCTGCAGGGGAAGGGTGTTGCTATGAGTATGGGATGTTGCATACATTCTAAAGGATACTTGTTTTATTGGTTAGATTTTGATTAACCATGCTTCTTTGTTATGAAGATAGGTTCATGAGCAATGATGACAATTGGTAAATGATTTGATTTTTTTTAAAAAAAAGTTATCAGTAAATCATTAAAAAATGTGAAATCAAGAATAAGAGTACAGGAGGTAGAAGGGAGTTCTTTGGATGGTAAAAGGGATAATGCAAACCAGGACTGCTTGATTGAGTTTTTCCCTACCCACCTGACCTTCAGTCTCTATTCTCCCACATAACTCTGATGAACTTGGCACATATCCAAACACAACTAGATTTCTTGGTGACTATGGAAGAAATACTGTGAAAATTGGTGACTGAAACTGAGATGGGTTTCAGTTTGTTCAAGTTACCATCTGTGATGGTGTGACTCCAAGCACGAGAATAAAAAATGGAAAACTCAGTCCACTAGTAATGCTGGACATATGTGTAACACTTTGTAGCTCCTGGGGCATTTTCACATTTATTATTTGATCTTTACAACCAGAGGTGTCATAATGACACTAAATGAAATAATTCATGTAAAGCACTTTGCAGATCTTAAAGTACTATATAAATGCCTGTTATTATTATTAGCCTATGGTCACTGATCCTCCAGTCTGGTGATGACTTTATTCTTTAAGCCTTCTATTGCACTCCTATTCTGTTCAAGCAATGTTTATAGAATAATACCGTGGTGTGATGGCAAATGTATAACAACCAGTTTTTTTGGGGGAAGAAATGTATGCACACATTTGAAATTGAATTTGCATTATCAATCCGTTCTTAAGTCTAGACTCTAGACAATCAATAAAACAATAAATTATGCCCTGATTTTTAGCATTGTCCATTTCTGAGGTGTAAATGTTCTCACTGAAAATTTAACAATCAGCTATGGTAACCTACTTAGAACTGCCTCCAGCATACCCCTGCTAACAACAATCCTGTGATGTAGGCAGGAATTGATTCCTGTTTCACAGACGAAGGAATTGAGGCTCAGAGAAGTTAAAGTGACTTTCCCAATGTCTTACGGCTAAAAAGTAATAGTCTTAGGACAAGGTCCCAAGGCTTCTGACACCTAGTCTTGTAATCTATTTTACTATTCTCCCTTTTCTACTTCAAAGTAACTTGTTTGACATCATGCAGAAATAATCACAGACTATAAGTACAAAGAACTTATATTTACAGACCGTGGAAATCATCACCATTCCCATCAAGGTCATAATTGCTAGCATCTGAGGGCTGTACTGGGCACCATTCAAATTGAGTTAATCCAGGGCTGATGCCCTTTAACTTGTGATGATCTCAGACCTACACACCAAAGAAAAATGATTTAAAATTCAATGCAAACAAACAAACAGGGATATGATTGTGGAATGAGTAAAATAATACATTTATTCACCCCATATGCAGAAATTGTTTCATTTGCAGATAAATGCTGAAAAACTTCAGGGTCATATCAAAGAACTAATATGCTTGACTGTGACTTCAGATAAGCAAGATAATTAACATTTACCCAAGTCAGGGGAAAAATGCTTTGAAGTCCAAGAACTCTTGAATATTTGGTAAGGGACTTGTTTGTTTTGTTTGTTGGGTTTATCATGAGTTGGAAAGAAACCACTGCAACTGTGTTTAAAACTGTTTATCTGTGCTGAAATTCTGCTTTTAAATGTTCAATAGGAAAAGGGCATTGCACCTTTAAGAAGCAAATCATGTCAGCCAAAAGCCCAAAACTAAGCATTCCCAGAAGTTTAAGAGTTTATCTGAAAAGTTACCTCAAGCATTGCTTTGCATGGAACTCTTAACTGATCAGAGAGACACAAAGAGAGTTGGGAGAAAGTAATAGATGCAGGTATGACTCGAAATTTTCCTGATTATGGAAAGGACAGTTATGAGGAAAAGAAATAAACCACTTTAGTTTATTTTAAAATTACTTTTGACTTTTTTTTTTGAAGCTCAAGCCAGGAGATGAATGAATAAGACCTGAGAAAACAGAGTATGTTTTCTGTTTCGATTGCAAAATGGATAGAGAGCTGTCCCAGGGGGTTGGCTCTAGAATTTTTTAGTAGCGCTGAGCATATTACCTTGAACATCCAGGTGGTGATCATCAGAATGGTTCCTAAATAATTTGTCTTTTTCTAGCATACTTAAGGAATAGAAATAGAAGACACTTAAAAAGCAATGTTAATAGTGAAATGAGAGAACATGGCTAAATCGTTTGGAGAGAGGCGCTACTTCACCCCAATGTTGTAAGGAATAAATAATAAATGTGAAAATGGTCTGTGGAGTATAAGGCACCACACAAATGTCAACTATTATTAGATGGACAATAGACTAATTTTTCCATTTTTTCATCCTAATGCTGTGAGTCATACAAATGGAATTTCGTGTGAAAGTGACATCTTCACTCTGATAAGGGAAAGAAGCTTGATAAACATTTTTCTGGACTGAAAGGGGAAGAGCAAAAGTCTCTTAGGTCTCTGATGTTTGAAAGCCCAAAGAGGTTATAAGATCTTCAAAGTAGCACACGCACTCCCAGAAGGCTTCTGATCTCATTATAAGATTCAGGGTGAGTTCTACTTTGGCTGGGAGAACATCAGATTTAGATTAAGCTAAGCAGTGATTGATAACAGTTTAAGTGTTGCGAGATATTTTAATTTCTTTTACAATGTGCCCCTTATTGTGTTTTTGTGTATTTATTCTTTTGCAGTGACTAGTAAGCTGGCATATTATTAAAATAAAATATTTTAAAGGAAAACCAAAATTAGCCACATAAGTTGCTAAATATGATGAAACAAAATTAACCATGCCTACAGAAAAGCCTGATTGTGAAGCCAATATTAAGCAACCTAAGGGTGCCACTTTTCACCAAGTGGTGGAACTTCACCCAGTAAGTGGAACTAGAAGGAGGCAATTGGAAGTTTCTTGAGATTTTCTTCTTAAGTAATAGGAGATGTGATATACATGTGGCTGACGACATTCATGTTTATATTGCTCAATATGCAGGAATTTTGGTCAGCTTTGACCTTACTATTTAATCATATTTGGCTCAAGTTGAATGGCCCATGCCGTCAAATGGTAAACAGGCTCCTTTCTACATGTGGACTGGAATTATGACATGGGGCACACAGAAGAGGGGCAGAGTATATTTTTACGTAAGGACTATGGTTGAGTCTTAAAAGTTCATTAATCGATCGATTAGCTAATGAATTTTAATTAACCCATTTACATAGTCAACCCATCTAACAATTAGTTATTAAATGTCTGCCATGTTCAAAACCCTATGCTATGGGTTTGGGTAAATACAAAGTTTAGAAAAAGTATCCCAGTCTGGTAGCACAGATAACTATAAAAACATTATTAAATAAGAAGTTCTTTAGAGAATTTGAAAACAAAGTGCTACATGAGATCTAGAGGAGATGGTAGGGTAGTGGTTGTCTCATTTTTTGTACTAATATCCCCAGAGTCTAGCATAATGCCTAGTGCAGAGGAGGCAGCTAATAAGTGATCATTGACTGGCTGTTCAGGAAAGATTTAATGAAAGAGGGAGAACTTCAGTTAAAAATCAGAGGTCTAGAATTGGATGGGATCTTAGACATCATTTAGTTGAAGTTCTTTACCGTAAAGAAGAGAAAACAAAGGTATGTGGAAGTGAGGTGATTGGTTCAGGGTCAGCCCAGCTTTGAACCCAGTTCCTTCCAGCAACCCAGTTACTACTCTTTCTCCACTACTCCAAAGGGGAAGTTGGGGTCTTTCAGGCCTAGAGAACAACATGAGAAAAGTTATTGAGGGAAGAAAGCATAAGATATATTGGAAAGGGCAGAGAATAACCTAGTTTGGCTGAAGTGTGAAAGAAACGTTGGAATTAAGGCTGGAAAAGAAGAGTGGTGTCACATTTTGGAGGTCCTTGAATGCCAGGCAAAGGTGTTTTCATTGGAATGAACACTGGTTCTGGAATCAAAGGGCCTGTGTTCAAATCATACCTCTGTCACTTAGTGCTTGTTCGCTCTTATGTAAATCATTAACCTTCTTGAGTCTCAGTTTCCTCAGCTCTACAATGAGGGGTTTGTTGGGGCAGCTAGGTGGCACAACGAGTAGAGCACCACCCCTGTAGTCAGGAGGACCTGAGTTCAAAACTGGCCTCAGGTACTTGATATTTACTAAGCTGTATGACCCCAGGCAAGTCACTTAATTACTTACTAAGCTATATAACTCTGGGCAAGTCACTTAATCCTGATTTCCTCACAACAAAATAAGATAAAAATGAATAAAATAAAATGTGTGGGTTGAGTTTTCCATTAATTCCAGCAACTTCTTGGCTTGTCCTATCTTGACTACAGGGAAGGACCTTTTATGCCTCTTCCAATTCTATGGACCTTTACTCTCTTGACAACAGGGAGCAATAAATAATTTTGCACAGAGGTGTGATATTTTAAGAGGGGTGGAGCTAAAGTGACAATAAATTGACCACAAATTCAAATGAGATAATATTTATAACGTGCTTAGCACAGTGCCCAGCACATAGTAGGCACTATGTAAATGTTTATTCCTTTCCTCTTAAGAATTAAATATACCAGCTTGGACAAAATTAGTATTATGATCGATAAGCAGATGCTTCTCTTCTCCACAGTAGGCATAATGGCAATGCAGCTTTCCACTGACAAAAGAGGAGGAACAGGGTTCAATTTCCATTCTGTTTAACAAAGATCGAGGTCACTAATACACTTGGTGAAGATAAAAACAAAAATAACCTAGTACCCACCCTCAGGGAGCTTACATTCTATTTTTTTTGGGGGGGGGTAGAGCTTGTTGTTGGTTAATTATCTGTTTTTACTAAAATAAAATAGGTTTGTATCTTTTTATGTCATACTTTTCAATATTATACTTCGCAATATATCCCTCCCCATCTCCCCTCTCAAAGAAGCAACTTTTCCTTTAAAGTAGAACAAAAAGAGGGAAAACTAATAGTTCAGCAAAACTAACCTGTTGTTGGATCTTTTTCATAGAGTGGCAAAGCCTCCTAACCCAAGTGGTTATTTCTGGATTTTTTTTTCCGAGTCTGAAATCCGCAGTTGATTATCTTCTTAGGACGGGAAGCTTTGCTGGACATCTGACTTTAGAAACAAGTCATCTCATTTATTTCCACAGACTTTCTCCGTTTATATAAACCCAAGTCCAAGCCTTTTGAGCTTTTTGCGTTCTATTTGGACGTGATATGTTACACAACCACCAAGGTAGTTACAAGTCCAAAGAGGGAAAACTTTGATTTTTACCTCTCCCTGTCCCAAACTTTAATCAGGGTTCTGTGTGCATACGTTTAAGTGCATATATACACCCATATTGTTTCAAACTGGTTCTGCTATGAAGATCCTGGATCATTCTGGTAACGTATTTCCCCTTTCTACTCTGAGTGGATGACCCCCCCACTTCTCTCACATTCCCTCTACTGCTGTCCATGGTCCAACCCTGGAGAGCTCTTTTTTCTAGTTTCATTTTTTCTAGATTCCTTCTAGGGATAAATTTATACTGACCTGGTTACAAATTTATACCCAGAGAAGAGCAAAAAGTGGGAAGTTCAATTAGGCTATAGGTATAATAATAAAACTCTGCTGATATAATTGTTTTATACAGGTCTTGATTTGATACATTAATGGAATATTTCCCTGAATCAAATCATAGTAGGCCATTAACATTGGGCTAAGATAGTAACAGGCAGAATTCACATATCATGATTGATCATATTAAAATAATTTATTTCAATGTAGGCATCATTATATCTCATCTAGAACTCTGTCTTAATGTCGGGAGATGTATCTGCATGGTAAATTTGCTTACTGCGGCTGCAGCTGTTCCTGAAACCAAGATCTTCTGAATTTCCCATGCCTGAAGAGGCCCAGTATTTCAAACACCCTGGGCCGGTTAGTCCTTCTTTTTTACCACTGATTCTACTGTAGCTGTGTGGCTAATATCTGTGCTTTGACTAATGTCTTCCTCACTCCTGGTCTTTTCAGGGGATGAGACATAATTCCAAAAGATAGTTCAAAATTTGCTCTGGTTTTTGTCCAGCAGAATGAAGCTGAACAACCCCAGGGAAAGCAACTCCTCCTTCCTTGCCTCTTTGTAGTGAAATTCTCATTGCTCCATCTTGTGGAAGAAATAAAAAAAAACATCTCCAAAGTTATTCTGCTACATTGTAGATTTTCAGAATGTTAGAATTGGAGATTTTAGGGTCATCCATTCCATCATCTTTATTTTATAACTTCACTGCACTGTTTCCCCCAAGTACAAAATTGATGTTTCCTTCTCTCCTCTCCCTTTTCCCCTCCCTCTCATCTCCTACTTCCATCTCACTTCTGCCTTTCCTTTTCTCTAAATATCCTTCTCACTATGAAATGTCATAGAAATATCTATAAAGAACTCTAGAAAATCTTGTTCTTGTATGTTACGTATCTGATCTCTCTCCTCCCTTTAAGTTCCGTTGCTGTGTGAAGATTTAAAGAAAACTGGTGGGAGTACTTGAGCAATGATCTCTGAAAGGTCAAGTTGACAATTATAGTCTTTAATACCCCTGAATGAAAGACTGAGAATCTCATAGCATAGCCAGGGCATGTCAGTATCCTAATGAGTCCGAGGATCATCTGATCTCAAGATCACAGGAGTAGAGCTTTTGGGTCAGAAGGGACCTTAAAGGTCATTTAGTCCCACCCTCTCATTTTTTACAAATGAGGAAAAGGTTCCCCAGAGACTTTAAATAATTTGCTCAAAGTCACAAAAGTAATAAGTCAGAGTCAGAATCCCTTGACTCAGAGTATCATAGAATCAGAAATCTGGCGCTATAAGAGGACTCTAGAGGCTATCTACTCCAATCTCCTCATTTTTATAGGTGAGGAAACTGAGGCACAAAGCAGTTAAATAATTTTAACACAAGTTCTCTGAAAATATATGGAATCAGAATATTAGATCTCAAAAAAAATCTGAGAGATTAACCTAGTCCAACTCCATTCCTCCTTCCACTTTGCTAATGGGATAACTAAGACGCAAGGCCTTATGGTTAGTTAATGTCATGGTCAGATCAGAATTAGAGCCCAAGTCTCTCTGTTCCCAGTCAAGTGGTCTTTCTCTTGTGCCTAATCATCTTTTAGCTTCCATCTTGTTTGCTTTGCTGTTGATTCCTTGAGAAGCTCATTTTCCCAAAGACACCTTTCAGGGAAGATTCGGAGAAATCAGCCTAACTCCTTTCTGCTCAGGCTGCAGGTAAATATGTTACATTGGCTAAGAATCTAAAAATCGTTGGTCCAATCTGCTTTTTCCCACCTGGGGCCCATGAAGGCCTGCTGCCTTCCTCTCAACATAACAGCTAAAGCCAGTCAATTCTCATTGTGTCTGCATGTGATGGTGTAGTTTCTCAAATGTTTGGTTTAATTATACAGACTGTTTCTAGGACTCTGACCTCTCTTGTTTAGCTAGCATGTATGTGTATATATAAATGTGAGCTGCTTAAAAAATTTTTTTTTGAGCCAGAAGGGTGTCTTCTGCAGCAGTTAGTATGAAAGTAAGCACAATACTGACACCTGGTGCTCAAATGTGGTTTGAAATCCTGACTTTTCAATGCTGGGAATATATCAGAGAAGAATTTTTAATAATGTTTTCTAGGGAAATACCAACAAACCAAATGGCTCTTATCACAGTCTTCCTTAGGGAAATTTTTCCATTAACTAGGTATCATTTGAAATCACAAAGGATATAAAACTTTATAGTTCATTTCATTAAGATGTGCAGATTAGTATTATTAGCTGGGTGTTACTTTCGTAATCTCTATAGACTCTGGGTGTATTCATCTCAGGTGGAGTTCCCAGAAAGCCTCTGTCTGCATTTCCCCCTCCAAGGTTCTAGTGGTGCCTCTGAGGGAAAATGGGCTCTTTTTCTAATACTATTGACTTAAGCCCCCCATTCTGGTATATTATATCCAATATTAACTTCTAGTTACAGTTAGTATCTCCCTTATATAATAGATTGACCTAGTGATTAGCACCCTGATATTAATTAGCTTTTACAAAGGTATAGGTACTTAAAAGATATAATAGGAACAGAAGTACAAATCAATTCCCCAGATACCAGGGGTATACTCCTATGGAGTACCAAGGATACTTCACAGCCTTGGTCCCTGGAAAGAGTGGGTACACACTTAAAGCAGTTGCTACAAAGCTTTTGTTCCACCAACTTAACCTCCTAACGTGTTGTAGATGCTACATAATTCACTCCTTTGCTATAGGCCCTGGATTCTGGGCTATTGGGTTGATATACTACCTTTCTTCATCAAGCAAATTGCTATTCAGGTCTGTGCCAGCACTACAATACTCTCAGCTCCCATTAAACTCTGGCATAGACTGTAGTTTCTGGACCAGCTCGTACTTCTGACCTTCCAAAGCTCACAAGGTCATAGCCATCTTCAAAACTCTTTCACGTAGAAGCAGGAAAGAACACAAATAAGCAAGAAGAGAGGGACCATGCATTCATGGTTGCATGTAGGCCCAAGGGGGAAAGTAGACCTTTGGTGCATGTCTTTCTACTCTTCCTATCCATAGGTTTGTAGGTATCCTTATCTGCATTGCTACCAGGAAAGAGAGAGACTGAGGTGAAGTCATTGGAGCCTTTTGTATGTATACTGGCTTCTTTCTGCAATATAGTAAATTTGCCAGGGAACAGTCAGAGAATATCTGTGTATACTCACAAGGCCATGTGGGAGATTGCATCAGGCAGAACACAATGAACATGTTCCTAAGGACCAGGATCTCATTGGCTTGTCCCTGATTACATTTCAATGTTGCCATAGTTTGTGACATTTTAGGATCATAGCATTTTGGAGTGGGAAGGGACACAATAGAACCCTGCCTTTGCAGAGGAGGAAATTGAAGACCAGAGAGGATGAGTCACTTTCCTCTAAATCATGTGATCATTCAAGAAATGAGCATTTACTAAGCACCTCTTATGGTCTAGGTACTATGCTGGATGCTAGGGAAACAAAGACAAAAGTGAGGAGGTGTTCTCAGTCTAGCAGGTAGGGACAGTATGAACATTTGCAGGGAATGAGCAGAAGAGGAAGAATCTGAACCCAAGCTTTCTGCCTTTAGATCCGGTTCTCTTTCTACTACGCATTTGGCTTGACCTCATTCAAGGAATCAGTTAATACGTTTGTTGAGTATCACTTGCTTTGTTCACCATGTGGGTAGGAAGTCGATAGATAAAAAAGAGCAAGGATGTCATACTGGTGGTGAATGACTTAGACAAAGAAGGAAAGGGAGGAAACAAAGTTTTTTTTGGAGGATGGTGAGTTAACCATTTTAGATAGAACAGAGAGTTCACATTGAAGAATAGTGGGAGATATGATAGTAGAACTAGATTGAGGCTAGATAGCAGATAGTTTGTACTTTATCATGTAGATGATGAGGAGATTTGGGTGGTTTCTGAATGTGGAAGTGTAATGAAAAAGTAGTGTTTGGGGATTAATTT
Source organism: Phalanger gymnotis (assembly GCA_028646595.1). Classification (NCBI taxonomy): domain Eukaryota; kingdom Metazoa; phylum Chordata; class Mammalia; order Diprotodontia; family Phalangeridae; genus Phalanger; species Phalanger gymnotis. The sequence continues at coordinate 110,860,021 of CM053625.1, read as the reverse complement.
TTCTGATGGCTATGTGTAGGGAGACTGGTAAAAACAAAACAAAACAAAAAGCATTCTTGAAATAGGCCAGGTATGAGGCAGTCAGGACTTGGACTAGTGTAATAACAATAAGAATAGAGAAAAGGATGGATGGAAGAGATAATTAAAGAAAATCAAGAGAACTTGGTGATGAGAATAAAAACCATAAAATTTTGCTTTCCAGTGTTTACTGACCTTTTCATGGTGCAGATAACTCTTTGGCCATTGAAATTTAATTTCTTGTGAACAGGGAACTAAATTGTTTTGGTTTAATGCAATTCAACAAAGATTTGACTAAGCATTGCTATGTCTAAGGTACTGTCCTAGGTTCTGAAGATATAAAAACAAAATTGAAATTTCTTGACCTCAAGGAATTTATGTTCTATTAGGGGGAGGGGAGCTACTGGTGGTGGATATACATGGTAAATTAAACACAAAATATATACAAAATAATTTTCACGATACATACACAGTAATTTTCAAGGAGAGCACAGTAGCAAGTTGTTGGGAGACATCCAAATCTCCTACTTGTAGAAGAAAAAGAAGGGAGGGAAGGAAGGGGAGGAAGAGAGAGAGAGAGACAGAGAGAGAGAGAGAGAGAGAGAGAGAGAGAGAGAGAGAGAGAGAGAGAGAAGAGAAGAGAAGAGAAGAGAAGAGAAGAGAAGAGAAGAGAGGAGAGCTCTGGGGTGAGAGATAAGAATAGTGATCCTACAAAAGAGAGAAGGAAGGCAGTTTGAAGGGATAGTGGGATCAAATGAAAACTTATTTTAAAGACAGAGATCTGCACATGTATGTAAACAATAGGTAAGAAGAGATTAAAATGAGAGATAGAGAAGGTGGTCGAAGGGTTAAGCTCTGAAGGAGAAGGACAGGCAAAGAAGCAAGGGGGAAAGTAGAAGGAATGGCATTTGCAAGAAGGATGACTTTTTCCCCAAGACAGAGGCAAAGGAGAGTCAGGGGGTACAGGAGGAGGGAAACTAATATTTATTAAGAGCCTACTATATGCCAGGCGTTGTACTAAGTGCTTTACAAATATTACCTTATTTGGTCCTCAAAACAACCTAGAAAAAATAGGTGCTATTATTATCCTCACTTTGCAGTTGAGGAAACTGAGGCAGACAGAGCTTAAGCAACTTACTCAGAATCATACAAGTATTTAATGTCTGAGGCTGGATTTGAACTCAGGTTTTCCTGACTCCAGGCCCAGTGCTCTATCCTTTGTGCCACCAAGCTGACTGAGTAATTTGGAATGTAGAGTTGGGGAGAAGAAAGAGTTCTCATCAGACAGCATCAATATTTATTTTTCTTTTTTAGTAAAACATTTGATGGAGTCCTCTGCTGAGAGGGAGTGAGTATTGGTGGCTTGAGGAGAGAAGAGAGCATTTGGAACAGATATCAAGGGGAATGGGATGAAGGGTCAATCAGAGAAGAAAAGCCAATGAATTAACACACAATATCTGTGCCTTTGTTGAAATGACATAGCAAAACTTATAGCAGTGACAGAGTCCCTGTCCTTAAGTTGCTTACAGTGTACTGGGAGAATATCCCATACAGGTATTCATGCTTGCATGAATGAATGAAAAGTCATTTATTAAGCACTTACTATCCTTATGCAGACAACATGGTCAAAAGAGAGATCCAGGAAATATTTGAAGAGGGACAGATCAATAATATCTGAAGGGATCAGGGAAGGTTAAGTAGACCAGGTGGCACCTGGGCAAGAACCATGAAAAAAGAGGATTCTGAGAGGCATGGATGAGGAAAGAATGCCTCCCAAGGATGGAAAAGTGCCAGAGCCAATGGACGGAGATGAGAAATGGCATGTCGAGTTCAGAGAACAGCAAGAAATTCAGCTTGGTTAGTACATAGAATTTGGGAACGTTGAGTAATGAGAAATAAGTTGTAAAGGTATGTTGGAGGTATAGATCACGGGGGGCTTTAAAGACCCAGAGAAGGAGTGATTTCCTGTAATTTGTTACTACCGGAAAGAATTCAAACTGTAGCCTAGAAAATTTCATTTTTCTCAACTCTAGATTTGCTTTATAAACCCTGAAAGGGTTTTTGACTTATCTTCCATTAAGGAATTATGTCCAGCATATATATGAGTATCCCTCCATATGTTTTCATTACCAGCTAGGTCCTCTGTAAGATGTAATTCCTAGGAGAATATAAGCAACTGAAACCCATCACCTGGGCTTCCAAGAAGTTTGCGTGAGTTTCCGGGAATTTAAAGTAATAGCACTATGTTGATGCCATTGAAGTCCTGATTTCACCCTACAAATAAAATATGGAGTAGGAGCAAAGATCTCCCCTGCCCCCATCAGAACTATGACATTCTGAGAAGACAAGCGGCTACCTACTCAGGCATCTCCTTTCTGCTTCATCACATTCTTTTCCAGCTTATTGTTGTCATCATCAACACCATGAAAAGTCACAGATCTAGTTTTGGAAGAAGACTCAATGTACCACTTTTATCTGAACTCCTCAATTTACAGACAAGGAAACCGAGACCCAGGGAATAAATATAATTTGCTCAAGGTTACAGATGTAGTAAACACCAGACATGTTTTGAACAGGATTTGAACCCAGGTTCTCTTACTGCAGGGCAAGTACTCTTTGTACTGTGACATATAACTAATTTCATACTATTCAATACTAATGTATTAGAAAGGGGGAACTGCAGCCAGTTCATAGAATGGATGAGGAATTTGTTGCAGATTAAAAAGCAAACAAAAAAACCTGAGTTGATTGGCTTTCCAAGGAATCATGCACACTTTTAAAATTGAGGTTCAGGCTTCACAAAATGTATTTTTCAGCAACATAGTCTAACAGAAAGGCTGCTGGGCTGACAGTAATAAGGCCTGAGTCCTGGTCTGAATTTCATTTCTTATTCTGTTATGATACACATCTTTTCAGATCTTTCATTAGGTTGGGGGCAAGAATTTTTCTGCCTTTCTATCTAATAGTTTTACTAAGATGAGACCTGGTGCCCCCTGTGCCTGCTTCCTTCTTTTCTCCCTTCCTCTCATTCAACTTCTTTGTGTTCTTCTTCTTGTTCTTCCTTCTTCTTCTTGTCTTCCT
>CM053625.1:110824828-110849473 GCA_028646595.1 Phalanger gymnotis | reverse complement strand
CTCCTTCTCTGTATATTACCATGAAGAAACTCTCAACTAACAGAGGCTGGCACTTGGTTTGCAACTTACAGCCTTAGAAAGTTGCTTTCTTGAGTTTATTAAATCAAATGTTTCTTGGCTAGATCACAAATGGCTTACTGATTCCCCTCCTCTTCACCCCATCTCCTAATAATCTAAATTCACCAGCTGTTTAATCATTGTGTATACAGTGCTTTAGATTAGTAACTTTAGATGGGGGAGGGGGCACAAAAGAAGGCCTGGGTGAGCCCTGTCCCCTAAATGGCAGAAACTAAATTCTCTTATCCACCCAAGCCCACAGATAAAGTCTTTCCCACCCAGGCCCCCAAACCAACCACATGCCATCCTGAACAGAGCTGCTATTTTCACAGGGACTCCTGCTTGGATCCAGTAGAAATGTAGAATTTACATATTTCTTTGTCATTTTGTTCTAGTTGGGATGTGCCTGCTAACAATTAATTTTAATTGCAAAGAAATGGAAATTGCTAAGTGTTCCTTTGGCACTGGAGTTGGGCTTCTTTTGTCAGAAAATGCCTCAGACCATTATTCTCATCCCCCTCATTTTCACTTTTTATTTTTCATGACAAAGCAAAATTATTGTCTCTTTTTCTCTCTCTTTTTCTTTTGGCAGTTGTAGCCTTGAGAGGTGGAGAAGGCCTTAAAACTACTGATTGGTTGTTAGCTGGGGCCTAGCTAATGTGGTCAGGAGAGATTTTTCTTCTACTCTCTCCTCAGGTGAGTTTACTAATACAAGTGCTTAACTTCTTGTGAAGGAAGCAGGGAGAGATGAAACACTGCCTGGCTGTTAATTTTCTTCCCTTAGAAAATGGGATGAGGGAGATGGATCACTGGCTATTTACCTAGCACAGAGTATACAATCTCCATTCATCTATCTTCTATTCAGGCTCCCTTCAGAAATACATTATTTGGTGAGCCCCACTATTCCAGTGGCTAGTATTATTGTTGACAGCTCTGCAAGTAGACTTAACAGCTTGTCACCATGCTAATCAATGTAACTCCTTCCAGCCTTTTAAAAGGGAATCTATTTGATCAATATCACCCAGTAAGCTTAGCCCTAGCAAACAGATCAAATAAGAGTCCCTCTGATCAATATGTGTTATACAGAAGATAATTTATCAGGGATATTTCAATGAAAGCATCATAAATGTTTCCTGTTGACAACCCTTCCTCTGGTAGCTACTGTAATGGATTAAAAGTAGAATTGAGTCAGTATATAAACGATTATCCTCTCTCTCATCTCTGACTAGGCCTAGAAAGTATTTAGATGCTTGGCCTTAAAGTGTTAATTCCGCTTTTAGAACAATTACAGAATTAGCAACAACAAGCATTTATTTATATTGCACTTTAAAGTTTACAAAACACTTTACAAATATTATTTCATTTAATACTTTACATGAAATTTTGTCTTCCAGACTAAACTAAGTTCATTCAAGCTTGGTGCTTGTCATATTTGATTATAGAAACATTGAATCCTAGAGCTAGAAGGAACCTTAGGGGTCTCTTTACAGATATGGAGACTGACAACCAGTGAGGAAAACTGACTGCCGAGATCATACAGCAAATTAGTGGCAGAGCCAGGACTAGAGTATCTGTTTCCTAACTCCCAGGATGCTTCTCTGTATCCCCTAGAAGGTCTAACATAGGACAAGGTACATTGCAGCTGCCCAGGCAGTAGCCACTGATTTAAACATCATCCCCTATGCTTAGAAACAACCCCTAGTCTTAACTGCTTTAACATCATGACTAGTTATTCAGTTGAAATTGATGTAAGAACATTTGCAGATATATGCATGACATTGTATGAAATTCTGGGGTTACAAAGATAGAAAATGACATTACCCCTGATGTCAATGTGCTTACCTAAGGGCAATATGAATTTATGTAAATAAAATTGATGCAAGGTAAAATGGGATGAGAAAAAGGAGAGAGCTAGGCAAATTACTGAGAGAAATTCAGTTTTACTGGAAATAGCATTAGGTGTGTGTGTGTGTGTGTGTGTGTGTGTGTGTGTGTGTGTGAGAGAGAGAGAGAGAGAGAGACAGACAGACAGACAGACAGACAGACAGACAGAAAGAGACAGAGACAGAGTGACAGAGAGAGACAGAGTGACAGAGAGAGACAGGGTGACAGAGAGAAAGGGAGGGAGGGAGGGAAGGAGAGAGAGAGAGACAGAGAGACAGAGACAGAGAGAGACACACACAGAGTGAGAGTACTTCATGGAAAAGACAGCATTTGTGTTGAGCCTTAAAGGAAGGGAAGGACTTTGAAAAATGAAGGTAGACGGTGGGGACGATGATAACCTATTCTAAGCACACAGGGCAGTATGATTTCCATTCTCTTCCCACTTTTTAAATCTCTTTAGGAATGTTGGAATAAAAAATATGTAAAAGAATTCTATAAATTAGAGTGGAATAAAAGAATGGAGTAAACTTATGAATGATTATCCTTTGGAATCCAGCCAAGGGATATAGTAGATATTAACATGCTTTGGTTGGTGCCATATGAACCTGTGTTTTTCATAGGGTTAATTTAATTCAATAGCAACATGTTATTAGGTGCTTATAGTGTAGATAGGTGCAGTACTTTGGGGTAGGAAGTAGAGAAAATACAAAAATTAAATAAAACATATTGCTGCCCTTGTGAAATTTTCAATCAAGTAAGTGGGGTATACATAGATAACTTGAACGTAAGCATATGTAATCAGTGCAAACAGAGGGCGATGTCAGGTCTGAAAAAGAAAAATTATTTCTAGCTATGAATTCAAGGACAATTTCAGGGAGCAAATAGTATTTGAACTGAGCCTTCAAACATGGGCATGATTTCAACATAATGGAAGAGGATGAAGGGCATTCTAGCCATAAAGAAGGTAGGAATCGGGGCATAAAGGTGAGAAAGAATGAAATTATTCCCAGGACAAAGAGTATGATGGAATATAAACTATATTGTGGGGAAATAAGTGGGGAAAGATAGGATGGTGACTAATGATGGAGGACATTCATTACGGGGCTAAGACATCTGGTCTTTATTCAACAGTCTTGGAAAACTACTGAGAATTTTTTGGATAGAAGACTAGCTTAACTGCATCTATGTGTGAGGATTTTATTCAATGGGCAATGGGGAGCTTTGTAGGATTTTGAGCAGAAAAGACAATGGAATTTGAAAGAAGTCCATCTGTGCATTCAAGTTATAAGACCAAAGTTCTTAAACTGGGATCTGCAGACATTTATATATATATGCATATATATATGTGTATATATATATGCATATATATTAAAAGGTATATGAACTTGGATGGGAAAAATAAATCACATCTTTATTTCCACTAACTCTTATTTTTCTTTGTAATGCTATATAATTTTTATGCATTTAAAGTCATTATTCTAAGTTGGGGTTCATAGATTTCACCAGACTGCCAAAAAATCCATGACACCCACAAAATTGTTAAAAACTCATGGTACACAGCTTCTTAAAACTGATAATAAAAAAGTGTGGAAATGTATGCTTGGTGGTAAGCATTTGGGTCTGGATGGCTGCATTCAGTATGTTGGAAAAATGCTTAGCAGATGTGGAAGTAGGACTGAATCTAGAGAAGAAGGAGTGATTTTGAATATGGGGGAAAGAAAGTTAAGGAATGTCAAGGAAGTTGGATTTCCTATAGAAGACAGTGAGCACTAGGGCACAAGAGGATGAGAGGAGGAAGCTCTACATGAGAAAAACAAGAATATTTATCCAGGGTCTGAGAGGAGGAAAACAAGTACACCTAAAGTCCCAGACCCCAGGATGAGTGAAATTAGTAGTGGCAATCCATCCCCCAGTGTATAAGGTGGTCAGTGGAGATGAACAAGCTGCTCTCAGAAAAAGGATTGTGAAATATTAACAATAACACATGAGATTGCTCCAATTTAGTGGCTGCCAATTTGAAAGTGACAAAAGATAAAAGTAGTCAATGTTGGAGGGACAGGTTGTGGAAAGACAGCTAGAGTATTGCATTCTTGGTGGAGCTATGAATTGATCTAACAACTATGGAAGACAATTTGAAGTTATATTAAAAAATGTGACCCAAATATCCATACTCACGTATTATATACTTTATAACAAAAGATTGCTCATTGGATACAGAAGAGGAGAGGGATGTATTTAGAAATGAAGGTAAAGAAAAATATATCAGTCAAAATAGTATTTTTTTAAATCAATAGCAATATTGTAGGTCTCAGTGAGCATCTCTTGGTCCATAGCAAGAATTGTAGGACTAGCTAAAACCACAAAACAACTAGTCTGACTTGGCATGATGGTACATGTCTATAGTTCATGATGCCGGGGAGGTTGTTGCTGCTCCTGCTGCTGGGTTGTTTGAATTTGGGAGATCTGGGCTGCAGTAGGATGACTGATCATGTGTCTGCATTAAGACTGGCTCTCATATGGTGAGTCCCCAGTAGTGGAAGGCCACCAAGATGCCCAAAGATATGAAAACTGGTACAGGTCAGAAAAATGGAGCATATCAAGGCTTTGATGATGATACTTTCAGCCTGGACTAGAGTGGGAGACCCGGTATGGTATGAAGAGTGGAGAGAGGTCTGAAAAATCTACTAGGAGTTGATTCCAATAGAATAGGTAGATGATCAGGAGAACTTTTCTAGGATGGGGGCTAGGAAGAGAGAGATGAGAAAAAAATTCCTCTAATAGAAAGTAGAAGATAGGGAGTTCATCTAGTCAAATGTAGAGCCAGTAGGATTCTGTAGTAGGCATAGTTAGCAGGTCTTTCTATTTAGGATAATAGCAGGTTTTGCAGCATGTCTTTATCCTGGTTAGCTTGTCCAAATGGTACCAGGGATGGGGAACCTGCCACTTTGAGGCCTCATGTGGCCCTCTAGGTCTTCAAGTGTGGCCCTTTGACCAAAGTTTGGATTCTGTCAAAAGGCCACACTTGAGGACCTAGAGGGTGGCCCCTAGACCACAGGTTCCCCACCTCTGGTTAGGCCATATTATTCCTGAATACAAATTACTCTGTCATTAAAGGGAGTCACTTTGGGAGGCAAAACTGTGAAGCAGACAAAATTTGCCTTCCCTAACTTCTTCCTCCCTTTCAGCTCTCCCTCTCTATAGTTCCTCAGTTCCTGATGCTATGTATCTTTGCCCTAATTCCATCGACTACAAACTGAAACTTATCTGTCCTACATTCTAGTCCCTACAAATCCTACTGTCTTCTAGGTAACATAGAATAAAGTGAAGGACTTTTTTAATGTTAGCTTTACTAGCTCTGTACAATGAGGGGGTCAGATGAGATGGCCTCCAGAGTTCCTTTCTAATCCTAGGTTCTATGGTCCTATGAGCCTATCTTATCTATAGCAGAATGACTGGGAATTTTCAGTTTTTTTTCTTTCAATTGGGAAGTGTTCCTTTATCTCACCCATATCCTCAAACAACTAGAAAAGGGAAAAAGCTCTCTATTTTCTCCTTGTGTAGAAAACTTTCCTTGCCTCTCCCCCAGAGCAGTGCCCATTTTACTAAAGGAAATTGCTTCTCCAGCCTGCCTCATGTCGACAGGGGAGCTCAGTGCTTCTTTGTTTTAATTTCCTTTTTAACTCTCAGAAAAAAAAATAAAAACTGATGAGAATTGGAGGAAGGGGTAGCCTGTGGGGAAAAAGAGATTGCAGGTATTTATGAATGAGCTCAGACTCCTGTCTCATTGATCATTTCTCCCTTAAGCTTCTTCATGGATATATGTATATATTATGCTGTTGGGAAAAAATCCTCTCTTTGACAAGGAACAATCTGTAGTTATATCCTGGATTAGCCCAGGCAGGCTCAAAGATTGCTTAGATGTCAGATAGGCGCTAGAATCTCAACTTAGAATTTCTCGAGGATGTAAACCATCCTTTACATTTGGGCCACACAAAGAAAACAAACAAATGGTAAAAAATCCATTCATCTTCTTTCTTGTCATCAGAAAAAGAGCCTTTCAAAGCCTGTGATATTTTGAATTTTAAAATGTTAAAACCGTAGGGGAGGGGAATAGTCCTCCCAAGCTCTGGCTCAGATTCCCAGGATATTAACCTACAAGGTTGGCTTTCTGTTATTGTTGTTAGAGTTTCGGGTGTTAGCCCCTGTTGGCTTTGAGCAGCTTTAATCAGCAGCTGGCTTTGAGGCTATAGATGAGAAAACGGAGTTTTCACTAGGTAATAATTTCCCTCTGAAAGATTCCTAAGTATTTCATAAAGCTTGGGGAATATTTGAAGTTTTTCGAGAATTAACCCTCTCTCAAATTGACTAGTTGAACTCACTCTATCCCGAATGGCACTTTAAAGGATTCTGTTTCTAAGATCACCCTAAATTACAGATACGCCAATGTCCTTTAGGAAAGTCTTAAGCTGTTTTTGCTTGGACACAAAGAAAAGCTGGGAACAATAGGGTAGAGGAAGCCAAGAAAAAAGGTTTCTGATTCTCTGCCATAGAATTCCAACAATTGATGTTGTCTTGGCTGGAATGGGCTTTCATCAAAGGTGGTAAATTCTATAATTCTAGAGTTCTTAGGCAAAATGAGTTAAAGGATTTTGCAGAGGGAATGCTTTTTCAGGTATAGGTTGTATCAAGGTCATTGAGGTCTCTTCTGAGATTCTATGATTTTTTGACTGTCAGGAATTAATTAACCAAATAGTAGGAATGATCAATTCTCATCATTTCCTCCAATAGCTACTACTGTTTTGCAAACAGTGGGTGCCAAATATATTTTAAATGAATGATTGAAAATGCCTGAGGAGGTATGTTTATGTCTATATCTTTAGTTATATCCATTTCCACATTTCTGTCTCTCTGTCTGTTCTGAAAGTTTTCATGCAGTTTTAAGCTATCAAGACTCAATTTTTGTGACACCTTTTGTAAGTTTATGTTTACATGCATATATATATACACCCACACATATATGTATATATAATGTGGGTACAATGTTTATGCATATATAATGTATAGCTATATGTACTACATACACACCAAGTATAAACACACACATATATTGTACACATGCATGCAAACATACATGCATATATATGCACTATAAAGGCTGTCCCCCAAATTAAGCTTTAAATAGCTTAAAACCATATGAAGAATTTTGGAACATGACAGACAGATAGAGATAGACATGAATATAAATATAGATGTAGACCCACATTCATTCATTTAAAGTATATTTGGCACCTACCATGTGCAGAACACTGTAGTAGGCACTGGTGGAAAATAATAAGAACTCTTCATTCCTGCTACTTGGCTAATTAATACCCGAGAGAAAAAAAAATCATAGAATCTCAGAACAGACCTCAGTGACTTTAATACAACCTCTCCCTCTCTGTCTCTCTCCATGTATTGTATAGATAGGAGTATACATATATGTATCTATAGATATAGACACATATAGGTATATATGTATATATGCATATGCACAATGCTCACACATATAATACATGTACATATATGTATATCTATGTTTATGCACGTATTCCTGTCTACACAAAGTAGAAGGAGAGGCAATTTACCTGATTCAGGTATATTCAGGCCAAAATGCCAGTTAAATAAATAAAAGAACTTTTTTTGAGGGTGGGGGAGTATGTTTTAGGAAGGGGAAATGATATCAAGAGTGATATGTGAAAGGAGCTTAAATGGCAATTTAGCACTCTACAAATCAATTTTATTAGATTATTGCCCAAAATTACAATTTACTTGTATATACTTGACCTCAGAAATGGGAAGATAATGAAGAAGAATTTTCATTCAGGAAAAATGTATATCTTGATATCCTTTCTTCTAATCTATACATGAAAGGCCTCCCCACTATAACATACCTAACAAGTCTTCATTTAGCTTCTGCTTGGAAGCCACTCAAAGAGGATATCTATCCCCTACTCAAGCAGCCCATTCCATTTAGGGGCAGTTCCCATTGATGGGGAACTTTTTCTTGACATCAAGTCTAAAATTGCCCTTTTGCAACTTCAACCCATTGCTCTAGATATGGAGCGAAAAAGAACAAATCTAATCAAGTTGTCTGCTTAAAGAAAACTCTCATGTCCTTCTTTCCCCCCATCCAAGCATTCTCTTTTCTGGGTTAAACATGCCCAGTTTTTCCTGGTGATCTTCACCTATGGTGAACTGAAGGTCTTTACCATCCTGGCTGCCTTCCTCTGGACACTATCTGGATTATCAATATCTTTCTTAAATCATAGTGCCCAGAAGTGAAACAATACCCCAAATGAAGTCTTATGAAGAGAGCTTATTGTGGAACTAGCATTCCCTGTTCCTGGAAGCTCTCCCCCACTAAATGCTGCCCAAGAAAGCAGCAACTTTCTGTTGGCTGCTGCATTACATTGATGACTTCTCTTAAGTTTGCACTCCACTAAAATGCCCAGATCTTTTTCACAACAGCTTTTGTCTTTGTCTGTCTCTCCTATCTAGGACTTGTGAAATTAATACATTTTGTACCCAAGAGCAAGACTCGATATTTTCCCCTATTGAATTTCATTTTATTAGATTCAGTTTAATGCTCTAGCCTTTCAAGGTCCTTATGGATCCATACTTTGTCACTCAGGTTGTTAGTGATTTCTCTTAGCTTGGTATTACATACAAAATTGATTAACATATAATCTATGCTTTTTATCTAAGATACTGATAAAACTGTTAAATGGCACAGGGCCAAGCACAGATTCCTGATGTACCCCACTGCAGACGTCTGGCTATAGTGATCTTGAACAATTAATTAGTCATTGATTCTATCCATCCAAAGATGTCTGAATCTATCTATCTATCTATCTATCTATCTATCTATCTATCTATCTATCTATCTATCTATCTATCTATCTATCTATCTGAATCTCCATATCTTTCTATGTTCACTATCGGAACAGTATGACATACTTTAGGAAATTCTTTTATAATATCTAAACTACATACTCAGCCTTACCATCATCTACTAGTTTGCCAATCCTATCAAAAAGAAGAAGAAGAAGAAGAAGAAGAAGAAGAAGAAGAAGAAGGAGAAGGAAAAGAAGAAGAAAAACAACAACAACAACAACAACAACAGGCAGAGGAGGAGAAACGAGGGCACGATCTGTTCTATCTAGATGTTCAGAAAATACCTTTATAATGATCAACCATATCTTTATTTGAGGCAGTTAGGTAGTACAGGGGATAGATTATGAATCTGGAGGCAAGAAGACTTAAACACCAATCTGACCTCAGACATTTCCTAGCTGTGTGACCCTGGTCAAGTCACTTAACCTTAACTTACCCTCCTAACTCCTGATAATAAAGATGGCGCTTAACCCTGTTTGCTTCAGTTTCCTCATCTGTAAAGAGAGCTAGAGAAGAAAGTGGTAAACCTCTCTAGTATCTTTGCCAAGAACACCCAAAATCAGGTGAGGAAGAGTCAGACATGACTGAAACGACTCAGCCACAACATCTTTAATTGAACGTGCACTTATTAAGACCCATCCTGTACAAAGTACTGTGCTAGGTGGGTATGCAGGATAAAATGGCAAGTTTCAAAGAACTTACGCTCTAATAGGATGCGTCATTTACCCAGATGAGTAGATAGGAGATAATTAGAGGAGGGAGCAGGGACTAACAACTAGAGAGATCAGGGAAGGATTCCTTTGTAGGTGGCATCCAAGCTCAGCTATCTCAGGATCCAGAGGATCCTAAGGAAACACATTAAGGCAACTTAGAAGATGTGCTAAGGAGGGACAGTGATGAAAGCTAGCTTGGGCAAAGAGGCACAAACAAAGGAAGGAGATGGAAGGCTAGGTTTGGCAGGAATGTTGAACATGTTCATAGCAGTAATGGGGAAAATATCTGGAAAGGTAGGCTGTAGGCAGTTGGTAAAGCTCTTTAAATATAAAGTGTAGAGTTTGGATTTTATCCTAGAGGGAATAGGGTGCCATGAAAGAGTCTTTTACATAGAATTTTAGAATGAGGTCTTAGGGTTTATGGGAAACTCCTTTATTTTGCAAATGAAGAGACCAAGACCTAAGGAGGAGGGACCCAAGAACCTTCTTTTCTAGGGTCTCTTCATGCATGGCCAGAGAAAGTCACTTCTCAGGGAAACAAAATGTATTCCAAAGCATAACTATATTAAAAACAAAAAGAAAAACAAACAAAGCTTCTAGTAACTCAGATCTTTGTATCAGAGGAAATGGCCACATTTATTTATTCCAACACTGTGAAAGAAACTTTTTTTTAAAAAGAGAATTCAGGAGCAGTGAGTAAAAGTGCCTTTTACTGTTTCCTTCCATATTCTCTATACGTAATAGAATTAAAATTAAATATTCTAGGGTAGAAAAAATGACAAAGATAATAATATCTATACAGTTAACAGTTTAAATTAAAAGGGCGAGTCAATATTCCATGTGGAAAAAGCATAGAAAGGGCTGCCTGTAACTCCTGGCTTAGTTATCTGTTTATATGATAAATGTCACACATGCTGAGAGTTTCCTTCATTATTTCAAATGAGAACCTTGGGAATTTGGACCCGGTCACAAAGTTCAGACATAGTGGCAACCATGACAATTGAAGTAAAATTTTGGAAGCTTCATGAGAATACACAAGGTCTTCCATATTTCATAGAGTCTCATATGAGTTTTCCAAATTTCTTGCTTCGTGAATCAAGCTGGCCAAATGGTCTGGCATATCTAATGCTAGTGAAAATAGGCCTGAGTACCCTCTTAACTCTGTATAATCCAGCCAAGGATCCAGCCATTGGTTCTGTTGCTTTAGATGAAAAAGCTGGTTTTTTTTTTTTTTTTTTAGTTTCCTGGAGAGAGGTGTAATTAGTTTCCCAGGGAGGTGATTCTGGGGAAAAAGGAACAAAGCCAAAAAGGTGTGGCCTAGTGGTTGATTCCTTTTGGAAAAGCTCTTTCTTTATTTTCTCTATAGGTGGGGAGGAGGAGGGTCATCAAAGGCTAATTGGAGGCATAGTAAGCTCTGAGCCACGTAAAGATGAGGTAGACATCTGTGGATTGTGTTAATTGGGGACATCATAGCTTCAAAGAATGGTTGGCAGAGTTAAAACTTTGGAAGCTTCTAGTAAGAAAAAAATTGGGTAAAAGTTGAAATGGTGAATATGGGGAAGGGACAATATTTACAATATTTACTTTGAAAGATGTTGGGGGCACTAGAAAGTCTTATCTATCTGCCTTATAATTTAAAAAAGGGGGAGCAGCTAGGTGGTACAGTGGATAGAGTACTAGAACTGGAGTCAAGAAGACTCAACTTTGTGAATTCGAGTCCTCAGATACTAGCTATGTGACTCTGGACAAGTCCCAGACTTGTCCCACTTGCCTCAGTTTCCTCATCTGTAAAATGAGTTGAAGAAGGAAATGAAAACCATTCTGGTATCTTTGCCAAGAAAACCCAAAATGGGGTCACAAAGGGTTGGACATGATTGAAAAATAACTGAACCTCCGAGTCTAGAGATCAGTATGAAGATTGGAAACAGGAACTCCTTACGGATGAAGTACAGCATCGGATACAGCCAGCGTCCGCTAGAGCCAATAGATTGGGAGTTAATCAAACTAGAAGCAGAACCCCAAGGTTGGAATCACAATTCCAGGCAAGGATCAAGGCAGAAGAGGCTAGAAGTGCAGGTCAGAAAGGCCGGACAATACGGGGAGGCTGATGTGGAAACCAGTATAGGCCCCAATTGTTTTGCCTCTCTTGCAGAGTGCTGATCAATCTCCTGGGTGGCAGGAATGGCTGCTCAGGTTGGTCTATCATAAGGGAACCAAGGGTCCACATCTGGCAACCAGATCAGGACTGGAACCTCACATGTTTTAGTGTGTGTCCAGCACCTGGGCCATGGGGAAGCACTTAAGGTACCCGTTTTACATGCAGTTTACAGGTTTGTTAAATTTATACCTACTTATTGATTTTTTTCAAAACTATATTTTATGGTGCTCTGTGGAGTTTTCAGCTATATTTGATTTTGCTAAGTGCTCAGACACCTTCTCTGAGGTGGGGAAATCAATAATAATAATAATAATAATAATAAAAAGCATCTTCTGACTATTTTTAGCTTCTATTTTGCGAATAAAACATTGATGATCCTTTTAAGTTGGCCATCGCTCATCTAGTCCATTTTTCAGACAATAACAATTCGTTAGTAATATCGGATAGGGAAGATAGATGATGCTGTAAATATTTAAAATCAAATTTGAAAAAAAAAAGAAAAAAGACAGATAAATGCTCTGAGTTTAACATGGCAGCCAAAGGCTAAGCTTTGGAGGCCACTCTCTCTTAGGGCCCATGGTTGTTTTCTCTTGTAGGTGGCAGCATTGGAAAAGAAGTAGCCAAAAGGACAAGGGCACCTCTCAGAGCATGGCACCTGTAGGGAAGTTGCACATGTGATAGTCAAGCTTCTTAAAGTAACATCTTTTTTTAAGTCTGAAGGGGAGATCTGGCAGGAGGCAGAACTTTAAAGAAGAGAATACATTTCAAGTGATTAAAAGCTAACACTTTATGGATAGTATTTTCCAACATTTTTTTTTACTTGGATTATCTGAGACACTTTGGAATACATTCTGGTAATCATGTTCTTCACAAACAACTAAAAGTCATCATTCATTCCCTCTCTACCCTGATCAGTCAAGCAATTAATCACCAAATATTTCTTAATTGCCGTATATGCTGGGTACACTTCTTCAGGGACTGGGGATCCAAAGATAAAAGTGAACTTTTTCTTGCCTTTCTATAGCTTACAGTATAATAAGGGTGACAACTTATTTACATGGCTGTATTTTGGGCCCTCCTGGCTTAGAGTGAATGTCAATGGTAACTGACATCTCTCATTAGGTGAGGATTGGCCTGGATGATCCCTCCAATTCTTTCCAGTTCTATGGTTCTGTTTTCCTATGAAATACTTTGTTATGGAGGAAAATTCTATGTGTGTGGGAAGCATAGATTTAGGAGACATATATGTGGATATATATTCTAGTATTAACTGATATCCTTTGAACAATCTTGGTACTTAAAGGTGCTAATGATTAAAAGAAAAAAGAATAATATGAGGGCATATATATGTATATATATATATATATGTATATGTATATGTAGAGAAGAGGAATGATGATGATTTATGGAAGTGTTCCAATGTAGTTTGTTCTTCTATGTATCATTTTTAAACACAAAAATTGAAACATGCATTAAATCCTCTGAAATACAGCTGGTGTGATGGGGTATGTGATAATTGGTAAATATGTCTTTTGGGGTTGGGATCTGCATTGTGTATGTATGTGTGTTTCACAAATATTGTCTCCATCCTTTACTGTTATATTTCAAAATAAGAGTCAATGAAAATAAGGTACACTCCATGCAGTTCTCTTGTTTTATTATCTGTCATTTAATTTTTAATATGTAAGTGACAACTGATATATTACCTAATCAAAAGAAAGAGAATTATACATTGCACATAATCAGTTATTTTTGCCATATCACAAAAATTAGACTAACAGATGAGGAAAATAAATAAGATGAACTTTAAAAATGAAAATGCTTAGCCTTTGGAATTTTAGTTGACAGCTTTTGAAAATTAAATTATAAGTCAAGTACTGATAGGTTTGATATCTTCTTTGCAGCTTTGCAGATGATGTATTGCTGCTTTAATGGAATATCATTTATCATCTGATAATAACAAATGTAGTATTTCTGAGCTTGTCATTTCTTCTGTGATGACAAATAGTCCAACTTGTAGTGGTGATAATGGAATTTTATAATGATCTGTCCTAAACTGAGTCAATTGCAACACGAGCAATTTTTCTTTAAATCTCATAATGCCTATTAAAGGTAGATTACAAAAATAAGTTCCTCAGGCTTAAGTGTGTGAGACTATCAATGAATCCAGATTTTAGGGGGACATCTCTGGTCGCCTTATGGATTGGGCCAATATTTACTTGTTTATCAAAATTATTCCTCTTAGGCTACTGAGATAGCTTGTCGGAGGCTGTTGGAAATGGCAAACTATAAAACTTATGGTATAAAGTAGGCAATGAAAACTCAGTTTATCTCTAGAAAAAAAATAGACAGTGCATTCTGTTCAAGATTATACTAGACTAATCCATCATTTCATATAGATTTATTTAATGAAGGCCTTGTTTGGAGAAACCCAAGCTGAAAAGCTAGCCATCTTACCCACTTTATCTCCAAATAGGATTTATTTTATGCTGTAACTCTTGGCTTGTCAGATATCACCATCCTGTTGCATCTGCCCATTCCACAGTCCAAATTTATCTCTGTCTCCTTTTTTTTCCTGAAATATCTAAACAGATTCAGACCTCATGGGAAGACCTACAATGGAAGCTCAAGGACTATAGGATTTTGGAATAGGAAGTAACCTTACAGATGATGAAACGGTAGTCCGGAGAGGTGAGGAAAGTTAGGTGAGGTCACACAGACCATAAACGGCTGAGTGGGGAAAGGTAGTGATGTCTTCTGAAAGAAGAGAACTCTTTACTGTTGCTGGATTCTGAACATTTGTTCCAATGTCACCCCAAGTTACTCTCAATACAACATTGCTGGTAATTGATTTAGAAACATAATCAGGAAATGAATGTTTGAGAGCTTAGTATTTCATATTTCCTATTTGCTTCCCTTTCCCCTGCCTAAACCTGCTCAATGTCCTGCTAATTCTCAGGCTAGCAGGAAGGAATGGGAAAAGGCCCAATGCGAAATACTTTGTTTCGACAGCAAGGGATCAGAATGTAATGGAATATAAGAGCTGAGGATGCTTTTAATGGAATGGACCTGTTATGCAAACTGATACCTGACATAAGTGAAACATTCATGGGCAGAGAGAATGGATAAAGACACTATGGGGGGGATTAGCAGAGATTGGTCTTTGAGACAGGCTCCAACAATAAGGTTTGCAGGGGACAATTACATAGTCATTTAGCCTTTCAATATCATGTGGTAGAATTCTGTTTGTGATATATATTTTTTCCATCAAACTTGATTTTTTTTCCTACTGTGAAATCTCATTTATTTTCTTCGACTGCCTTGTTTGCCTCTCTCTTTTGCCTCTATCACACACTATCTTGTGTTCTTCTTTTCTGTGTATATGTAACTCTCCTTCTTACCCACCCCACCCCAACCTCCCAATAAAAAGCAAGCAAGCTACTTAAGGCATGAACTATGACTTTTTCCCTGCTTCGTAGTCTTACTATATAGCACAAAACTAATTTTTTGTTCATACCTGTGATTTCTTCCTGGTGTAGAAACTCTTTTTACCATATAACGCTTGGGCAACTCCACTGTACTTTACAGTCTTAGAGAATAGACTAGGGCAGGGATGGCGAACCTGAGGCCTTGAGGCCACATGTGACCCTCTAGATCCTCAAGTGTGGCCTTTTGACTGAATCCAAACTTCACAAAACAAATACCCTTAATAAAAGTATTTGTTCTGTTAAACTTGGACTCAGTCAAAAGGCTGAACCCAAGAACCTAGAAGGACACACGTGGCCTTGAGGCCACAGGTGCCCTACCCTTGGTTTAAGTTGTAGGGCATCTCCCCTCCAATCCAAGTCTTTCTGACTTTAACTCTAGTGCTTTATCATTATACCATCGAAGTATTTATTGAATACATATGTATCCAGCCCTGTGTCTGTAACTGTAGGGGTAAAGCCATAATTAGGAATTCTTTCATTTGATGAAATAATATTTCTGGGTGTGGGAGATGGGGATGGAAGAGGATAGTTATGGTGCCTCAGAGGACATTCAAAAGGGGAAGAATGGGCACAGTGGGAGCACATAGGACAGTCTGTGGGTTCCTTTGCATTGAGAGAGAGGGAGGTGCTTCCTTGTAGAGTCTGGCTTACCCTACCTCAGGGGTTGGTGGGGGATAAATAGTCCCAGAGGGAAGGGTGCTAGAATGATGGTATTCTGGAGGGGGTGGGGTGAGAGCTAAGGGCAACACAGGGAGAAAGCATATATTCCCACTTCAACCTCCATGTCAGAACCTTGGTTTACCTTGCCCTAGTTAAATTTCTTCTGTAGAATACGGCCAAGAAATATAAAATACTGTACCTATTCTTAAGGACCCTACTGTATAGCTGAGGAGAAAGGACTAAAACACATTAATTGGAAAAAATAGGTGCTAGACCATTTCTAGCCGACATAAGACCAATAGGAGTATAGGAACGACAGATATTGGTATGGGCTAGGGTAATAATAGAGTAATACTAATAATGAAGCTAATATTTATATAGTACTTTAAATTTTACAAAACTTTTTACTTATGTGATCTCATTTTATCCTCATAGCAGATTTCTAAAACAGGTGCTTTTTTACTATCCTCAATTTATAGATGAATAAACTGAGGCTGAGGGTAAGGCCTCCATCTATAGAGCTTATCCATCCAAGCAAGGAAAGCCATAGTAAATGGATAAGTTGGATCTAGCAATAGAGGAAGGAAAGGGCAAGCTGCAAGATTGCCTTTGGAAAATTATTTTAATGACCTCAAGCTTTTGGTAACAAAAGTCCATCATTTTAATAGTTCTCCTGGTGGTGCTATAGGTGACTTTCTCAGGGTCTCACAGATAGTAAGTATGTCTGAGGCAGGATTCAAACTCAGGTCTTCCTGACTTGAAGTCCTGCATTCTATTCACTATGCCACTCAGTTATTTGAAGACTTCTAGGAGGAGGTAGAACAGAATTGTAGAATCTCAGAGTTGGAAAAAATTTCATAGATAATCTAGCCCAACCCATACCTCCCAAAGAATCTTATAATACTGTTTTTTCTCTAAATCACATGGAACTTTTATTTTTAAAAGTTTCGAATATTTTATTTTTCCCGATTACATGTAAAAACAATTTTTAAGCTTCATTTTTTTTTAAAATTTTGAGTTCTGAATTATTTCCTACCCCCACCCTTCTACTCCCTCATTGAGAAGGCAAGCAGTTTGATAAAGGTTATACATATACAATCATGCCAAACATATTTCCATATTAGTGATATTGTGAAAGAAAACACAGACAAAAAAAGAAATTAAACAACAACAACATGATGCTTTGATCTGCATTCAGATTCTGTCAGTTCTTCCTCTGGAGGTGGATTGCATTTTTCATCATAGGTCCTTCAGAATTGTCTTGGATCTTTGTATTGCTGAGAATAGCTGAGTCATTCCCAGTGGATCATTATACAATATTGCTGTTACTGCATACAATATTCTACTGGTTTTGCTCACGTAGTCACTTTGCATCAGTTCATCTAAATCTTTGCAGATTTTTCTGAAAACTTCCTGCTCATCATCTCTTATAGTGCAATAGTGTGCCCTCATAATATTGTTGTTGTTATTAATTAAAAAGATAAGAAGCATGAGATGACCACAATAATTATATACCATAGTAGACCACATCTTTAATACCTTGCCACTGACTAAATGGTATAGGGCAGAGGTGTCAAACTCACGTTGCTGGACCCCAAGGGTCTCATAAAACTCCTAAGTACAGCCTCAACCAGATTAAAATATAATTGGTAAATGTTTAACAAAATAAACACAAATACAGTACAACGTAAAAAATGTTAATTATGGATAGGGATTCATTTCGATTTGAGTTTGACATGACTATTTTAGGGGATACAAAATTCCATTGTGCTTATAATTTGCCAACTACAAAAAGCATTTTATACTATAGAGCAGGGGTCAGCAAACTACAGTGCAAGGGGCAAATCAGGTCTGCTATTTTTGTAGGCCCCATGAGATAAGAATTTTTTTACGTTCAATTTAAAATAAAGTTTTATTGTATTTTTAAATGTAAAAACCATTCTTAGCCCGTGGGCCCTACAAAACAGGCAGAAGGCTGGATTTGGCCCTTTGGGCTATAGTTTGTCAACCCTTGCTGTAGAGGAAAACACCACTTTAAACATCATCCTCTAATAAGGTGTGGTCTATGCATATATGAAAATTATATGGATCCTTGGAACATCAAAGAAACTTTGTTAGAGACTTTTTGGTCATTACTATCAAGTGTGGCATAGAGCAGGGTAATGCTCTCCAGAGGTATTTGTCTCCAGTCTGGAGGTGTTTCAGTGCAATTCAATTTCAAGAGGTGATGCATTCCTCCAGATGCTTCTGTTTTCAGATAACATAGCACTGATTACATCAAGCCCCAAACTAATTGCTGAGCCTCTTAAGTGAGATGCATAATTATTGTAAAGAGTTTGGCCTGACTATCCACATAGGAAAAACCAAGTGGATAAAGACTATGTACAGTCTGTGCTGCTTTACTATGATACGCAATTGAATGGAACACCTGCAGAGCTTGTCCATCCAAGCTTGGAAAGCCATAGCAAATTGGTGGGATGGGTCTAGCAAAGAAGTTGAGGGGAAGAACAAGTTGGATTGCCTTTGGAAAATTATTTTCATCACCTCGAGCTTCCTGAAACAAGAGTCCGTGTTTTTTTTTTAAGAAATTTATTTTTTATTTTTAGTTTACAACATTCAATTCTACAAGTTCCAAATTTTCTCTCCCTCCCTCTCCTCCAAGATGGCATGTAATCCAATGTAGGTTCTACATATACCTCCACATTGAACTTATTTACATAGTAGTCCAGTTGTAAAGAAGAATTACAACAAATGAAATAAATCATGAGAAAGGAGAAATGAAACCAAAAAAGAAGGAAAAAAAGAGAGCAAATAGTTTGCCTCAATCTGCATTCAAACTCCATAATTCTTTCTCTGGATGTGCATAGCTTTTTTCCATCATGAGTCTTTTGGAGCTGTCTTTGAACCTTGTATTGATGAAAGGAGTCAAGTCTATCGAAGTTAGTCCTTACAGATACCATGTGTCTGTAATTATGTGTAATGAATTCCTGGTTCTCCTCCCCTCACTCAGCATCAGTTCATACAAGTCTTTCCAGGTTGTAATGAAGTCTGTCTGCTCTTCATTTCTTATAGCACAATAGCATTCCATTCCATTCATATACTACAATTTGTTTAGCCATTCCCCAATTGATGGGCATCCCCTTGATTTCCAATTCTTTGCCACCACAAAAAGAGCTGCTATAAATATTTTTGTACATACTGGTCCATTTCCCACTTGTATGATCTCTTTGGAATATAGTCTTAGAAGTGATATTGCTGGATCAAAGGGTATGCACATTTTTATAGCCCTTTGGGCATAGTTCCAAATTGCTCTCCGAAATGGCTGGATCAGTTCACAACTACACCAACAATGTTACAATGTTTCAATTTTCCCACATTCTCTCCAGCACTTATCATTTTCCTGTTTTGTCATGTTAGCCAATCTGACAGGAGAGATGTGGTACCTAAGAGTTGTTTTGATTTGCATTTCTTTAATCAATAATGATTTGGAGCATTTTATATGACTATAGATATTTTTGATTCCTTCCTCTGAAAATGCCTGTTCATATCCTTTGACCATTTCTCAATTTGAGAATGACTTGTATTCTCATAAATTTGGTTCAGTTCTCTGTATATTTTAGATATGAGGTCTTTATCAGAGACACTGGTTGTAAAGATTTTTCCCCAGTTTTGTGTTTCTCTCCTGATCTTTGTTGCATTGGCTTTGTTTATACAAAAAGTTTTCAATTTAACATAGTCAAAATTATCCATTTTGCATTTTGTAATGCTCTCTGTCTCCTTCTCCTGGTCTTGTTGTATGGCTACAGTCTGTGAAGTACTATGGTTTTCAAGGAGCCAAAGTTGATGATCAATCAAAAAGTGATGAATGGGGCCTGTGCTTAGGCCTGTGGAGGCTGCAACATGTTTACACATGTAAACTTACTACGGAAAAGTAGCATAAAAATATCATCAAAGAAAGCTCCAACAAGGTGACAAGAATGAAGGATAAACAGTGGACAGTCCTTGTACTCCATTAGTATCCTGGTGATACCAATAGAAAACAAAGAAGGCCCCCATTTTTGGTGGATTCTGTTTTACAGAAGAATATAGACAAAAGTTGCACAAGATGGGCAAATAGGGATGAATTACAATGCATGCCATTGAGGGAATGTCCATATTGATGAAGCCACAAAGACATGAGCATTTGAATGAAGAAGATGATGACTAATGATGAAGAATTCTCCCTTTTTCAGCTCCTAGAACATTTTACCAAAGAGAAGCTCAAGCCATCAGGATGCCTACTGAGGTGCCCCTCTGCCTACAGAAAGGCTCTAGGGAGGGAGGAGTCTAAGTCCTGACAGATGACCCATAAACAAGAGATGGATTAGGAGGAGACAAGCAATAAACCCAATAAACACTGCAATATTCAGTACCAGAGACTTCAATTGCTACCCAAGAGGGCTTCTTTGATGGATAGCTGGATGGGTACCCCAAATCTTGACACTTGGTAACCCAAAACCTTTACATGTTTCCCTAGACATATGCTCACAGATAATTGGAACAATCATGCTGATTAGCAGCATGGATACCACATGAAAATTTAGCCCTAGCCTATAGATGGACTTTTGTGCCAGGAGGCTAAGTAGCTCACAGGTGCCCCTAGGGTGGGTATTTGGGAGAGTTCCAAGTCCTTTGTAATTCACTCTATCCCTTTCCTTCAGTCCCAAAGATTCATTATATAGGGAACCCAGACAGATCATTAAGTGACACTTTACTCTCATACCAAACCTTAGTACCCCAGAACTTGATAAAGTTGTCATCAATCTATCTGTTTCCTTGGAAAGTATTACTAACAGCGCTGCCAACCTTCTGCAAGTGCTCCAGACTGAAACTGCTTAATTCTAACAACTCTTCACTGACAACTGAATTATCTTGGATCTCTTCCTCACCTCTCAGGGAAGAATCCAAACCCTGATCAATGGCTCTTGCTGTACCTACTTCCATGAACATAGAATTAAAATGACCATTAACCGTGGCATCCAAAACCCCTTGTCTTCTTTATATCTTATAATGCTCTGCCTGTCACTTGAAGACCAGAGCTTGACCCTGTCTCCTGGATTCACTGGCTCAGAGACCTCATTTTTGTTCTGTAACCACATCCAAACGGCTCATCTCTAAAATCATTACTCTTTTAGTTTTGTTTTCTTGTCTTAAAGGTCCTCACATGTAAGAGGAGGAGCTCTCTGATGTACCATAGTTAACAACGCCATGAAATTGCTCTTTCTCTCTTTTACTTTGAAAGAGACCAAATCCTGATTCTGAATTTCCAGAGCTACTTGCGATGGGTGTTATTGAGTGGAGCTAATATAGCTTCTAAGAAGAGAGTGTGGCAATGAAGAGAAAGGAGGCCACGTAATGTAAACGCCCCTCTCCCCTTATGACATGAGTGATTCCTCCTTGAAGACCTGCTTTCATTCTACCCAAACCGGAGAGTCAACTACATCTCTTTGCTCTCTGTTCCCAAACTCACCCTACCCTTACTTGCTTCCAAGTTGATAAATGGCCTTATTATAGGCTAAAAGGTAAAAGAATTCTTCAGCAACATTAAATGTAGATAAATTTGCCTGTAAGGCTGATAAAGATAGAAACTGATTCCTTTTCCTAGATTATATTAAAAAATTCCCTTTTAAATTATGTGGGATTTCTTCATTTAAGAGTCTTCTCAGATCTGTATGTCTCCGTTTCGTTTTTGTTTTTGTTTTTTGACTAAAACCTGCTTACTTGTGAGCTGTGGTCGTTTACCACAGTAAGAATAGGTAGAAATAGACACAGGTAGATCAACAAGGAGACTGTTGTGATAATTGAAATGTGAAGAGGTGGGGGGCTAAAAATGGGGATAGGGAAGAAGGAAAGAATCTTGGAGACATTGCAATACAAGACATAATAAAGGTTGGTGACAGAGTATATATAAGTAATTAAGGAAAAATGAAGATATTTCCATACTTGGGAGCTTGAAGAATGGAAGTATCATTGATAGAAATGGTTGAGATGGGAAATATATATTTTGGGAGATGATGCTGAGGGTTCATTCAATCGGGAATTGGAGAACACATATTTTCAGGTGATCTGGATTCTTGTATATTGGATGTGCTGTAGCTGGGCCAGTAGAGAAACATGGGGTTGTCTTAGAATGGAACAGTTGTCTTTATACCTAGCAATATTGTAGAAGTTAAAGCAAACAGAAGAGTAGAGTTAGAAGAAAATACATTATTAAAACGTGAGTTTGTTTAGGTCAGGAATTGTTTCATTTTTGTTTCTGTATTCTTGGTGCCTAGCATAGAACTTGACATTAATTGGCATTTGATAAATATTTGTTGATTGATGAGAGAGACCAATATTTGAATGCAAGCTCCGTTGCCACCTTGTATAGCTTTTAAAAAGACATTTCACCTCAAAAACTACTCCCTCTTTCCCTCTCTCCTAGAGTATTTTGTAAGAGCTAAACATACCTCCAAAAGCACTTTGAAAAGAATAAAGTGCAATTTGATGCTTATTTGAGGCCCTGTAAATGACCAAACATGCTTTGTACTTGGATTAGGCCCAGGTGAGAATGTCTTCTCTGTTTGGAGTACCAATCCTGATTTTGGTCTCGTGGCTATCACAGGAGCTGTCTTCTCTGCTGACTTCTCAGTGCCTTTAAAATATTCCAAATTGTGTGTTCACTCCATCACTTCTGTGGCAGAGAGGCTTGTTAGATGATGGCAAAATGCAAAGTTGCTGGACTGACAGTGACAGGAATTTCAGAAGAGCTAGGCAGACCTGAGCATCTTGTAATTAGAGAAAGGTACAAATTACAATAAGACAGTATCATGATTTCAACATCAGCAAAATGTTTTCCACACTGCCTTGGGGGAAAAAATCTGATTGCCAATTGATTTAGAATAAGATAATGACTTTTAGTTAAAGAGGGAAGAGGGGGTGGGCTTTCAATACCTATCACTCTAGCCTCTTTGTTGATTGAGGAACAGCAGCATTTTGTGCTAAAGATTTAAAAGTAGAGAACTTGGAATGGGGGTGGGGTGGGGAGGCAAGCAATGGAAGATGGGAAGGAAGATTGGAACTATTAATGAACTAAATGTAGGCCTCTAAAGTGATACCCTCCCAACTTAAAAAGACATTACACAACAGCCAACTTAAAAACATGTGAATGAATGTATAATTGCTACTTTAATCAATCAGCAAACATTTTAGTATTTACCATGTGCTTAAGTTCACTTTGTTAAGCACTGGAGAAACAAAGAAAAAGCAAAAATAGTCCCTACCCTCAAGGAGCTTACATTCTAATTGAGAGATAATACACACATTATATCTAGCTATATATTGCCTATTATCAAACCATGTATATATATGAATATGTGTATGTACACACACTACACAAACATACAACACATATATATTTACACATATACATATGTAAGCATACTATACAACATACAACATACATATATTTACATTAGAAACACTGATCATGCTCAACTAGTGACATAACTGTGACTACACTAATAATATTGCCTTTGTTTATCTCTGTTATAAAATGATGCAAATTGAATTATATATATGTATATTACATGCACACACACATATATGTAATATATATATGTATGTATGTGTATATATGTGTATTGTCAATGTATTCCTTTTTTTTGAGAGATGGGTTTCTTTTTATTCTCTCCATTTTATCTGTCTGGTCTGGGCATTGCTGGGTGAGTGAGCACCATCATGGGATGAGGAAGGGGCCTCATCATTGGAGGGCCAGGCATCATAGGCATGTGGCCTCCCAGGGGCATCCTCATGCCAGCAGGTGGCCCCACAGGCATCATTCCAGGAGGGGGGCGCCCATCATGCTAGGGTGAGGAGGTGGGATCATAGGCCCTCCTAGTGGAGGAGCAGAGAACAGGTTGGGAGGAATTCTTCCTTGCTGAAATGCAGCGGTTGCTTTATCAATCAGGCTCTGGGCTTGTTCTTCCATCCATTTTTGGTAATAGTCTCTCACATTCTCTTTGTGCTTCCTCCAACTGCAGTGTGTCTTCCTCACAGATGGAGAATCATGAGTGAGGTATGTATCACAGTAATCACAGTAAAACTTGGGCATGGTGATGCACAGTTGTACCTTGTTCTGGCCAAGGTATCTTCAAAACAGACTGGCTGGCTTCCCACCTTCACTGTATCTCTCAACAAGTTGTCCACAGACGAGACTAACTTCAGGATGCTCTTATCTGATCAATAAAATGGGACCCAGCTCTTCAGACAAGATACTTGGCAGGGATCCTAAAGGATGGACTGCACCCCAGCAACGAAGGACAAGGGTACACCGCAGACGACTGCCTGAAGCGCCTGGCCGACCGGGGAAGAGAGAAGAGGAGAAGGGGAGAGAGAGGGAGGGAGGGAGAGAAAGAGAGAGAGGGCAACAGAAGGCGAAAGAATGTCAATGTATTCTTAATGCAATGGGAGTATTGTTGATGTATTTTTAATACAATTTGAAGATCTTCCGTAAGGGCAAGCAAAGTGGGACTTTTGTTGTCTTGTTTTGGAGTGCTTCGCAGCACCAAGGCAATCAAGTGCCTTTGATTGAGTCTTGCCTTTGATTGAGTCTTGCCTTTGTTC
Source organism: Phalanger gymnotis (assembly GCA_028646595.1). Classification (NCBI taxonomy): domain Eukaryota; kingdom Metazoa; phylum Chordata; class Mammalia; order Diprotodontia; family Phalangeridae; genus Phalanger; species Phalanger gymnotis. Next base: position 110,824,937 of record CM053625.1, on the reverse strand, counting down.
ACACCCTTTTGGTGGTTAGGACATGAGAGGTGGGAAACCCTTGAGAGATGTGAAGCCCTCAAGAGGTATGAAGCACTTGGGCCTATATATATATATATATATATATATA
>CM053625.1:110781026-110824328 GCA_028646595.1 Phalanger gymnotis | reverse complement strand
CAGGTGAACAAAATTGTTGCTTCTCTGCTATTTCCGCTGCTCCTGCTCTTCTTCTTTTCCTCCTTTTCCTTTCTTCCTCCTCATCTTCCTCTCCCCCTCCCTCTGTTGTCACTCTCCTTTTTTTAAAATTAATATTTTTGTAGCATTTTAAGCTTTACAAAACACTTTCCACACCATAACCTTTTGAGGTACTCCAGGTAAATAGTTATACCTATAATACAAATGAAGAAATTTAGGCCCAGAGAACTGAAGTTACTTGCTCATAGTCAAATTGGAGTCGGGCCTTCCGATTCCAAATGCCATACCCTTCGCCATATACCAAGCTGCCTTTTATCTTATGTACGATATAATGGAAATAAAATGATCCATTTTCCACCACTGACTAGGAAGTTGTTCAGCCTTTGGCCAATGTAGCAGTACAAGATCACACCACACTTCTTGGGCAAGAAGATGCCTTGGAGCCAGTTCCCCCTTCCCATGCCACACTGCCGTAGCCTTGAAATGCATGATGGATGCCTTGTGTTAATCACCCGCTCTCTGTCAGCTCAAGTGCACATTCCTCTGTTAATGCGATCTAACCCCTGCAGCAGCCAAGATACAGTGAACATCACTGTGCCAGCCTAGCCCTCATTCATCATTGTAGAGGGAAAGCTCACCTCTTCCCCTGCACTTCCCTCAAACCCTCTCCCCTCCTATCCTCCACTGCTGCGGATGTTCCTGGCATACGGAAAGGACACAGGCATGCCAACTCCATCCCGTTTTCTCTTTGGGTTTCCTGTGAGGAGCCAATGTTCTTATTTGGATTATGACTGGGGTTATCCAAGGGTGGATGGGAGAAAGGGTGGGAGAAGAACAGCAGGGAGTTCGACCCATTTAAAAGTTCTCATTTCATCTAACATTGCCAAGTCTCAATAACAATTATATGCTATATGAATACTATCTTCATCATCATCATCATCATCATCATCACCATCATCATCTGTCTCATATGACATGCAGAAATAAACAATTCTAGGACAAATCACTATCCTACTATTGGCCTTTTATGTTTAATGTTCTGTGGACTGCTGTGTAGGTGAATAAAAGGACTGCTTTTTGGTAATTGGATATGTATTAGAATATAAACTTATCTTCTGTAGTTTCATTAAAAGCATTTTCAGGGTAACTACTTTAATAGAAGATGATATTACCTCATCCTGTTTATCTATGGCCGTGATGTCTTCCTCTAGATTTTCATATTTCAAGAGTTTTTAATCCCATATGTTTTGGAGATTTTAAGTATTCAGTATGACAGTATTTGTTAAAAGCATTTTTCTTAAATATTTATGAGTCAGTTTTATGTTGGGGAGATTGTGGACAACAGTTTTGTCTGTGTTGATGCTTTGGCTCTAGAACAGTTTATCTACTTATTCTCAAGTATATTTTGAGGCTTATATTTATAATACGGGGATCTGTTTTCTGTTTGTTTTGAGTTAATTTTATTTTTTAAGACTTAATTTAATTTTGTTTTTATTAATTTAATTCATATGTATAGATTTTTATTTTTTTTATTTTTGTCTGCTAGTTTATGAACACTTCTGAAAATTTTGTCGTGTCTTTCTAGTATTTGGTAGTTGCTATTTTTTTCAACCTGTAATGATAAGTTCCAAGATTTTTGTCATTGTCTTTGCAAAATCTGCATTGATTTTATAGGATCCTTAAATATGATCTTTCTTTGATTTCTGGTAACACTGAATTGGTCTTGTGTAGCTCTCATAAACCTTTCCTTTTTTCCAATCAAATCCAAATTTATTTTTCAACCAAACTCAACCAATTGTACAATGCTTCTTCTTTGACATTCTGTGGGCTCACGGAAAGTAACCTTGGCACATAGCTCCAGCAGCATACAAGATTGCAGGGAGATATGCACCTTTTCCCGATCCCTCATGATTTTGATATTCTGTGACAGGTTTCTAGTTTGTAAAGTTGATTGTGGTGTTATTGTTATTGTTGTGTTATCTTATTGACATCTATTTTGATGGGTTCCCGATAGAAATGGTCCAAGGACAAGTTGTTAACCTCTTGGCATTAATTTAGATTCAGTGTTCATCTGACTATTGCATGGATGCACAAAATATCTACTTTTTGTAGTTTCACAAAAGTATTAAGATGTGAATGCCTCTTCTGTATACTCACTAAAAGCATTCTCGGTATAGTTCCAGCAGCATATGGGATCACAATGGAGATAATTGCCTTTTTCTGTTCCTTTGTGATTTTGATATTTTCTGATAGGTTTCTTTCTTTTTCTTTAAAGGCCTTTTTGTTTTCCCCAACGAAACTTGGAAATTGTAAGTATTTGATTTGGTGACTCTCTTAAAAACATCGTTTTCATATTTTCATCATCAATATTAAGTCTAGGCAATTAGGAGCAACGCTTTAATATATAATAATGGTCTCATATCACCATAATTTTATTGATAGAATTTGCCAGAATATTTTGAAATCAGTACTTGTAGTGTGGAGAATATTTCCCTGTCACCAGGTAATATCTTGTTAGATATTCAATTAAGTGCTGAATTTTCACTGCCTGCAGTAACACGTTATGAGCTCCTTAAGAATAACTCTCCTGTAATTTCTGATGGCAATGATCTGCTAGTGAATTGCCATCATAAACTCCTGCATGATTCTGTCTTTTGTGTAGTACTTCTTTCTTGACATGTTATTGGCTGGGGCCTCACCCATGGAGAGCCTTTTGATTCTTTGCCATTTCATAGAATTTATTCAGATATAAACCATTTTGGGTTACCTCAAACAAATCTAATAGTATCTAAACAGAATCATCCTTGACTGTTGATTGGTGAAGTGATTTCTACTTCTTCCAAAAATATTTCTGTTGCTTTTAAAAAGATCCTTATCATATGCTCTAAACATTCCTTTTCCATGAAGAAGTATTAATCTTCCTATAACTTTCTTTGGGTGATGGGCCCTATGTTTTTGTTAATATTGTTTGGCATTTTATTAAGATGCTTTTCGAATGATTATTATTATCATTATTATTAGTGGTAGTAGTAGTGGCAATAGCAGCTGCAGAGAAGCAGTAGTATTTCTGTCCCACAGTCCTCTGGATGCATTACTAAGAGACTTGTCTGTTGGCCAGAGTTTTCACTGTCTCAGGAAATTGTTCTTTCCCTCCTCATGATGTTGCAAGGTGTAGCAGAAAGCAATCAGAACACCTATGTTCTAGTCAGGATTCCTTTATTTACAAATTGGGTTACCCAGGGCAAGCCACTCTTCTTTGCTGGGCCTTATTTACTCACCTAGGAAGCAAGGGTTTTGAACTGTATACCAACTAAGATCCCTCCCATCTCTAAAGCTCTGTGATTCTATTGCCCCCTAAGAAAAAAGTGGGATTTGATCCACCAGGAACATACACTATCATCACCTGGGGGATTAATCTAGATTACTAAAATTATAGAGATAGAAAGGTCCTCAGAGATTATCTAGTAGAATCCTCTCATTTTAGAAATGAGAAAAACCCAAACCCAGGACAGTTGTGATGTTCCAGGGTCATGGAGCTCCTCAGGAGGAAAGTCAGGACTTGTGTTTAGGTGTCCTAACTCCCACCTAGTATGCTCCTTCTTATCATACGCACACACACACACACACACACACCCCAAACTGATACATACACACACCAAGAAAACTTTGATTGTTGCTCAGTCCTGTCTACCCTTCATGAATTCTTATGGGGTTTTCTTGGCAAAGATACTGTAATAGTTTGCCATTCTCCATTGGATTAAGGCAAATGGAGATTGCCCAGAGTCACCTAGCTAGTAACTATCTAAGGTCAAATTTTAACTCAGGTCTTTCTGACTCCAGACCCTGAACCCTATCCACTGCACCACCTAGCTGCCTCCCACATTGAGAAACACATACCTAATTATAGATATGGAATCTTGGAGATAGGAAGGACTTCCCTCAGAGGCCCTCTGGTCTATTACCTGTTACCAATATTAACTCCATGTGGCCTGAAATTTCATCATTAGAGCTTTGGCTTAAGACCAACAGGGACTGTTCCTTGTTAAAACACTAACCTTCCCTCCTGTGATTGTGTTTTACCTCTTACTAGTTAACATCCCTCTAGGTTTGAATGGGTTTGTCCCATTCTTCTCTGACAGCAGATTTTGACTCAGGAAGGATGGAGACAGCATAAGGACTGTAGGGGATTAAAGAAAGGGCTCACTAAAGCACAGCTATAACAGGGAGTTGGGAGTAATAAGGACAAGCTCTACCTGCTTCACAGTTTTGCCTTCTTTAGGAAGAGTCCCTTGCTCAGAGCCATGATAACCTGTACAACATTATTTACAGTTGCCTCTTTCTCTGGTCCTTGTTTTCAGGAAGATGGTGCCTGGGTGTTTTTCTGGGCATTTAGAAAAGTTAAAAAAAAGTGTGTAAATGAAAATACTCACAATTTAGTGCAGTATGTTTAAGCACGCAAGCCACCTACTGCTCTGCTCATCCGGCCCCTTATCTTAGTAAGTAATGAGTGTGCCAAGGGCTGACAATGACATATTTTGAAAATAGTTTTAATGCATAGCCAGCAGAAGACCTGTTGGGCATTGACAAATGACACAAACAGAGATGATGAGAAGCACATCAAATATTAATGTCCCAGGGCTGCCGACAGTAATGGAGAACTTACCTGTGTCTTACATAAGCCTACCCATGTTAAACTGAAGGGAACATTTCTTTTCAGCCTTTGCAGGCAATTGCTGGGCTGGCTCCTGGCAAAATCAGGAAGTAGATGAAGCTTGTCTCTATAGGCCCCATCATCCCTTTTTGCAACACCCAGCCCCAGAGTGACTGGGCTGTTCATTGGCTCCTGAGATCTCTCCCAGCTAGTCCTTATCAGAGCCTTGTCCTTTTCTATCCGTCTTCCTGGGCCCTTTTAAGCCCTCCTCCCTAGTGAAGTCCCATTCCCTCAGAACTCTACTAGGTGACAGCTAGCTTATCTGATCAAATTGCATGAAGGTGTTAAAGGGTGATTAGAAATTAATGTATTGACCTTCCTTGCCAGCACCTGGCATTTCACAGGGGTATCCCTGGTATAGTAATCCCTGACTCTGTGTCCACATTTGCTACCATCATTAAGCAAAAGAGCTTTAGACATAGAATAGTAGAGCTGGGAGAGACCTTAGAAGTGATCTAGTCCCAGCCTGATGCTAGATGAGTGCCCTGATGAGGGAGGGTGGCACTGAGGTTTTCTTGGCCAGCTCTCTATCCACAATGCCACACTGTCTCTTGAATACTCCCTGAATAGCCCACTATAAAGTTCCCCGAAGAGTCCAGTGTAAATTTCTAAAACATAATAATATTAGATTATATGTGAAAGGGCCCTATGTGGCTCAAAAGCCTTGGACTAAGTATTAACTGCTTTAATATAAACGACTGAATTAATGCCGGGATTTCTGGCATGGTGACAGGGCCTTTGGGTGGAGAGGAATCCCTGAGATCCTCTCAAATTGTCCACAAGAAACTGGTTACTTCACCTATTGGTATTGCAGGACCAGTGACACCTGGGTCTACCTTTTACCAGAGGCCTTCAGAAAAATGACTAATAACTATCAGGCAGGTGTGCTCTGGAATCATTTAGACCAGACTAAAATCCGATTCTTAGATTCCTAAGAATCAACTATGAGGCACCTCCTGGTTTGGTCCTGAGGCATACATCATCATTTGGACTTTGGCTTTGCCCTAAAGGAGAGGTTATTTCAAACCATCTCCTTACCCAGAGGTGGGTAGGAGCTGTGATTTCCAGAATAGCTTTCTTAAGATTTAGAGTGAACAGACTTTTTCCTTTTACAGATTAAAAAACCTAAAGTGTAAAGAGATTAAGTTACTTCCCAGAAGTCACAGGACTTGAACGTCTGTTGGTGCCAAATCCATTCCTCTTGACAAGGTATAAGCTGTCTTCCTCCTTCCCTCTCCCTCCCTCTCTTCTTTCCTCTCTCTCTCTCTTCCTCCCTCCTTCCTTCTCTCCCTCCCTCCCTCCTCCCTCTTTCCTTCCTTCCTTCTTTCCTTCCTTCCTTCCTTCCTCCCTTCCTTCCTTCCTCCCTTCCTTCCTTCTTTCCTTCCTTCCTTCCTTCCTTCCTTCCTTCCTTCCTTCCTTCCTTCCTTCCTTCCTTCCTTCCTTCCTTTCTTCCTTTCTTCCCACTTTTTGACTCATAGATTATAAGGTCTTAAGGATCAGGCCAAACACCCTGTATAGAATGGACACAAAAATGTTGTTAGTTATTAACACTTTAATGAAAATTAGCTTTCAAGATTGCTCTCTGATGGGAGAAAAGCTAGGCAAATTGGACTTAGTGAGAAGTTTGGCTAAGAAAAGTTTACTTAACCAAGGTGGGTCCTGGGAATTGGCCTCTTTCTCCTGAGTATGTAAAACAGACATGAACCCTAGAGAGCCAAGATCTTTGGTGATGATGTGTGTGCCTCTTCTCTATAAAGCCATGTTTTTCCACAGGAGTCTGTGGCTGTATTTATTAATACCTTCATCCTCTGCACCAAGAAGAAGCACACCGAGCTGGGGTAGTAAAGAATAATATCTGGAACTGATTTAGAAGCTTGTAATGATGATTCCAATTGATGATAAACATCAGAGAAAAAGGGCTTATTTTCCCTACTCCGTCCCTCTATCCACCGCGCCCCCCCCCCTCCATTTCTTCTCCTACCTGCCCTGGTTGGGCCTCTCCTGATTTCCATGGGAAGAGACATTAATTCATGTTCAATGGTTCCTGCATCACATCAGGGCTTGGCAGGGGCCCAGATAAGTGGCACCTGAATAGGCCTGTGGATCTCTGCCAAATGCAATTGAATGTCACTGAAGGTTTTCCCATGGCCCAGCGCCACATGTTCTCTTGGGCACAGGGGGCTGCTTGCCTAATTAGCTAATCCCTTTGACATTCAGGTGGATGGGGATCCATATTTCCCGAGGATTGACTGATGCTCTCACTCCTCCTTATTTGCACAAGTATGGGGCATCTCCTGGGATACCTGCTGTCCTGGGGCCCAGCTCTCCCAGGTGTGGATTTCTCTGAGGCCAAGGGAGCCCCGAGAGTCACCTTGTTACATGACATTCATCCGTCGCTACTGTTTCCTCATTCCACGTGTCACAAAGATTTGTTAAACCTTCCATTTCAAGTATTTAATGCGTGCGCACACACATGTATAATTTTTTTAAGGAACAAATGACTCCAAGCTTGACACCAGCAGAATTGAAAATATGGGTTTGAATTGCTGGTGTCTGGGGACTTCCTGTGTGGAGGCCATTGAGAAAGGTCTGAACTGGAATTTTTTCTATACCATATGGAGGTGGTAGACAAGAACCTATTAGGGAAATTCCACTGTGCTGAAGACCAGGGGCCCCAACCAGCAGAACAAAATCAAAAACTAAATCTTGCGGTTTTACCTTGTATACCTAACACCCACAGGGGACAGGAGTATATTTGGAAGCATTGTTCCTTCCTTCCTTCACTTGGGCATCTTTTACACACACACACACACACACACACACACACACACACAGAAACATAGAGAGAGACAGACAGAGGGAGGGAGGGAGGGAGAGAGAGAGACAGAGAGAGGGGGAGAGAGAGAGAGAGAGAGAGAGAGAGAGAGAGAGAGAGAGAGAGAGAGAGAGAGAGAGAGAGAATTTGGAAGAAATCAAATCAAAACATTTTTTTCTTCCCTCACCAAATGGTTACAGATTCCCATGGTAGGCAGCTCCCATGGGCTCATCAAAGTGTTTGATATGGAATAGTCCTTAGAGATTATTTAGTACAAAACCTTTTAACATGTGAGGAAACTGAGGCAACGAGAAGTGAGGCAATTTGTCCAAGGTCACAGGGCTCTCACAGCAAGTATTCAAATCAGATTTCTGGTGCTCTTCTTTACAAAGGGGTGAATGGTCAGTCTTAACTTCTTAGTAAGTAATGTTTTCTGTTGTGGGGTAGGGGTGGTTGAGAAGAAGGGGGGAGGGAAGAGAATAAGCATTTATTAAATGTCTACTATGTGCCAAACCTTTTTAGAGAGATTCTCTCATTTGATCCTCACAACTACCCTGTGAGGCAGGTGCTATTATGATCTGCATTTTACAGTTGAAGAAACTGAGGCAAACAGACTTGCTCAGGGTCACATGGTCTGAAGTTGGTTCAGATCAGGTCTTTCTTACTTCAGGGCCAGCACTCTGTCCACTGTATCACCGGCTGGCTCTAAGAAGAGACTGAGGTAGGCTTTGGAGCCCGTGCACCAAGGAATTAGTTCTCCTTGGGTAGATCTTCAAGTTCACATTGAAGAGGCACCTGTCAATGACCTAAAATTTGACCAAGAGAAGGGGTCCCATTCTTACTGGCCTGAATACTTCAGTGTGATTTCCAGAATGCGGCTTGCAACAAGATTCATGTGTGTGTGTGTGTGTGTGTGTGTGTGTGTGTGTGTGTGTACATGCCCACTCATGCATGCAATGTGCTGCGGTTATCAAATAGTATCTGAAGTTTTCACAACTTCAAGTAGGTTCTCATTCAGTATTTTTTCCCATGATTTTTCTATGAGGTCCTAATATTTAAAAAGCCCATGTTTTAATGGGGTTTTAAGGTGTGCAAAACACTTTTTGCGCATGGATCCTCACAAGTCTGTAATATAAGAACTAGATATTGATTATCCCCATTTAATGAATGAGGAAACAGGCTCAGAGAATTTATTTAACATTGTTAATCATTTCAGAGAACCCAGGTCTCTCCTGACTCCAAGACTATATGAGTCTTGCTGTATTATTATTCCATATGAGTGTGATCTCTAAATATAGAAAAGACGAAGAATGGTACCATAGAAGGAGAATGGCATTTGGGATCAGAGGACCCGAGTTTGAATCCTATCTCTGCAACTTAATGTCAATTTTACTTTGGGCAAGTCATACAACTCATCTGGGTTTCAATTTCCTCAGCTAAATAAATGAAGGGAGTAGTCTCTGTGATCTCTCCCACTTTCTAACCTTTTGGGCTTTTCTCCAGTCGGGTCATTGCTTGTGAGCCTTCTCATTCAGCTTATCTCCACTCTATGAGATTCCCAAGTACTTGCTCCATTCTCAGGCCTGCAAAAGCTGACTGTTGTGAGGTAGGCCCTGTGGATGAATGTTATTGAAATTCCCTCTTCAGACAATCTGAGTAACAGCTGTTTCTGGGATGCTGGCCTGCAGTGCCCATCAGCGGCCCTGTCATCACCTGGAATCTATCCATCAGGAGCCAGCTGTTGTGAGTGAGAAGAGAAAAGATGCCTTCTTTGTAGTGCTTCTAACCCATGGGCAGCAACAAGATTCTCCCTTTGCCTTCTTTTTCATACCCCTGCAGCTATTCTTTTTTGCTTTGCTTTTGGGGGTAAGAGTTGAAGGCAGTAATGCTACCAGTCCAATTTGTCCAGCACGTCACATCTCATGGAAAGGGGGGGAGGGTGTTTAAAAATAGATTTTTATTGATACGTTTTTTTTAACAACATCCTAGATTTCCCTCTTTTGATTTTTCTCTCCCCATCCCAAAGAGCCATTCTTTATAACAAAGAATAACAAAAAATTTAAAACAAAAAAATAAGAAGCGGGGAAAAATCAGAAAATCCAAATAATACACCAAAAAAATCTGACATTATATGCAATGTCTACTCTTGTAGACTCAGAACCAGGAAATTTTGCTTCTGGAAAATTTGGGTCAATTTCTCCAATAAAAATATATCAACTTAGCTTTTTCATCAATGCCACAAGGATTGCTGTTTAACTAATCAGATTAGAAATAGGATGCCATTTTCAATTATCAGTCAAATAGCTAGGGATACATTACAATTCTGTAGCTTGGATGAGTGAAGAGAATTCTAGGTTGGAGTCAGAAAACCTGGGTTTCAAACCTAGTGCTGATGTGCACTGTATATTAACTTTGGCTTTCTAAGCCCCAGTTACCCCATCTGTAAAATGGGAATGATGTTGTTTGCAGAGGCACCATGGTGTAGTGGATAGAGGACTGGTCTTAGAGTTAGAAAAAACTGAGTTCAAGTCCTGTCTCTGAGAGGTACAATACTGGCTGTTTGATTCTGAGCAAATAAGGTTTCTTCACATCTCAGCATTCCAGGCAGTTTTCTAAGATTATAAACTGCAGAACATTTGTCAACCTGCATGAATTGGGTGAACTTCTCACAGAGTTGTTGTGAGAAAACTACTTTGCAATCTTAAAATGTGACATTGCGGTATAAAAATATAATACAAAAAACGAATCTATCTCAATCTGCTGCATAAGACATTTATACAGGTTTGAAAGAAATTATTTTAATTTAAAAACCCAGTTTAAAATTTAAATAAGGATGCTTCATGGATGGATGGATAGATAGATAGATAGATAGATAGATAGATAGATAGATAGATGTGATGATATAAAAGGTACACTGGATTCTCTGAACCCAGAGACCTGAGCTTTAGACAAGGTTCTTCCCCCAAACTAACCAAGAGAGCAATTAAGTCACTTGTTCTTTCTGAACCATAGTTTTCCCATTTCTGAAATAAAAGGGGTTGTACTAAATTATCTCTAGAATACCTTAAAATCAAATTCTAGAAGAATCTATCCTCTTCATGAGATATCTGTATCTTTCAAGAAAGATTCAAAGAAGGAGCAGTATTTTATCCCAAAGAATGAATCTTTAGCGATGGAAGTGCATTCTAGCACTAGTGGATTGTTTTTGGAGGGGGTGGGTGGGTAGAAAGGTTATAAACAACCTCTGTTGTAGAGTTCCCACACCAACAAAAATCATGCCCTCTTAAAGACATGAAGAAGTAGCTGCCGTGAGCTGTGTCAATTTCAGTTCTCTGATCACTCATTTTCAGCTATTCAGAGACTGCCTTACTCTTCAGTGATCTTTTCATTTTCATTGTCGTCTTTTAGTATATTCTTTTTTGCTGGTTAGTCTTTTTTCAGTTGTGTCTGACTCTTTGAGGGGTTTTCCTGGCAAAGATACTGGAATGGTTTGCCATCTTCTCATTTTACAGATGAGGAAACTGAGGCAAACAGGGTTAAGTGACTTGCCCAGGGTCACACAGCTAGTAAATGTCTAAGGCCAGATTTGAGCTCGGGAAGATGAATCTTCCTGACTCTGGGCCCTAGCACCCTATTCACTGTGCCACCTAGCTACCCATTCTTCCTTTGGTTCTGTTTATTCTATCTTTCATACAGTCAAAGACATTTTTCCCATGCTTCTCTGAATGTTGCATCTTCATCATTTCTTACTATACAACAATATTCTGTTACATTCCTATGCCACAGTTGATTTTTTCTGCTCTTCCCAAGCCATTTCTTTTTTTCCAAGCCATTTCTTAATAGATCAACAAGCATTTTAAGTGACTATGCCACCCAGGGCATTACCCTAAGTGCTGAAGATACAAAGACAAGAACAAAACAGTTCTTTCCCTCAGGAAGTTCAATTTCTAGGAGTATGGAAGGGCACAGGTAAGTAAATACAAAATACAGAGTACATAAATACATTTTGGCACAGGAGGATGGACTAACAATTGGAAAAATCAGAAAAGGACTGACAGAGGATGGAACACTTGGGCTGAGTCTTGGAAAAATGGTAATAATTCCAAGAAGCGGAAGTAATGAGAAAGAACATTCCAGGTATGGTAGACTGCCTATTTAAAGCAAGGGAGACAAGAGATGGACTGTCATGATTTCCCTAGTTCATCACTGCATGGTTTTGGGTATACTATGAGTCTTACCACGTAGTCCCAATCAAATCTACACAATTAAAGTTGGTTCTAACAGACTTACTCTAAAAGGCAGGTATTGGTGCTCATATGCCAAAGGAGGAAATGCTTTTTTTTTCCTCTAAGGTACATCTTTCAAATAGTTTTTTTTTTATGCTTTTTAGCTAGACCTGTCTCTAAGGTACAGGTTTTAGGACAATGTGGGGTGGGGCAGATGGATGAATAGAGATTCAGGGAGCCAACAGGAGGGTGAGAGGCAGGTGGTATCACCGACTAGTAATTAAAATAAAAATTAAAAACCACCAACCCTGAAGCTCATATGCATACATACTATTAGCCTGCAAGGACACCTGCTTACCCTCCCATCCTCACCCTACCCTCTGCCTAGTCATCAAGCAAAGGTTTGGGACTGTCTTTTTCCAAACATAGACTCCTTCTACATGTTGTCCTTCTGTGATGTGTTTGCTCCACCTTAAGAAATGAATGAATCTTCAAATAGAGAAGTCTGAGGTTATTGAGGATTCAGACCAGAGTTGGCCTTAGAGAAACATAGGCTGGACAATAAGCTTGGACTAATGGGGGAAAATGCTGGATTTGAAATCAAAAGAGGGCTCATCTCAAATCCCAGTAATCACACTTTCTTTCTCAGTTTCAGTTCTTCATCTATAAAATGGGGATAATATTTCCTATAATAACTTACTTCTCAGGATTGTCGAGTGGAACTAATGAAGGCATATATGTAAAATATTTTCTAAACCTTAAAAGAGTTCTCTCTCTCTTTCTCTCTCCCCCTCTCCCTCTTCCTCTCCCTCCCCCTTACCCTTCCCTCTCTCCCTTTGCATATGTGTACATGTATATATAGCTATACATGTGTATGTGTCTGTGGGAGCTATTATTATTGGTTACCCTGTGAGAAACCCTGAGGAAAATCTTTATACAATTATCTGCTGAATTCAGGACTTTTGACATCCAAGATTTCACCACAGAAATTATTTTCTTTGGTCTCTTTTTCCTTGCCATGTCCTAAAATGTCTGCCCGATGGTTTTAGAAAAGTTGCTGGGATTAACATAATCCATACTGAATAATTAATGTCTTATTAGATAGAGAAGTAAGGAATTTTGAAGTAAAAGAGATCAAGACCAAAAGTAGGGAAAAGGAAAAGAAAGGGGAGGTAGTCAGTGTGGAAGACAGACTTTACTGAATTCCAGTCAAGGTTAAAAGAAGGCAGTGGTAGAATTCAGTTCAATTCAATTCAATTCAATATTTGTTAAGTGCCTACTATGTGTCAGGAACTGTGTTAAACATAAAATAATAAGCCTCACTACCCCCGATGCTTATATTCATATATATTATTAAGTCAGTTATTAAGTCCTGCCTCCCACCCTGCCTTCTACTCAGTCATCAAGATAAAGGTTTGGAACAGTCCTTGCTATTTCCCATTCATAGCTCAATCTTCCTGTCCCATTGCATGTTGCCACAAAAATTAAAGAGTCCCTGGGCTCAGAGACCTTATATTCTGCAGGAGTGGCATATGGCTAAATCATTGGATATGCAGTTAAAAACTTCAACCATAACTATCACTAACTCTTTATATGACTTTGGGAAAACATAGTGTTTCTGGGCCTCACTTTTCCATATAACTATAAAATGAGGTGAAATAAAGGATATAGAAATTCCTTCCCAGATCTAAGTTCTGTGTGTCCTTTGCCTTCGATGCCGTATTGTAGGGAGAGAGATTCCCTTTCTTTAACATGTTACAGTTTACTCAAGTCGTTTCCATCTTCGATACATTTCCAGTCAGGATGAACAGACATTTAAGTACAATGACATATTTGCCTGAACCTAATGGATTTACTCCTTTTTGTCTTTGGATACATTCCTCCATATACAGGTGTTTTATCTTTAAAAAATGTCTGGCACCAAGAAAACATTTGATGACCTCCTCTCCATTTACTTATCCCTTGGGAGAATTCATCTGGGGATTTCCCTGTTTTCTTGTTGTGTATATTTTACCACTTTTAAACTAGAAAGACTAAGAATTAGTGTGTTCTCTGTGTGTGAGGTTGCTGCTGGATGCTAAACAAGCGAGGCATGTTCTATGGTGTTTTCTGCACTAGGGGGCAGCAAAGCCGTGAAAATGGGAAAGCCTCAAGATTGGGGCTCTGAAGTGTTGACATGTGACTTGGCCATTGAATAATTTTTGATACTGTCCTGACACATAAACACCTTGAGGCCGGTTTTCAAAGGTTATTTGCGCACTAAAAGAGGAATTAACAAAATGAACTTGCATGCCAAAAGTAATTTTCAATATTCTAGCAAGAACTATGGAGCCATTATAAGATTGTTTTGAAAAAAGAAGCTGGGGCCCATCGTTAAGCGGCTGTGTTAAACTTAACTGGAAAATGTACTTTCAAAATAAATCAGTCGGAATGGACCTGGGAAAGTGCATCCTGTGGCTAATAAAATTAAAATATCAAGATAGTATTTCTGTGGGGAGCTTGAGATGGGTGGCAGGGTGTGCCTTTATCAAAAGGCAGAATGTTTTGGAAGGTGATTTTTTTTTCCTCTCTGAGTTCCTAAGTCCCCAACTGTGGCTAAGCTAATATGGTTAACAATTGTACAAATAAAGTGTTATTATGTGTGCGTGTGTTCTCTTGCTAATTTATTTTTAAGCCAGGACTCTACCTTCCTGAGACATAAAGAGTCAGAAAATTATCCAAGTTTATCCCATTGACATTCTCACACCTTGAGAAATAGCCCATTTGTATTATCACAGTTTGATATATTTCCCATTTGCTGAGCTTCTTGGCAAGCTAGCATTTTAATTTAATTATACTTTTTTTTTTAATGGTCTTTATTTTTCAGTGTCTATGAGGAAAACGCCCCTAGGTTGGATTCCCATCGCCACCCCTCACCCACTTTCTCTCTTTTCCACTGCCAAGCTGCAAATTTATAAACTGACAAAATTCAGTGCAAGATTTGGGGAAGTGAAATTCGGAAATTTATAAAGAAATATTGCTTAAATGATTAAGCATTTCCCTTGTTCCCTCCATGTAGCTGCTGCATATAGTTAGGTGCATGGATTTACTTGGTTAACTAATTGGAAGTAAAAAGCCTGGGGAATGAGCTATCCATGGGTTTTGAGAATGTAGGCAGGAGGGTCCAGGAAATGTTGTTTATTCTTCCAAGCCTGGGAGCTTTTTCTGAACTAAGAACCATATATCTAGAACTTGAAGGTCACTAAGAAGTCTTTAAATCCAACCTCCCAATTTGGCAAATGCAGAAACTAAGGCCCTGACAAAATTAAGAGATTGGCCCAAAGTCACAGAGATAGCAAATGACAAAGTCAGGATCTGAGCTCCAAGTCCTGTGATTCCAAATTTAGCAATCTTTGTCTCTCTCTCTCTCTCTCTCTCTCTCTCTCTCTCTGTCTCTCCACTCACTACTTCTTGGAGACCTCTGTTGCCCAAGCCTGGGAATTCTTCCTCTAGGATGGTGAATGAACTTTGAGCACTGTATCTTGCCCAGACATCAGAAGGCTGGCTGAAGAGGGGGAGGCCAGACCCCTCTGTCCGAGGCCTGCCTCTTTGCATTTGTGCCTGGCTTCACACACCGCCAGCTACTGGATTTTATTATTGTCCTTGCTGCTGTTATTGATTGATTTTTAAGGTAAAGGAAACTTTGGAAAATAAGTCCAGGGAATTTTCTAGCCCGCAAAAACATTATTTTGGCTGCCTGCCTCACACCACTCACTCTTCACCAGAGGAGCAAAGACACTGAAATATACTGTAAGTTAAATCGGCGCAGGAAAAGCCCTTGCTGTTTGCCAGGCTGTGTAAAGCTTTGGCTGTTCTTAAATGCTTCCAAGCCCACTGTCCTCTGCTTACCTAGCACCCATAACATTCTTTTCCCTTCTTGGAGGGGGAGGGCAGGGTGGGATGGTAAGGAGGGAGGGATGAAACTGAGAATGCTATAATGCTGGATTCTTTCCCCATAAAATAATTGTGTGTGTGTGTGTGTGTGTGTGTATTGTGTAGGGGTGCAGATTTTGGCAGACAGGATCCCGGTGACAGCATTTGGGGACCACACAAATCCATCCTCCACACACCCAGAAGTAAGTAGGGAAAGGCTCCCAGCCAAGGGGAAGGTGCTTTGTGTAAGAATGCCAACAAGAGGAGAAGAATGGAACACATAATTGAAGAACATAGCGTATTAATTACCTCACTCAAGGGATCCTATAAAACATGATGTATATGTAAATTGATACAATGAATATGATTACAGCAGGATTTAATTTTCTTGCAGAAAGGAGAGAGCCAAATGGGAGACTGCAAAGACTGCTGTTAGTTCTGCATATCCACCTTCTCTTCCCTCCCCTCGTCCCACCCCAACTTCTTCTGAGGGGTGAATTTCCACCATGGCCTTCCTGTGTCTTTCCAAAACTGAAAGATTTTTGGTCTCTCTACATTACTTTTCATTATTCCTCTTTAGTCTCCCCCATTCTAAGGCTTTCTTTTCCATCCCTCTGCTTCCAATGTTTCCCTGTTGCTTGCCTTTTTCGTTGCTGATGTTCAGTCGTTTGGATCATGTCCAATTCTTCCTGACACCATTTGGAATTTTCTTGGCAAAGATACTAGAGTGTTTTGCCATTTCCTTCTCTAGATCATTTAACAGATGAGGAACTGAGGCAAACAGGGTTAAGTGACTTGCCCAAGGTCACACAGAGTGTCTGAGGTCAGACTTGAACTCAGGAAGAGGAGTCCTCTGGGCTTCAGGCCCAATGCTCTGTTCACAATGCCACCTAGCAGTCTTATTTCTCACTCAGGGGCAGCTGTTCCCAGAATCACAGACTTTCAGAGCTGGAAAGGACCTCTGAGGCCATCCTGTCCTCCCCTTACCAATGAAGGAGACTGCAATATCTCCACAAAGTGATTTTCCAACTTCTCTGCTTCTTACGCCTAGTGATAGGAAACTCATTATTTTCAGAGGTATCCCACTCCAATTTGGGAGAACTCTAAATGGTGCAAAATTAGTTTTTTTTTTTCTTTCCCATAAATGGAGTAGAATTCTGCAACTGCCCCCATTGGTTCCATTACTGGTTTACCTAAACCAGGACTTTTCATCCCCCTACTACTCCTCACTCTTTTTCCATTGCACATGTTTGATGTAGTCATCTTCACTGCACCTAGAGATGGACTGGGGACAAGAAGAGGCTGCATCACTCACCTGGGTTAGGAGACCCAGAAAAAAGAAACACCTAATGATTATATTTGTCCCACCAAAATTCCCACTTTCAAACTCAATAAGTATCAGCAGAAAACACCCATTAAGCACTAGATATATCCAAGACACCTTATTAGGTTCTGGGGATACAAAGACACAAATGAAATAGTCCTGGCCAATTCTATTGGGGGGAAGGGGACCATTCTCTTGGTAGGAGAGGGTGTTGGAAGTATCAAGTGTTTTCCCTGTGCACTGATCGCAGGAGAGTCCATATCTTTATCCATCCTAATAAATAACTGTTTCCTGCCAGATAAGGAAAGAATGCAGAGATGTGATGTGTCCTTTTCTGCTGGTCTGCCATAGAAACTGCTTCTCACCCATGTGTGCCAGTGGCTCTCTGAAACATTTGCCTTTGGATGATGAGACCTGCTCTAGAGTGAAAATTAGCTTGCATTGCATTCTAGAATTGCAGTGTTCGTGTGGTCTGGTCATCGATTAGGAATTCAATAAATAAAATAGCCATAGGTTTTAGAACTAAAAGTGACATTAGAAGTCACCTAGAACAACCCCTTTGTTTTACGGATAAGGAAACTAAGGCCTAAAGAAGGACAAAGAAAGGTGCCCAAGACTACATGGATGCTGGACCTGAGATGTGAGCCCATGGCATTCCCCTCCAAATCCAATACTCTTTCCAGTATATATCACACTGCAATTTTATTCTGAGTGAGCAAACCCTGTGGCACTCTGCCTTTGCACATTAACTGAAAGTTGTAAGGCAGAAACTGCCTTGAAATACAGCTGTAGAATTCTAACTGTTGGTGGCAGATTCTATTACCAATCATACTGTTCTATAGGGAGGTTCCCTCCAGTCAGAAAGGTCTAGAATGGCAGCAACCTGGTTCCTGCCAAGATCTGAAATGAAAAGTCTTGCCAGCTGAGGTGGAGCCAGCCAGGTCAAAAGGAAATCTGGGAGAAAACAGGGACACCTTGGAAAAGACCCCTCAGACAAGCAGCTTTATTTGACTCCAGGCTCTAGGGAAAGACTCAGAGGAACTAACTCCTATTATACTTAGTAATATGTAGTTTAGCACTTAATTATTCTCTAATTGTTTCAGTGTGTTTATTTTGTGGCCTTAATGAGCTGATGTGCTCCTTCAGGGCAGGGGGACATATTTGTGTCTCTTCTGTCAGTAGATTGGTAAAAGCTAGAAGTAAAAAAACAACACCCCTACCCCCAAAAGGTTTTGGAGCTCCTAGCAACTATTTTGTCTAGAGAAAAGGGGACAGAATGCTGTACCAGTAGTCAGGAAGACCTGCGTTCAAGTCTATTTTTAACATCCCCTTGTTTTTAAATTCAAAATTACGAATTCTCTCTCTCCCTCCTACACCCTTCCCACCCACTGCGAAGGCAAGCAATATGATACCAATTATACATATAAAACATACAAAATATATTTCCATAGTAGCTGTATTTTAAAAAAAAGCAAGAAAAAAAAGTGAGAAAATTAATATTCAAATTTGTACTCAGAGGTCATCAGTTCTCTCTCAGGAGATAGATTTTTTTCATCATCAGTCCTTTGGAAATCTCTTGGATTATTGTGTTGATCAAAGCGTCCAAGTTTTTCACAGTTTTATCACTATTGCACCGTTGCTGTTGCTGTGCACAGTGATGTCCCAGTTCTTCTCACTTCACTTTGCATCAATTCATATAGGTCTTGCTATGTTTTTTCAGAAACCACCTGCCTAGTCATTTTCCACAGCACAATAGTATTTCATAACAACCACACTTGCTCACAACAACCACAATTTGTCCAGTCATTCCCCAAATGATGAACATTCCAATAATTTCCAATTCAGTGCCACCCCCCAAAAAGCTTCTATAAAGATTTTTCTACATAGAGGTCCTTTTCCTTTTTCTTTGGTCTCTTTGGGATATAAACCTAGTAGTGGAACTTCTGGGCCAAGTGATATACACAGTTTTCTGGCCCTTTGGACCTACTTCCAAATTGTTCTCTAGAATGATAGGACCAGTTCATTACTCCACCAACAATTTGTTAGTGTGCCTATTTTCCCCTCATTCCCTTTAACATTTGTCATTTTTACGAAAGGTGTGAGGTGGTACCTAGAGTTATTTTAATTTGCCTTTCTCTAAGCAATAGTGAGTTTGAGCATTTTAATGATTATACATAGCCTCAATTTCTTCTTCTGAAAACTGCCTGTTTCTATCCTTTTGATTATTTGGGAATGGCTCTTATTTTTATAAAATCGACTCAGTTCTATACTTAGTTTACATGTGAGAAACAAAGAGAAACTTTGTCATCAGAGAAACTTGCTGTAAAATTTTTTGACATTATTTTAGCATTTATAGTACATTTAGCAAAATGTAGCTTCCCTGTTTGTCCCTTTTAATTAAGTCTGTTTTTGCTTTTGCTTTGCCTGAGATCATGATTGCTACCCCTGCCTGTTTTGTTTTTTTTTTGTTCAGTTAAAGCATAATAGGTTGTGTTTCAGCCCTTTATTTTAACTCTATGTGTGCTTTACTGTTTCAAGCATGTGTCTTTTAAACAGCATAATGTTGGCTTCTGGTTTCTAATCTATTCCGCTTTCTGCTTCTGTTTTATGGGTGAGCTCATCCCATTCACATTCACAGTAATGATTAGTAACTGTGTATTATCCCTCCATTCCATTTTCTTCAGTTTATTCTTCCCTTTTGTCCTATTCCTCATCAAAAATCTATTTTACTTCTGTTTCTTCCCTTAATCTGTCCTCCCTTTTATCATCCATGCCTCCCCTACCCTTTTCCCCTTCCCTTCCCATTTTCCTATTGGGTAAGTTATATTTCTATATACAATTGAATCTTTTCATCAAGAATGTTCACAAGTCCTCTATTTCATTAAATATCCATTCCCCCCCCCCCGCAAAGGATTATTATTGTTGGCTGTAATCCTAACTCTTTTGCCTTCCTGAATATCTTATTTCAAGCACTCTACTCCTTTAATGTGGAAATTGCTAAATCTTGCATGATCCTGACTGTGGCTCCATGATATTTTAATTGTTTCTTTCTGGCTGCTTCAAGTATTTTCTCCTTGACCTGATAACTCTAGAATTTGGCTCTAATATTCCTGGGAATTTTCATTTGGAGATCTTTTATAGGAGGTAATAGCGGATTCTTCCAATTTCTATTTGACTCTATAAATCTAAGACATCAGAGAAGTTTTCCTTGATAATTTATTGGAATTTGATGTCTAGGCTCTTTCTTTGATGATGGTTTTCAGGCAGTCTAATAATTCTCCAATATCTCCCCTTTATCTATTTTCAAAGTTGGTCATTTTTCCAATGAGATGTTTAACATTGCCTTCAATTTTTTTCATCCTATTGACTTTGTTTTATTGTTTCTTGATATCTCATGGAATCATTAGATTCAACTTGCCCCATTCTAATTTTTGAGGAATTATTTTCATCAGTGAGAATTTGTACCTCCTTTTCTGTTTAGCCTATTATAATTTCTAAAGAGTTCTTTTCTTCAGTGAATTTTTGTAGCTCTTTTATCATCAGGCCAATTCTATTTTTAAGGTATTATTTTCTTCTGTACTTTTTGTGTCTCTTTGATCAAGCTGTTAGTTCTCTTTTCATAAGTTTCTTGCCTCACTCTCATTTCTTTTCCCAAATTTTCCTCTACAACTCATCTTTCTTTAATTCTCCCAGGAATTTTTATTGGGCTTTGGTCCAATTAGCATTTTTCTTTGAAGCTTTGTGTGTAGCTGTTCTCGGTTTATGTCTTGGTCTTCCCTGCTACTCTAGAAGCTTTTCATAATCTATTTTCAAAATGTGATTTGCTCATTTTTCTAGCCTACTTCTTAACTTTGAACTTCAAATTGAAGTTGGGCATTGCTCATCTTGGGGAGAGGAGTCACTATCTTAAGCTTCAGTCTTTTTCATGCTGCTGTTTTCAGAGATAGTTCTGGGGATTTGCAAGTTTTTGGTGCTGCTGAGGTGGCATGATCCCAGGAGAGGTATGGTCACTGCTATCTGGGTCTGTACTCTAGTCTTTACATAGGAATGCCCCTTGTACCCTATAGCTACAGGTGCTAGCACTCCCTTTGCCTTGGAACTGAACCAGATCCTCTGCTCCCTTGTGACTGACCCCCAATTCTCCTTGCCCCAGAAGTGCAGCCCAGAACTGTGTGTGGGCAGTAGAGTTGCCAATCAATGCCAGTTGCTCCCAGCACTAGCAAAGGGTCCTTTGTAATCTCTTTCTGACCAGTTGTTTGACCCATTTACCATCTCTACATTGAGAGATCCCCAGGTTGCTGCTGCTGTTGCAGCTACTGTTGCTGATGATGTGTGTATGGGCTCGAGACAGGCTTCTACTTCCATATCACAAACTTCTCCTGCTAACCTATTAAGTTTTCTTGGGCCAGAAAAAAATGTTTTGCTTTAACTTTTTGTTGGCTCTGCTGCTTCAAAATTTGATTTGAGGCATTATTTTGAAGTTGTTTGGAGGGGAATGTTGAAAGAGTTCAGCTGGGTTCCCTCTAATCTGCCATCTTCAATACTCTGCAAATCTTAAAGTACTATATAAATATTAGCTTTTGCTATCATCATCATTATCATCATCATGACCCCATGAGGTCACAAGCTACTATGCTTTCTATTAAAATGGGATTCTCACCAGAAAGAAGATAGTAAGAGAATGTTTAATAGAAGAAAACACAAAATAGTACAAGTTGATCACCTGAATTCTCTGACCTTTATAATCAACTTGATTTCTGCCCCTTTCCATCCTTCCCCCAACCTCTTTGTGTAGGGACATCTTGAACTCCCATTTGTACTGTGACAGCTTAATCCTGGAAAAGAAGATAGGACACAGGAGTGAAATGAAGTCTTAAACTGAGTCTTCAGGGACATTGTACAATCAAACAAGATTGCAATTGGGAATAGAAATAACTCTCGGCAAATGGATGTTTGTCAAATTCCTGCACTGGAGACTAGTGAATCTTTGAATTTCCACATGTGACTAAAGAGTCACATGGAGATAGACCCTGAGGCTAAATGCAATAGCAGGTCAGGTCATGATGCCTGTGAGACAGGAGCATCAACACCACTCTCATTTGGCCATGTGACAACCCATTTTTTAATAGAAAGGGAGTTGAACTTGGAGTCATACGATTTTGGTGAGAACTTTCCACTTGCTACCCGTGTGACCTTGGGTAAGTCACTCAACCTAACTGTCCCTTAAATCTCTCATTTGTAAAATGAGGGGACTGAATTCAATGGCCCCTCAGGTTCCTTACACATCTTAGCCTATAATCCAATTGTTCTTTTTGACCCAAGGTGAAATTCTGTCTGTGGCCAAGCCACTAGGTAGCTGGATGTTGAGAAAAGAAAGCAAGGAGCCAGATCTCTCATTTTCTGGGAAGTTTTTATTTTCTGAACACCTGGCCATAAGCATAATATCCTGACTCTTCTTATGGAATGAGGACTAAGGACCTGAGCTGGAGAAAGAGGAATTTTGTTTTCAGTTAGTGAATCCCTGGCTCCACATCTCTTTGCAGCTGCATTCTAGTACATTGTAGGTTTGTTTGATATTCTCTGTTCATATTCAAGGATCATATGGCAACTCCCCAAGAGGACAGAGAATAGGGTGTCTTGATGCTATTCAAAATCATGCTCTTCAGATATGACCTGTGCATAAACAGCTGATTTAACAGACCCAGTTTTGGATGCTGAGCCTGTGCGATTTTTAAAAAATTTTCTATTACCAGGTGTCTGTTTTCTTTGCTGAAGATGGTTTATTTTTATTAAACTAACAGTGGGTGATTGTATTTGAACTAGAAATTGGGGCTGGGGACTATTTTTTTTGTTTTGTTTGGACATATAAGAGTTCCCAAACAAAAGTGAATTAGAGAAATAGAAACAGACAAAGGAAAATGAATGAGAGGTAGGAAAGGAAAATCACTGGTGCAAATGGTGAGCAGTGAAAAGCTTCTGAGGCAAGATGAAAAGTTAATAGACTGAAAGAAACTTGCTTGGGCCAGTCTACTTTGTCTTCTGTGGTATGAGTAGTGTTTTTTCTTAAACTGTGAGCTTCTTGAGAGTAGGACCCATGAGTGCATGATTTGTTGAATGAAACCCATTAGATAAAAGCTGGTAGTGGCTTTTTCACAAGGGCTTTGGGGTAATAATGACTTTTTTTCTGTTTAACCCTTTATTTTTGGACCCTGATCTGAGAGTAAGAAAATATGGATTTGCGTCCTGACTCTGCTACTTATTAACCATTACTTTGGGTTAATCATTTCCCTTTTCTTAGCCTTCATTTGCTCACTTTTAAAATGAGGATAATGACATTTGGGTTGTAATAGCCTACCACCTTATTGGGTTCTTGAGAAGATCAAATGAGATAATGGATATAAAATACTTTGTACCTGCAAAGCACTATCTGAAAGGGTGCTGCTATCATGACCCTGAATGTCATTGTGACCAAGTCATTTAGTCATTCAATAAACACCAGTTAAGCCCTGTAATTACTCGAATGTTTGTTAAAAGAAAGAATAATCTTTTTAATGCTGTTTTTATTTCATTACATCCATTTGCTATAGTAAAACATTATAAATCCCTGTACTGAAATCCTCATTTCTAAATCACCAGGATCATAGGATTTCCAGTTGGAAGGGGCCATGGAGATCATCTAATCCATCTCTTGCTTTCTATATAAGTAAACAGAGACCTTCTATATGAGTAAACAGACACTTCCCCCAGAAGAAGGAAATATCTGGCTAATGGTCATATAGGATGTGAGCAGCAGAGAGGATGAGTGGGTAAAATAGTTATCTTCCTTAAAAAAAAGTATATCACAGATTTGTTATTCTGGGCTGTAGAGTCGACTAGGTAGCACAGGGACTAGAGTAATGGCCTTGGAGTGGGGAAGGCTGAGATGAAAATCCTGCCTCATGCATGATCTATGTAATCACACACAAGTTCCTTGGTCCTTCTCAGCCTCAGTTTCTTCATGTGTGAAATGAGGATAATAATTGTACCTACCACACAAGGTTGTAGTGAGGATCAAATGATAAGTTATCTAAAGGCTTTCTCAAAACTTAAAGTGATATTATATATATGCATATATTATTATTATTTTTTTCTTAACTCAAATATTCATTTAGGTGAGTAGTATTTTCTGTTTAATTGAAGCTTCTGCATCATTTAGACAATGATCAGTAGCTCTTTTTTAATGACTTTACACAGGCCCCAAACTTCCCAAAATTTAGATTAGACATAGTCCCTGACACAGAGGAGATTACAGACAAGTAGGTGGATGATACCCCAACACAGATAATTATGGTAAATACAATTAGAAGAAAATGCATTAGAGAGTTGGAAAGCAAATTGCTAGGTGAGTTTGGGGTTTGGGGTGCTAGTGGAATGGAGATCATTTCTTAGAGGTAGTATCAGGGAAGCCTTCATGGAATAAGTACATTTGACTTGGACATCAAAGGATGGATAACGATTCAATGGTTGATGATATGGAGGAAGGACATTTCCAACACAGAGAAGAGCCCTAGGCTATTCGTAGAGGCCTTGGAACTCAAGCCATATTTGGTGGGCAGAGTGTGGTTCAGTTTGATTGAAATAAAGAGTGGGTAGAAGGGAGTAATTAGATCTTTCAAAATGTTTTGGATGCCATTTTGTTTCAAGATATTAAGCTGAGCCACTGAGATGCATAATGGATAGAAAACTGGCTTCAGAGTCAAGAAAACCAGGGTTCAAGTTCTGCTTATTGTACTGCCTGGCACAGATGCAGATCAGCATTGGTAGAGGGAGTTTCTCGCTGGGAGCTCCCTATATTGATGATGGTGATGATGATATTAATTATAAGAATAAATAACCACTATGTAGCATTTTAAGGTTTGCAAAACACTTTACAAATGTTATCTAATGTGAGTCTCAGAACCATCTTGTAAGGTAGGTCCAGTTACTATCTTCTTTTATAGATGAAGCTGAAAGGTTAAGTGACTTTCCCAGGACCACAAAGCTAGTAAGTGTCTGAGGCAGGATTTGAACTTAGATCCAATTGAATCACAGATTGGTTTCTTCTTCTGGTTGTTCTTCTTCTCTTTCTTGTCTTTCTTTTTCTCATTCTTGTTCTTTTTCATCATCTCATTCTAGTTCTTGTTTTTCTTGATCTTGTTCTGTTTGTTCTTGTTTTTCTTTTCCTTGTTTTGTTCTCTCTTCTTCCCCTTCTCTTCCTCCTTCTCTCTTACTCCTCTTTCTCCTCCTCCTCCTTGTCCTCCTTCTTGTTCTTCTTGTTTTTGTTCTTCTTTTCCTCATTATTCTCATTCTCCTCCTCCTCCTCATTCTCCTCCTCCTCCTCCTTCTTCTCTGTCTCCTCCTCCTCCTTCTTCTTATTCTTCTCATTCTTGTTCTTCTTTTCCTCCTCCTCCTCCTCCTCCTCCTCCTCCTCCTCCTCCTCCTCCTCCTCTCCTCCTCCTCCTCCTCCTTCTTCTTCTTTCAGAATGTCAGTTCTCTCCCTTGATTTGTATGACATGAACCCATCTGTATAATAATTTTCTTGCCCATACCCTGATCTACTTTTTCTTTACCTTCAGTCCTCAGAGATTTGAGCTTATGGCTTTTTTCACAGGTATATGGCTAGAAAGAAAGCATAATAAAACTCAGGGAGTTTAATTTAAAAAAAAAACTTTTTTCCCTAAAAGTTGAGGCAAGGAAAAAGGCTTTAAAGTTTTGAATTCTCTTCTTTTGATATTATTACTCCCTTAGTACCTCACTTAGTCCTATGTTTGGGAAAGGCAATATGGAATAGTGGAGTGAGTTCTTAACTTATCTGAGTCTCAAGCTCCTCATCTATCAAATGAGGATGATGATACCTTTAATATATGTGTCATTGGGTTGTTGTAAGGTTTAATTGCCATATGTATGTACAACACTGTGACGATTTGAAGGTGTCACATGAATGTCAGTTATTATTTCTACTTTCAATGATAGCAATGCCTTTGAGGATGGAGGTCTTTTCACATTTTCAAAGTGCATTCATATTTTCTCTTTTTATTCCCATAACATCTTCACAAGGCTTGGAAGTCAATGATTCTGATTCCCATTTTAGATCATGATAATAGCTAGCATCAAAATAGCACTTCGTAGTTTGCAAAACACTTTAACTGACCCTCATAACTACCCTGTGAGTCAGGGAATGCTATTATTATCTTCATTTTACAGATGACAGCCTGAGGTTGGAAGGAATAAGTGACTTGCCCAAGGTCTAACAGCTAGAAAGTGTCTAAGTCAGGATTCACATCTGGGTCTTCCTGTCTCCAAATCCAGGGCTCTGTCTATGATGTCACATTGCCTCTCACAGCATGAGAAATGAGAGGAGAGGCACATAGAAGCTGTGATATCTCTTGTCCTATAACCAAGTTATCCTTAGAAGTGAACCTAGAGCCATAGCAAGTCCCCTATGCTTACTCTACTACTCCACCGCATCCTATCTTTCCCTGTGCCTTTGTTCTTGGAAAGGTACACATTGTGTTTAGATGGTTGGAACTACTTTGGCTGAAAGGAGGAAGATCTCATTGTAAAGCTTCATTGGATTTCAACATGGCTCTAGCTTTACTTTCAGATTCATAATGGAAATGAGTGGGATGCTAAACCTCTGTATTCAATAAAACATCCCATGTCCCAGTAAATATTGATATTGGCTATAAGCTGTGAAATCAATAGAAGAGGCATCGACCACAGTCTTGCCATGAAGCCGCCATCATCTACTTTGGCTCTTTTTGAAAAATCACTATATTGTTCAGCTCACAACAGACCAGAAGCAAAATCTTTACCCATCCTGCAATATGTCAGGCTAAGGAACTATGTTCATGTAGGCTAAAGAGTAGCTTAAATGCTAAATCTGTTCGTTTGGTTATGTTAACAAAATTCCAATGCTATTCAGAAACAGTTGATTCTTGAGGTAGTTTTCTGGATATTTTTAGTGATATTCCATCTTATTAATTCAAGAACAGATAATTTTCCTCTGCTCAATCAGGATAAATGACTTGCAAAAATAAAACAGTGGCTTTATTTATGCCGAAGGTGGACAACCTAGTAAAATATATCTGACAGTCAGTGGTTGGTTCAATCCCATACTTTTGGTTGTCGGATAATTTTGTTCCAGACTTCTGCGTTCAAGAATGTTGCCTGTACTACCAGCATTAGAGGTACAAAATTCTTATTTGTTTTCCCTTTACATCATTTGTCCTTTCTTTAGTTTAATGGTCAAGCAGTGGTTGCCTGTGTCAGGACGTCTTCTCACCGAACCTAAGTTCTATTGTTTGGTCAAATGATTAGTGCTTTCATGAGCTGGATGTGTTGATGAGAGAAGCCAAAGATTCCCTCCCTTTTGAATGAAGAAGATGATAAGTGTCTGCTGATATGGAAAGCAAAGAATAGAAATAAAAGTTGGCTAGCCTGTCCTCCTGTTAAACTTTTTCTTTTGTCCTTTTTGGAAAACATGAACACATAATATTTCAATCCTATTCCAAAATAGGGCATCAGAGTTTATTGTCAGTTTAAGATGAATCCCTCCCTGACAACATCTCTGCTTGAAAAATAAAAAGAAACATACTCAGGTCTTCATCCAAATTTGGTACATTTTGTGGACTGTGTATATGTGACTTTGGATCAGTAGAGAGAATGCAGAGTTGGTGTGAAAGCATTGAAGAGGAGAAAAATTTGTTTTCTTGAAGAGAATTAAGTGAGGTTCCATATTCTCTTTGAACTGACTCCAGATGAGGAGAGGAGAGACAGAGAAAGGGAGAGAGAAAGAGAGAGAGAGAGAGAGAGAGAGAGAGAGAGAGAGAGAGAGAGAGAGAGAGAGAGAAAAGAAGAGAAGAGAAGAGAAGAGAAGAGAAGAGAAGAGAAGAGAAGAGAAGAGAAGAGAAGAGAAGAGAAGAGAAGAGAAGAGAGGAGAAGAGATAGAGAAACACTTTGGAAACTGCAGATACATTGGAATGCCTGAGCCTGAGCAGGAGTCATCTTTCCCTATATGTTTGCATCTTCCAAAGTCTTTCTATCTCTCTCAATGTCTTTGTAGTTGTTTCCTAAGTGAATCTGGAAGCACAAGTGACTCTCCTGAAGAAAAGAATATCTCTGGTCTCAAATATTTTTATACCAACTCTACCACTTATTTATGTGTCACATTATGTTCAGCATTCTCTCCACCAATCCAGAATCATGCATACATAGGGTAAAAAAATGAGGTTTGGGTGAAAGCCCAGTTACATAAATAAGTAAGTATAAGCTGTTTCTTCTGTTATGTCTGCACTTAGATGACTTAAACTGGAATAAAAATAGCTTACATCTGGATAACTCTGTTAGGTTTACAAGGAATTTACATATATAATTTCATTTGATTTTCACATCAACACTGTAAATGGGTGCTATAATTATCTCCATTTTATGGATGAAGAGAGGATGAGTGACTTGCTGAGGGTCATACAACTAGTAAGTACCTGAGGCAGATTTGAATCCAGGTCTTCCCAATTCCATGTCCATTGTTCTAGACCACTGCTATGGCGTGCTGTCTCTTGGGGGAGGAATAGATAACAAAAATAAGGCAAAATAGACTTTTTAGCCAAAGTGATGTATAAGCTAAAGGAAAACATTACTTTGTAAATATACTATATCACAATATGTAAGATATAATGTTGGCATGATAGATAGAGTTCTGGACTTGGATTCATAAAGCCATGGGTTTAAATCTGGCCTTTTGACAATTACTATCTGGATAACCCTGGGCAGACCATTTAATTCTATGAGCCTCTGGCAACTCCCTAGTTCATAAATATCAAGTCAGAGATGTATTGAGATATGCTTCTTTGGTGCTTCTTTCCTACTTTCCTTTCAGGTAGAGTTTCTGTTAGTGACTTTTAAAATATAATATAGACATCTGTCCACAAAGAAAAGCTGCATTGCTAATTACTCGATTTGGTTAGTGTAGATGACCCACCTAAACCACTTGACTCTGATGATATTTCAATGCTGTCTCAAACTCTTATGGACTACTTTTGCTCAGTGGCAGCATTTGGTGGTTCTGGCTTACCTGTATGACATATTTTAGCCTTTTGTAAGCCAAATGATAGGAAAAATGGTATTTGCCAACCTCTAGTTAGTCACTTAGAAAATGCAAAACTCAAAGCTAAGTAAACACCATCTTCTGAAAAATATATTGATATAAATCATAAGATCAAAATTTAAAACTAAAAGGGGGTTAACTTTATGTAATTTGTTCAATCTATTTTACAGGTGAAGAAACTTCTTTCTTTACTTTCTTCCCCCCTCTCTTATCCTTCCTTATTTTCTTCCTTCCTTCTTTCCATCCTTTGTTGTCTCTGCCTTCCTTCTTGCCTTATTTCCTCTCTCCCTTCTGTCCTCCCTTTCTTCATCTTATCAAAAACATACTATGTCCCTGTAGATTTCCTTTTAGCACCCATTCCCTTCAGTTGCCAGGACTCTTCTGGTATCTCCTGAATCTTCCACTTCAACCTGTGTCTCATAAGTTTGTTATCAGCCAGGCAGAGTGTTGCAATGGAAAGAATGCTGGATTTGGATTGAGTGCTTAGATTTGAATACAAGATGATTTTTATACTTGTTCTCTGTGTGACTTTGGGCAAGTCACATAACTTCTCTGGGCTTCTGATTCCTTATCGTTGTTGGTTCAGTTCATGGTGTCCATGCTCGGCGCATCAGGTAAGAGTCTTGGAGGACAGTGTAGCTGAAAAAGTGGTGGAAAAAAGCCACCTTTTGGTGTCACCAATATTAAAGATGCAAGAAGCCAATTGCAGCAGGCTAGCCACCCACATGGTAGGGAGCAGAGTGGGCTCCATTTTTGACAAACTGGGCATGTACAAAGGAGCTTGGGCTATATTTAAAATGAAAAGTTAGGACAAATAATCTTTAGTTCTGTTCAGTTCTAACTTTACTGATCCATTCTCACCATCCCATCAAAGCTTCACTAGTTTGTCTTTCATTCCCTTCAGCTCTGTTTTGCCCTCAGCTAAAGTGACACTGAATCAAAGGGAGTTAACTGAATACACAAGATCCCTGTTAGTGACCTCATTAATATATTGCCTCTGCCAGTTAAAATGTATGTGGACCCTTAAGAAGGCTTGGGCATAGTTGGAGTAGTAGAAAGAACACTTGTGATATACAGGAGTTTTTCTTCAAGGATGTAGAGTAGGGACCTGGGAGAGGGCATTCAGTGAATTAATTTAAATTGTCCTGAAGAGTGGGCAAAGTATAAGACAAGAAGAAAGGAGAAAATGGAGTTTTCTGCTCGGACTTTTTCTTAGGGAATATTTTTAATGTGAGTTCTCCTTTTGCATCATTGAGAATCATTTATGAGTTGGTTGCTTCTCTCACATGGATTGACTTTCCCCTATGCCATGGCTATCACTGCCCCTGCCAACACTATAGCTTGTGACATGATCCTCATATCTAGACATCCATCCGTGCCTGTGGGGATTTTATTTCTTTTCCTTTTTTTCTGTTGGATGTCTTCACTAAGAGAGAGCCCTGGGGAATCCGGGCCCCAAGTGTCCTGCTTAGATGGGATATTTCTTGGGACTGGTGGGGGGTAAGGGGGGGTGAAAGAGAAGTTATTTAACTTTCAGGAACACTAAAAACACAAACTGTGTCACATAAAATTACAAATCAGTTCATAAAATAGTAATAACTGACCTGCACAATGTAAATTTCCTGAAATGTGTGCTAGGGTTGGGAGCAAGTAACAGCTAATGAAGCGAGTTTACAGAGCTGATTAACAAGGCCCTCGACTTTTTATTAGACTCATTTTGCTAATCCCTAAAATTAAGGAATTCCAGGTGTATGGAGCCAAGTATGCAAATGATTTCCTTCCGTCTAGCTGCTGATTTCATAAAAGGTCCTCAAACAGAGAAATAAAACATGCAGAACGGGGAAAGCTTTACGGTGCAGTAGAGAATATTGTGCCTTTAAATAGTGGAGACAAGCAGAGTGTGTTGTAAATTTGCCACAGAGACAAATTTGAGCAAAGCTGTAAAAGGAGCAAAAATGAACTGAAAAGAAAAGGGAGATGGAAGATGGAGGGTGGAGAAGGGAGGGAAGCCATTAAAGACCATCAGTGACCAACATACTACTGACACAATTGAAAGTGATCAGAGAAGCTTTGCGCCATGGTAGAGCTGGTAGCACCAGTATGAAGCTAACTGAGCCTGTTTGAAACAGGAAACAGACACAGAGGGATAAAGCACCTTAAACCAGTAGGGATATAATATTGTATTTCTTTAGTATTCTGTAGTAACTCAGTAGCTAGATCAGTAGAGAATTTTTGTTGTTGTAGTTGTTGAGATCTGTGGTTTCATGGGGATTGTGTGTGTGTGTGTGTGTGTGTGTGTGTGTGTGTGTGAGAGAGAGAGAGAGAGAGAGAGAGAGAGAGAGAGGGAGACAGAGACAGAAAGAGAGAGCTCCCGGTGTGGAAATTCCATCCACCAAGGCAGATCAGCAACTGCTCTGCGATTTATAGACTGAGTCTCCTCCTGAGGACCTGAAAGTTTAACTGATTTAGGATCATAAGATGATATGATCCTAAATTTAGACTTAGAAGTCACCTGGGATATCATAGAATCTGACTCCTCATTTTACAAATGAGCAAACAGAGACCAGAGACATCAGTGACTTGCTAAGGGTCATAGAGCTAATGAGTGTCTGATTCAGGATTTGAACCGAGGGCTTCCTGACTCCAAGGCCAGTCTTTTCTCTACTATGCCCCACTGGATGTAAGCTCTGTAGAGTATTTGGTGCTAAATGATTATGTTAATATGAATATAACACTAAACCACAAGAATTGAAGAACTAAAAGCTTGAGATCAGGATGCTCTGGGCTGCATGGTCTTCTAGTGCCTGCTAGCCTCTGTAGGGGATGCTACACACATAGAATGACTTTCATGAATGTGAGGAGTCTTCTGGGGGCACCAAAAGAATGTGGAAGGGAAGGACAACTGGGTTAGGAATTTAGGACACATGAGTACTAATTTTATTCCTTCCACTGTGTCACCTTTGATGTTTTGTTCTCCCATATCCTAGCCTCAGTTTCCTCCTCTAAAAAATGTGGAAGGTGGACTAGATGATGTCAAAGGTCCCTTCTTGCTCCCATACTCTACAGGGCCCCATTCCTCATGAGTTTGGATGAATAGTCATTCCATTATAATTCCCTTACCCTTAAAAAAGGCCAGTTCTCAAGAATCCTCTCTGCTAACCAATCTACCTCTGGCCTCTAGTCACATGGTTAGCTTTACAGAGTTAATCATTTTGCAAAATGAAAGGAAATATGCTGGCTCTTTGGGAAAATGCCCGGTTATTCCAAGTATTTATATGTGTAGAGCACAGAATATTCTATTGTGAAAATATTGAGATAACGGCTGCTTGGGGAGTATTTTCAGTGAAATATACACTACATAGAATGGGAAACATGTCTAACGATAAAAAGTGTATGTGCATCTGGGTGAACATTATTTAGCTGTGAGTATTTGCCTGGATATTTTTAATACATGTTTATGCACTTTAAATATATTTTATTTGATGGAATAAGGACATTGGGGAGAGGAGCTGGGGCGTATATTTTTTAAATGTTCTGGGTAAATGAATTCAGCCTCTGGTACACTTGGGAACTCACAGCTGCTTTTGTTTGACAAATTGTCCTGATGTCCTTCATTTTATTGTGGTGCTAAAGGGATGGCTCTGCCTAGTCCCCTGATGGATGAATCTGAGGATGGATTTGAAAGCCTCAGAATTTAAAGGTGGATGTATGTAGCAATTCACCTGGGTTTCCACTTGCTGCCTATAGTTAGAGAGCAAGAGTGGAGATTAAGGTGTAATATTGCTAGTTTTTATTTTCATTTTCAAAGAAACATGTCATCGATAGTTTTGCAGAGATCAGGGCAGGCAAATGAAGATATACACACCCACACACCACCACCACCAATAGCAACAACAATAGCTAGCATTATATAGTGCTTTACGGTTTGTAAAATATGCATACAAATATCCCCACAACAACCCTAAGAGGTAGGTACTATAATCTTCTGCATTTTACAGATGAGAAAAAGAGGTATACAAGTTACGTGACTTATCCATAGCTAGTCAGTGTCCAAATCCAGATTTGAATTCAGGTCTTCCTAACTCCAGGTCTACCAATTTGTCCCCTGCATTGTCCAAACCCATTGAAACTACTGGTGGCTTTCATCTCTTTCACACTAAAGCATCATATTAATAAGATATCTAACTGTGAGATCTTAGACCTAGGATATTTGTGTGGTACAACCCAGGAAAAAAGATTGGCAATGAAATCTATTGTATACAGATTGGCAATGGAATCTACTGTATGTAGATTGGAAATGGAATCTAGTCTATGTAGACTCTATTGTATGTGCTTTAAAATATAATGTTGTTTGAAGAACAGAAATCTGTGAAATGAATGGGATTCATTTAATTTGGAATTTCCATTTTTTCACATTTGCAGGATGTGAATTTGTTGACCAATGAAAGAAAATGGCTCAAACTCTTGTTAGTCATTGTTCCCAGTACCACTGTTATTTGGTGAGGTTTTCTTCCTGCTGAGAACATCTGTATAAAAATCTGTGTGCTACTGCACAGACTAATGTCAGTGGGCAGCGTGTTGTAAGTGTTTTGATCCCAGGTATAGTGAGCTAAATTCAACACCAAGCTCATGGAGGCTTATTAGCTCTGTGTATCATTTGTCACTAACCATGTTAAAATAATGGAAGCGAGAAAGAAGAGGTGGAGCCAAGGCAACCGTCTGTGCAATGACTTGACAAATTTGTCAAGAAAGGAGAATAGTCAGGAAGCTGATTGCTGGTAAAGGAGCATGCTGAGTTATCTCCTCAGGCTGCCATTTGTAGGCAGCTTCACCAGTAACTTCGTGAAAGGGGTGGGCAGAGGGGACGTTTTTCTCTGACTCACTAAGGAATGATGTTAGGGACAAGGAATGAGTGGGAGCTATGAATGAACACCCAGGGACAAAGGTCAGAAGCAATTGTATGCACCATGGCCTTTTCCCAAGAGAGCTGAACATAATCTAGGCCAGGCAGCCTGGCCAAGTCATAGTAATGGCCAGTTCTAGGCAAAAATGGAGCAGTAGATGAGCTTTCTCATTGGCAGCTTCCTCAAGTCTCTATTTTTGTTTTTTTTTTTTTTTTGCTTTTTTGCTCCTATTGAGCATATCCTCCAAAGTGTGGGACAATGTTCTTACTTTTTCAAAAGTCATTTGATGAATCAATTTGTATTTATTTTGCCATATAATTTCAGCTAGAAGGGAGCATGGGAATCATTAATTTGAGCTTCTACCTGATGTAACTTCATAGTGTCTTTGGCAGGATTCATCTAATCCCTGCTTAAAGACATCCAATGATGAGGAGCTCATAACTTCAAAAGGATGCTCATTCCAGTTTTTATTTTCTTCACCCAATTAATAAAAAGTTTGCCATGATGTATTTGCCCTCTAGATATAATTTCTATTTAAAAATGGACCACAGGGAATGGACAATAGAAAATGTACAAGCCAACAACAAAAAACAAAACAAAACATGAATGGTGGATTTCTAGAATTTTTTTCTTTTAGTTTGTGGCAGGGAACTTTTTTCTTTACTATGTATAATTTTTTAAAGTATACATAAATTTCAACATATTAGTGCCAATATTGCCCTTCCAATTTTTGTCCCCTTCTGAACTTTGCTCTTCCTTGTATAGCTTCATGACTATGTTTTTCTTTCTTTTCTTTAGTGGCGAACATCTTAAAAGAATGATAGAAGAAGTCTTAGAAAGCTTTTCAAACCCTCTTAATTTTAGAGAAGGAAAGACTGAAATCAGAAGTGGTAACTGACTTGTGTAATTTATAGTGATTATGGCTCAGAGATGGAATTTGAATCCAGATTTCCTTCTCCAAACCCAGGCTCACTATATCTATCACATTGCCTTATCACTTATATCTTGTAGTCAATGGCCTATTTAGACTGTCAATAAGCCACAATGATGCACCACACTGGCATCAGTCTGAGCTCTTCCTCCAGACATGTAATGATGAAGCAGTCATAGGAGGAGGACAGGCCCCAAAGATGTCTTTCCTTCCAAACTAGAGAGACTCCTTATTAAAGCATCTCCTAAACATGAAGTGGCAGCTCTTTGCAGCCTCCATCATAAATTCATCACCAACCTAGGATAGAAAACCTTTCATAGCGGCACCAACTACGTCAGCACTGACCCCAGTGGTAACAAGAGTAAATACTTTCAGTTCAAATTCTTATTATCCAAACCAATGTGGGAAACAAAGAGTTCTTTCACAGGCTAATCTAATTAGAGCAGGCAACTTCCACGTTCAGGACTGAAGAGATGTCAGCATGATTACCTGTCCCTGCTATGGAAGAGAGGAGCTCATTTTGTAGAAGAAGGCAAGAAAGGAACTGGCATTTTAGAGACTTGCTCTTCTCTGTTGAAGCTGGAATGCAAAACCCAATTTAGGAAAAATAGTAAGTCATGCTTACAATTTGTCAATCCTAGAAGTAGTGGCTAGTAGGTGTCTGAGACATTCATTGTTATTTGTCATGAAACATGAATGGAAAGAAGTTTTTTTTTCTTGTGTACGTCCCTCATGGTCATGAGTTGATATGAACTATGGCTAGCAAATAGGATGCAGTGGGCACCCTGAGGGAGCGATAGAAGGCAATGTGTTCCAAGCAGATCAAGCTACTGCTACCACCTTGGCCATCATCTCTCCTCAAAACGTGATGTAGATAGGCCAAGACCTTGAACACTAGAACATCAGGAAGAGTGATGCCTTCAAATCATCATCCTGGGAAGGAGCCATTGTGGAGAAACAGCCTGAGAACTGCTGCTGCAGATATGTAGTCCCAGCTACTGAAGACCCAGTGACGAAAGGTTTTGCCACCAGAATCCTTGGCATTGCCAAATACTTCAGCACTAGAAAATTGATGCAATTTTTTCAGTGGAGATGACACTATAAAGAAGAAGCATTATCATCTGCTTTACTGCTCTACTCTTAAGATTACAGAACCTTTCCATCTGACTTGCTGCCAAGCCTTCTATATGTGTTGTCTCCTCCATTATAACGTGAACTCCTTGAAAGCAGGGACTGTCTTGCTTTTCTATTTATATCCCCAGTGCTCAGCACAAAGTAAGTGCCTAATAAATGCTTTATGCATTCATTCATTCATTTATTTATTTCCTCACACCAAGTCTACCCTCAATGTCTCTAAAGACTTTGCTTGTTTGTTCAATTACAGTTTTCCAAAGAATCAGAAAGAAAAAATAATGCCCATCTAATGAAGAATGGACGAACAAGCCATGGTACATGCATACGTGAATGAAAGAATGAATGAGTGAATGAAAAAAAATATTGAGTTATTTGTGTTAAGCATTTTGCTAAGCCCAGGGGACACAAACACAAGGAAGCAACACAATCTCTACTTATAAGGAGCTTATGTTATAATAGGGAAAAACAGCATCTGGGAGTAGTAACCAGGAAGAAGTATTTTGGAAAGGGAAGTCAATGGGGGTGGTGTAGAGCCAATGCAATACTCACAGTGTCTATGGCGGCTATGAATATGCTGGCATAATTCTGAATTGCAAAATATAACAGACTCTCTTCATTGAAGGCAGAAATAAAA
This sequence comes from Phalanger gymnotis, assembly GCA_028646595.1. Classification (NCBI taxonomy): domain Eukaryota; kingdom Metazoa; phylum Chordata; class Mammalia; order Diprotodontia; family Phalangeridae; genus Phalanger; species Phalanger gymnotis. The sequence continues at coordinate 110,787,595 of CM053625.1, read as the reverse complement.
CATTTATTTAAACACCAGAAAGCCAAATCCATCATAGCAACAGAGAAATCTATACACATTAGCAATGTGAGCACAACCATCCCCAAAGCTTCCTTCTGTTAAGGCCTTCCCGCAAACGAACGCCCTCAAGCAAAATCACTCCTTGTCTCTCACTCACACAGAGTGAGTGTGTGTCTCTCTCTCCCAGCTCTGACTTACTCTCTCTCATTTCCTCTCAGTTCTGCTCCACCCTTTTGGCAAGCTCCTCCCACCACAGACTCCATGTGACTCAGACTTCCATGTGACTAAGACAGGTCAAATGGGCCTATTAAAGGATGGAAAAAAATCTTCAAATTGTATTGACAATACTTTAACAATACAGGTGGTGCCTGGAGTTATAAGGCAATTACTTGACCAGTCCTTTCAAGGAATGGTAGTATTGAAGGATTACTGTTAAAGGGGAAAAGGAGAGGGAAGAGGAAGCATGGCCAAAGACTGGCTAACAATGGGATGGGTTTGGATCCAGGCAGGACTAGATGAATGTTCACCAGTCAGAAGCCTAGAGTCCCAGAAAGGGAGCTTCAGTTCCCAGTCAGAGGTAGAAGGTGGTATACAGGACCTCTCTGGTCATTCTCTCTGAGAATGGTGAATATGATGACTACATAGATGCCTAGTAAAATAAGTAGAAACAGGATAACTGTATAGTCAATGACTATAACAATGTAAATGTAAAGAAAAGCAAAGAAAAATGAAACAGAATGATGTAAAATAATAATCACCCATCTTGATCTCCCAAAGAGCTGTATGAATGCATCTCCCTTACATTCTTATACAGGCAGATGAGGATAGATATGATATACTGTATATAATGTCAGACTTGACTGATACATTGATAAGTTTTGGTGGACTATTTCCCCCTCTTTTTTTCATTCTTTGTTCTAAGGGATGGTTTTCTTTTAGTAGGAGGGAAGAGGCAAATTCGGAAATATACATATATAAAAATAAAAGATAGCTATATATTTTCAAATTTAAAGATGCAAAACATATGGGTTCGGGAAAGATATACATATGGTTGACAGAATTTTTCACTTCCATCATGGATGGCATTGTATAGAAATAGCCATAATATGTTCCCAGTGAGACATTGGGGAATAATGGAATATTAGAAGACCTATGTTCAAATATTACCTCAGATATTTACTATCTGTGTGACACTGGACAAGTCACTTAACTTCTCTTTGCCTCAGTTTCCTCATCTATAAAATAGAGGCAATAATAGCACTTCTTATGGCACAGGTGAATCAGTGTATACAAAGCACTTTGTAAACCATAAAATATCATGCAAATGTCAGTCATTATTGCGTATAATCATAAATACCTATACAAGCTGAACATATTCAGCTTGTTTTGGCCAAAAAATGTGTCAGAACATAGAACTATTAAAGTCACTAATAAGGGTCCTCTTTATTTGTGTACCATCAAGTTTGATAATTTGTTTCAAAGTAGGCACTGTGACTTCACCAAAGTCACTCTAATACCATTGTAAACGATATTTCACAGAAAATCATAGCATCTCAGAGTTGGAAGGATCTTTGGGTCACATCTTGTCTGATTTAAACCTGAACTTGAAAAGACATTTGATAAGTAGTCATCCAGCTTCCATTTGAAGGCTTCCAATTGGATATTTATGTTTTGAATTTGTCACATAGCTCTAATTAATGATGTAGACCAAGTCAACAATTCCTTTTAGTGAACGTGAAATTAAATGATACCCTCAGAAGGATACCTTCCCTCGTCCCATGACTGATACAGCCTTCCTCTCAAAGGTTGTCTTCTATCTATTCTGTAGGTATCTTGTGTGTTCCTTACTACATAGGGAGAGGCAATGAAGTGTACCATCTAGAGAGTTGATCTCAGATCCAAGAATACTAGAATTTAAGTCCCTCCTCTAACATGGAGTGATTCTATGAGATCCTGGGAATGTCACTTAACCTCTCAAAGCTCTGGACATCTCTTTAAGACCAAGTCGTTTTTCTATTGATTAATTATCGACCAAAAAGTGATTATCTTTTATCATAGAAATAAAGAATCAATTTTAATCCACAATTTACTTTTCCTTTCTGTGGATTTGAGCGGCTATTGGACCTTTAATCCAAAAATATATCATGTGCATATTATTTGTAAGAAACAAAATTAATTGTCTTTTAACCATGATTTCATGGAGAATGATCATTATCTCTGTGTTTGGGGATAACTAGAAAGATTCTGTGTGATCAAAAGACCTCTTTCCTGACTGTAAGTATGTTCAAGTGTGAGAGTGTGTATGTGTGTGTGTGTGTGTGTGTGTGTGTGTGCATGTGTGTGTGAAAAAAAGAGAGAAAGAGGTGGGGAGAGAGAGAGAGAGTATGTGCGTGTGGGTGTGTTCACATAGGCAGAAGCAAGCTCTGCTCCTTGCATTCCAGGTAACTATGGGCCAGATGAAGCATTTTGACTTCTGGAAAGCTACCACCACTTTACTGGGGGGTTTTGGAAAGAATGAGTGAGAATTGTGCCATTGTAATACTCAGTTTGACTTCCAGCCAAGAATTAGACCAACTGTAGACTTTAAATTCTTTAATTCTTACCATGCCTGAACTGGAAAGAGATCTCTTTACCAGCTGTGGTACATGGCCTGGCATCTGTGTGGCATTCAATAGATGGGAGTGTAATAAGTACACAGTTTCTTCTCTTGAGGGAACTTTACTGATTTACAGCACTGAATCCTGGGTTTGCTCCAAGCAAGAAGTTTCTCTTTGTATCATACCATTTATCTTTTACTAAATCTTTATCAGAAGCTTTCTAACATCTCTCTAATGCAACTCTAGTTTTGAAAAGCATCACCATTTCAGGTCTGAAACCCATAATTGAGGGAGTTAAGAATTCCAATGTCTAGAAAATATGATCCTTCATCCAATTTTTAGGTAAGACACTCCACAATATGTATTTGTGGCCAACCCAAAAGGCTTTGGGCTCTTCTGAGTCATGTGAGCAACAAGATAGAGGACTAGACATTTTGTCTAGAAAGAGCTGGAAAGAGCACAGCATCTACTTAGGACCAGTTCTGACCACCCAAAATTCACTTGGGGAAGAATCTGAGACTGGTAAATCATTAATTGCCCAATATGGGAGAAGGCTGAGACACTTTGAGCTCCAAGGAAACCACAATCAGAAAAAAAAGGGCATCAAAAAGTGATTGGTAAGGAAAATAAGGGCAAGTGGGTGGAGACAGAAATGACCAAAGATCAGGAAGAAGAAAACTAAAAGACCTTTAACATAAATAGATATATCAGCAGCAAAAACACTAACAAAAGAAGGAAATATGGCCTCTAGATCTACTAAACAGATTCAGGCATCTGTGACTAAATGCTGTAAAAGAAAGGAAAATAATCCAACTTTTGAGGAGACAGAGGAACTTGTGGAATTTGAGAACATAGAATTACAATATACTCTTACTGAGTGGTTTAAAAGAGAAATGAGAATTATAAGGCCAAAATGAATATTCTTCATAGAAAAACAATGAGCAGAATAGAAAAAAAACTATAATCTTCAATAGCAACCCTCACCAAAGAAACAAAAGGGAGAACAGTAGAGAGAAAGCAAATATATGGAAATGAAGGATAATCTAAAAGAAGAAAAGCAAAAAACAAATAAAAAACAAAAAAAACCCCTCAAAACCTAAAACCCAATAATATTAAAATATTCTCAGCATGCAAGCAAAACATGCTGATATGGAAGACAGGATATGAAGAGACAAGTCAGGGATTATATGTCTCCCAATAGGACAAAAATCCTTAACCCCATCAATGAAGAAAATAATGTAACATAGACAATGAAATTCCAATCAAAAGAATTCACAAATTGCCTCCAGAAAAACCCCAAAGCTGCAAACTCCAAGTCACATAGTGGCTAAATTTAAAATTTTAATCCCAAAACAAGTTCTGCAAGCAGTCAGGAGAAAGACCTTCCAGTATAAAGAAAATGACATTGAAATAGCACAAGTCTATATTACACCCATTATAAAACATAAATGCAATAATGTGTTCTGAAGAGCAATGAAGCTCAAGATGCAACCCAGAATGACTTATCCTACAAATCTAGGCTTAATAATGAAGGACAGAAGATGAAACTTTAATAATAAAAAAGAGCTTAAAATATTTTTGAAAGAAAACCACAACCAAGGAAATATTTTGCTTCTTGAAAACCCCCAACACAGAAATGAAGTGGTGAATAAATGCAACTGGCAAGGATAGCAACAATAATAGAGTTACAGCAAAGAGACCATAAGAGACTTCTTTCTAAGTGTACCCAGAAAAGTAGGGGATAAAGGCAGAAATCTAGTAGAGGTAGTAAGGAAGAGGAAGATAGGGCGAATTATGGCCAGAAGCTGGTGATATCCTGCCTCCAATGGATCAATGGTTTTTGGGGGCAGGGGGGATGGGACTAAGTTATAACATTGGACATACATGAAACATGGGTAGAGGAAGAAAGGGATGGAAAGGAATGTGTGATATTCTGGGGTAAAATAAAGGGCTAGGAGTGGGGGGAAGGTGAGTGAGTGAGGAAAACGAAAGAATGAGAAGGGTAGGAAAGGAAGACCTTACTTTGGAGGTGGGATCCAAGTGATGAATGCTCCTATGGGTGAAGAGAGATGATTAGGAAAGGGAGATGAGAACATTTCATTGGATGAGGCCTGGGGGATATGGTGCTTGAAAAATCTACTTGTCCTACATTGGAAGGGGTAGGGGGGGAGAGAATTTAAACCTTTGGTACCTAGAAGAATGGGAGAGCATGGATATAGATTTCCAAGGGAAAAAGATCATCAGAGATCAACAGTAGGCTGTATAATCAGGAATGTGTGTGTATGGGGAAATGTCCCTACCATAGGGCAGTATCATCTCTGATACCTGCAATAATTGGCATTGTTTTGGGAGTGAGGTGAAATGGAAAAAGGGAATCCATGGGACAGTCCCTAAAAGGCAATGTTGTTGTTTGTTCTTCATTCTCAAAGAGGACCGTAACTTCAGGAAGGTGATGCCTTGATTTACAAGTGGATTAGATTTAAGTGAGGAGGGCTATGCAGTCACCAGCCTCATTTTCTCTTCCAGAGCTATCTAGGTCCAGTGGTAAGATATAGATCAGGAGACTGGAGATGGCTCCAAATACAGCAGGGCACCTTGGCCTTTTTAAGCTAAGGTCTTTCCTAGGTCTCAGTTTGACTGAGGCAATGGCCATTTAGAAATTAAGGCTGGGTAAGAAATGAGACAATGAATGGCCTCTTTTACCTAGTCAAAAAAAATCTGGGAGGGAAAGACCTTCAGGTTTCTGGCCAAAACAGAAACAATTACTATTTACATTTACTCTGAGCCAGTCAGGCTCCAAACCCCACTAAGTAGGCTGGGACCCGTTGTTGGCCAATCAATGAGAGTCAAAGTGAACTAGGTGTAAGGCATGGTCCTTAAGAAAGAAATATAGCCATCTAGCTGGTAAATCCCAAGATAACTTGGCAGGTTTCACCCCTCAAAGTTTATATTTCTTTGGTCAGAGCATCCACAGGTAAGGCTTTATGATACCCTATGTGGACAGAGGGAAGGGAAGGGGAAAAAAGGATAAGAGAAAAGGGAAAAGGGAAATGGAAGAGGAAGAAAGGGAGGAGCTGCATTGTACAACTGCAACTGGTCAGTTGGATCCCCAAGGCAGTGCTGCTTCCGTGCATTGCTAACCTCATGTTTAAGTGAACTAAAAAGACAGTATGGTCTAGTAGAATGGGTACTGGATTGGGAGTTAGAACACTTCAGACCAAATACTAGATCTGCCTCTTACTCCCTATGGGTATCATTCTGAGGGCTGGAACCATATACTCTAAAATATTATTCTCCTGCCCACTGTGTTCTTCATACAGAAGGTGAACAATAAATGTAACTGATTAACCGTCATTCTCAGTTATAAAAATAGTAATATGTAGTTGTAGGATGTGGTGAATGCCATTAAAAAACATAGCCACAGGGAAGAGCCAAGATGGCTGCATGAAAACAGCTTCTTACCGGAGCTCTCTCACAAGTTTTGTCAGATTCCTATAAAGAAGTGAATTTGAGCAGATTTGAGAGAGTTAGAAACTGCAAGAAGTCTGAGTGGGGCAAATTCCCCAGCCTGAGTCTGAAAGGACAAAGGAATGAATCTGTAGGCTAGGAGAGCACTTGGAGTGCAGAGCTGCTCCAGATGGGACCAAAGCGGAAGCGGCTGGCTGGGAAACCCATGTGGGAGATAGGCTGGGAGAAAGCCGGGTGCCCGAAACCAGCAGAGATCCCCAGGCCTCCCAACACAGGGCTGCACTCTGTGAAAGTGATGAGAGGCAGCATAATGCCACCCACCGTGAGATACCAACTCCAAAGGCTTGCAGCCCAAAGGTCGAACTTCTGGGAGATGTAATGGCCAGGTAAACAGCTCTAATCCCTCCCCTCCCCACCCAGAGAATTCCTTGGTGGGGGGGGGGGCGGAGAAAGAATGCTGGAACAGAGGAGATAGAAGTGGGGCTTCAGTTGCCAAGTAGTACC